>NW_010585059.1:115544-128524 GCF_000705375.1 Tinamus guttatus | reverse complement strand
CGCCCCCGGCAGGCGCCTGGAGGCGGGTGGAGGGAGGCAAGGTGAAAATGCGCGCAGGGCAGCGCGGGGGAGCGCGGACGGGGGATGGGGAAGTCAGCGAGGGAATGCGGGCAGGGGAGGATGGAAAAAGGCGAGCGGGGAAGGCGAGCAGGGGAGATGGAATCGCAGAGGAGAGGAGACGAGAAGGCAAGGAGGGAAGGTAGAAATACAACGGGGAGAAGGGGAAATGCAAGGGGGAAGGTAGAAACGTAATAAGAATGGGGAGATGCAAGGAGAGGAGAGAGAAATGCAAGGAGGAGAAAGGAAAGATGCAAGGAGAAAAGCGAGAAATGCAAGGAAGAGAAGGCAAGGAGGGGAGAGGAAAATGCCAGGGCGGGAGATGGAAATGCCAGCAGGGAAGGGGCCGGCACCCCAGAGGGAGGATGGAGCGGGGGGTCGTGCCCGTCCCTCGCCCACGCGTGAAGTGTCCGCGTCCCGTGGGCTCCGCCGCCCCCGACGGGGCCGGGTGGGGGCGCGGGGGGCGGTGGGAGCCCCCGGCCGAGTGTCGCGGCTGTGGGCACCGGGGGTTGCACCGAAGGGCTCGGTACGTCCTGAGAAACCTGTGACGCAATGATATTTTAATCAGCCTTTTTTTTTTTTTTAATTGCTATCTCTTTTTTTTTTTTTCCCTGGACTTTCCCTTTTCCCTCGTCTTTGTTCCAAGTCTTTCTATTTTTAGGCCACTCTCACCAAACAGAGCATGAGTTTTAAATATTTCATTTATTCTTTATTTGTTTTCCACTTATGACCACTGCAGCATGAACTTCTCAAACGTTGTCTGTTCCTAAAATGTTGCTGAGATTATTGCTAAGGTGCACACTCAGACAGCTACTGTGGAAACAAATGTTTGAGAACTGATGTCATTAATCATTAGCCATACGAAAGCAGTCGTAATATTGAACTTTGCTTTTTATTTTGAAATGAATCACATATCAGCCCCCAGAAGACATGCGTTGGGGCAGCAAGTGCCTGCCTAGTGTTAGAAGAGGTAGAATAGAACTCCCAGTTGTGATTGTAGTAAAGAAATAAACATGTTTTATTTTGAGCTGTGATTAACAGTTCGGCATTGTAATGATATCCTCTGATTCTAGCACTGTCTCATAGCTCTGGTATGTCAATTGGTATTCATGCTGTGTAAGTGTTTTGCAGAGGTTTTCTATCTGACAGGGATTTATTTCACTTTCACAATTACATTTCTGGTTTGACTAGCCTTAGGATCCCATCTAGGTATACATCAGTATTTGTGGTATTACATGACTTTTTTTTTTCCCAAAGACTGCAAGTTATTGCATATGTTGTTAGATCATAGTTTTTGTGTCCCTGTACACAGCAGAGAATGAAGTTAGAACTGAAATTAAAGTGTAAGTATATCTAAAAAGTCAATAATGGGTGATTTTTATTCAATTTATTTTCATTTTATAACTGAATGCCAGGCCATTTGCTTTCCTTGATAGCCTCTGCCATTATTTTTTTTTCTTCATAAATTTAAAATATTACATATAGATGCTGTTTTTAGGTAACTGGTAGGTTGCTTTTCATGTTGGTTTTCAAATGCCTTTCCAAGGTTTTATAACTCCTAGGTGAGCTCTTAAGCATATTAAGCCATATTTATGGGTGTCTTTTAACAGTGCACTTAAGTGGTAGCTTTTATGGTAGCTGATAGTTACTTTCTTTCTCAGTGAATGAGTAACTTTGGTAGAGAGATTTGTACTTCTGTTTATGTTATTCAGATTTCCTATTGACTTAAGCAAGAGTTTCGCTTCAGAGAAAAATATAAGATCGTATGCCTTATAGCATGAGCAGTATATCCTGAGCGCTTCAGATAGCAGGGTCATGGGATAACCTAATTCCTGACTGATTTGACTTGTCTAAGCTGCAGAATTCCGTTTTGCCCCTGGAAACACCTGCTGATTTAGTGGGCTGCATTGGTGCTGTATTTGTGGCAAGACATGAAGTGCTATATAATGAGACATCTAGAATGATCTCCATTATTTCCATTCACACTATGATTTTCTCTCGTCAACACACTGCAATACTGTTTCTCCAATAGGCAGTTCTGACTTCAACTGACCAGCAACTAGTCCATTTGTGGTAGTAGTATAAACAGTTTTAAGCTGCCAGAATTATCTTTTTTGCCCAGGAAAAAAAAAAAAAAAAAGAAAAAGATGTCGGCAACTGTTTTCTTCCAACAGTCTTGTGATGAAGATGCTCTCCTCGGTTTTTGTGCGCACAGCATGTTTAATTATGTAGAGTTGATCTGAAATTCTGTGCTATTTGTATAAAACTTTCCATTGCCTGTGTCCAGTTGCTATCCTACAGCCCTACCCTTCATGGATCAGCCTCCCTTTTGAAAGGGAATGAAATCTGTTTCCCCTTGAGTGTGGCAGAAGCTGTTGTACCAGAGCAGACGTTTTCCCCAGTCCATATTCTCAGCCAGGACCACAAGCCCTGGGAGGAAGGTGCAGGACTCTACAAATCTGGATTGGTTCTTTCCTCCCTGGGAAAGATGCTTGGCTTCCTTCAGCTCATGCAAAGCTGTCAATGTACTGAGGTGGTATTTGAGCAGATGCCCAGTTTATATTTCCATTCTTCAGGTATCAGCCCTGTTTGGGTCTTATCCCAGTTTCCCATTTCTTCCCTGGTTTAAGGTGAGACCGGTGGATGACGGCTTTACTCAGCCTTGCTAGTGGAGGCTTGCTTGTGTTGAGCTGCATGCTGTGGAACAAGGTGCACGCTGATGGGACAGCAGCTCCCAGGGTCTGTGAGCTCTGCCATTTACAGCTGACTCTTCATACTTGCTCATATTCCAAGAGTTAATGGACTTGCCCTGGCCGAGTTGCGGGCTCAGCCGTCATTGCGGAGACGTCCCCGTACCAGCGCCTGTCGGGAGCCAGTCTGATGAAGCGCATGCAGGTAGTCTTGGTGATTGCCCTGTGCGAGCGAAGAAGTTGGCCTGCTGACTTACGATGCTCACACTTATCTGAGTATTGATTTGTCCTGTAGAGGTCTGTTCTTTAATTGAGTGCTGACCTGGACCACTAGAGCACAGCTCTATAAAAATAAGTGTAATTATGAAGTACAGCAGCAGCACTGAGTGAATGCCAGCAAATGCAGTTATGTCTCTTAATCTACATAATTCTTGTTTAACCTATGCCAAAATGGCAGTGTTTTGTTTTGTTTTGTTTTATTCTGCATCTACCCACTCTAAGTTATATCTGCAGAAATAATTCTGAAATAAGGAAGTGTTTGTCACCTGACTTTTGTCTGCATCATTCTGGTAAATTAGTATTCCACATCAGTCTGTTTCATCCTAGCAAAGGATAAATCAGTAATTATTTGTGGCAAGACAAATGCAGCTGAGCAAAGTTCAGTCTTCTAAACTATAAACAGATAATACTGAGCAAATAGGCGTCAGTTGCAGAAAATATGTGCTCTCCTACCTGGGATTGTTCTGCTGCTGTAGATTATACTTAAAGAGTACACCAAGATAAAAGGGGAATTGAAGAACAGTTCTACAGTTAAGTCATTATTACTTTTCCACTATCCTGGGGTTTTTTTTTTTCTCAGCCCTCTAAAAATTAGGTGTCCAGTTTGTGTTGATTCTGTAAAGTCATCTGTGGTTCAAGAACAGTGGTAGGTGCTTCCAGTGAATAATGTAGCTGAGATTGGGATGTTTTTTTAAAATGTCTTAACAGTAAGCTGTCTTTATAGCCACCAAGGTTGACTGCGAGAATTCAGGGTTTGGCATCTCGGGGCCTTTCCAACATTGTTCTCTGTAATCAAGTGAAGATCATGATAAATCAGTATGGAATTGTGTATGGAGCTGTAGAAAAGATGGATTGCTTGTGGTAAGATACTAGGTATACCAGAGAAAGAAGTGCAGTGCCTTGAGAGTCATTCTTCAAAACAGTGATATAAATACTTAAGAACAATAAGACTCAGTTGTTACATTGGTTGATGTACTTTCATGTAATGCACTGCAAAAATAAGGATTTTCCCTAGGTATTGTTTAGCAGAGAAAATGTTTTCTTTAGTCCCTTATTAATAACAGAGAAAAACAATAATGTACTTAAGATGCAGCAAATTTCCTTCAAATCTTGTAAATAACTCTTCAGGGGGTTAGAAAAAGTTACTTTGAAAGACCTGTGTAGCTCTTGGGAAAACTTGTTATATGCTACTGAGTAATGAAAGTGTGCTCTGTTAACGTGGAAGTTTTCTTTTCATTTCCTTTTCTAATGACTAAAGAGAGAGATCTTCATTCAGTGAAGCAGGATTCTTTCAAACATTGGATTTTTTCTAGCATTTGATAATTATACTGATTTATTTTGTGGCTTTGAGTATCACAATTCCCCTCTTCTCTATTTTTCTGTGTTAAGAACAGGAAAAAAAATAGAAAACGTACCATATTTGATTGTAAGAGTGAGGAGTGCTTCACAAATGGGTGTTATCCACATTCTACCTTTTTTTTTCTGCATATGTTTTTGTATTGCTTTATGTAGCATCTGTTTATATGTCTGTGTGCATGAAGCAGGAACAACTCTTAAGGGTATAGTAGTGTAGTGGGTATAATACTGCCAGTTAAAGGTGGCATAAATCTGCATAGATTACTCCCTTTGTAGGAACTGAAGCTTAACACCTACAGTAGTGAGAGGAATAATTTTCTGCCTGAACAAAGTCAGTACACCTTCACACTGGCAACAAGCCTGTAGGATTTAAACATAACAAAAGTAAAACACAGCTACTTCAACCACAGTAGCTAAAAGTACAACAAATTTCTTGATGAGGCCTGAGTTTGTGTACAAATGTATACACAGGCATACGTAACTTCCCTCAGGAATTGATATTGGGCATCAACTGCTGTTGTGTTTTATCCAGTGATTCCAAGAATTCACATGGTCATCCTGTGCCTTATAACTCTGGAACAGTAGCGCTAGCATTAAGTTTGATTTGTGATTTCTAACTTCTTTTTTCTTGGTGCTTCGGGGAAGAATACAGAACCATTTGTATACACACTTGACTTGCCCTATTTTTGTGTCTTACAGCAATTTTAGTAGTGCCAATTTAGAATAATTTCCACACAAGTTTGCTAAGATACAGCCCTTATCTGTCTTTCAAAAACTTCACTTTTTTCTGTTTGTTGTTGTTGTTGTTGTTGTTGTTAACTCTTCTTTGACAGGCTTCAGGAAAATACTACATTACAAATAGGTTCCATCTGAAATGCACACTTGCATTAGCTTTTTGTCCCAAACACAAGTTGGGGCGAGGGTTCTTCGGTAAAGAGGAAAAGATTAATTCGATCAAAAAAAGGTGTAGCTTGGCCAACAGTTTTGTACAACCTTTTTTTCCTCTTTTTTGGGAGTTTATTAGAGTTTAGCATGGTGTTCCTGTATTTTTTAAAGAGTCATATGAAGACAGTCTCATTTTTCTAAAATACTATTCTATCACCTTTTATTGTAAATAGGTCATTTTATTTCCAATTTTAGCTCCATTAGCTCTTACCCTGCCCCAGGAGTGAATATAAGAAAAGGGTTACCCTTGAGAGCTCACATGTTGGTCTGGCAACTAATACCAATAAATCCTTGGAGTCACTTAACCTGATTTTGGAGCAGGAGAAGTGCTTGCAAAGCGAGGGGCCCATTGGGGTATGTGTCACAGTTTGAAGTGCCAGCTCTTTGTATGTTTTCTAAATTGAGCTTTATCAGCACAGCTTGTATTCACTGAGGAGGGCAAGAGTGGCAAGGAAAAGTCCCAAGAAAGCTCTGCAACTGCTTGCAGGAAGATAAGATGTGTGAAGAGGAAACTTAACAGCAAAAGTTCAAGCACATTCTCAGTTCTCAGTGTTCCTGTTTCCAAGTGGCATTTCAGAGATGGTTATGGCCCATGTTTGAGGCACAGCTGGACAAACTCAATTGCCTTTGGTAGAGCAGTGCCTCGCCTGTGTTCAGCACTACTAGTTCTTCCTAAATGAAGACTAGTCCTCTTTTGTGCTTTCATTAAAAAGGTGAAAAAAGGCAAACTTGTGACCTGATTTTTTTTTTTTTTTGTGAATCTTTTCCCCTATCTCGTTTTATCTGGTGGCAGGTTATAAATATTCCAACTGTTTAAGACATGTCAGTATTTTTCTATTGTGAGTGGAATGAATTACTGAGTATACCGAAAATGACTTAAAACATTCTTCCAGATCTAAGAAAAAGTGAAAAAGTAGTTCTTCCATTTTAGATGCTGCTCTTTCCTTTGTTAGGAGATTGAGTTTGTTCCTGCATCCATTTCATGCTGCCAGTCTCCAAGTTCCTTCGCATAACTGTATTTTTGAACCGCCGGTATCTTGTACTTGCAGTATTCAGATCTGGTCCAGGTCATGACATTGTTTAATTTAGAAGTGGCAAAGATATATTAGCCTTTTTCATACATCTCTTTGCCAATGTAAGATGGTTTTTCTGTATGATTTCTGAGTTGGTGAGGGTTTCCTCTTAATCCCTGGCAAACAGCGGCTGTGAGGCAGCAAAGCAGTAGCCAAGCTTTTAGGGAATTTTAGTAATTTGTTTTCTTCCACCTGATATGCTTTAAAGGAACATTTCAGATGGAAGATATGCCCCCCCTTTTTTTTTCAGCTCAGGTCTTTGCACGGTGCTTTTTTTGAGGGCACGCTTATGCTCAGTATCCCATTGAGACTCATAATCCCTCATGTCTTTTGGTGTTCCTGGGCTAATATGTCTGTAAGGCCCAGATCTATTGTGCAAAACATGTTTATCAACTTGGTTAACCAAGAAAGAGATGGCATTGTACAGCAGATCAGAACAACTATATATTGCCAAAAGTTTCTGCTGAATATTTCTAACTTTAAAATGTCATAATTAGTTGACAGTTTTGATGAGGATACACAGTAATTTCTAACTTTTTTGAAATTCTTTTTCCATTCAATTCATTTAGAGATATCAATGGGATGCTCAGGTAATTTAGAAATTTCTAGGAGAGTTGGGCTTAGAGAAGAAATATCACATTTGAAGGTGTCATTAGAAAGCTGTGAACAGCCTCTAGTGTATTTACCATGTCCTAGAACCAGTTGCTGAAGCTGTTACCATGTAAGAAGGACTTTACAGAATTGAGCTTTGAGGAACACTTTTTTCCATAGATATTTTGCTAATTTGTTTGTATCAGGTAAAGTTATAAGGGTGAGGGTTATCACGATTGAAGTCTAATTGAGTGTTTGGTACATTAAGCAGTCTTTCAAAGTTAGCTGGAAAATGATGGCCTTCAGTAGGATTACTGTTTGTTTCTTTTGTTCAGTTTCTAGCTCAAATCTTTTTTTTTTCTTCACAAATTCCTTCTACTCTGAATAAACTATATTTAAGTTATTTTGCCTCTCCATTCCCCCGACCTTTCCATAATACAGTGGTTTCATTTATATAAGATCAAATGATTTTAGAGGAAAATGTCTTTGTTCTTCTCTGCTTCTCGTGGGATATGTGGGAAACCCA
Organism: Tinamus guttatus; assembly: GCF_000705375.1. Next base: position 121,007 of record NW_010585059.1, on the reverse strand, counting down.
GAAGTTCAGCTTTAGGACATTTCTTGCCTACTGTTCTTGTTGACTCTGGCAAGTTATTATATCCTGCTGACCTGGAGAAAGGACATGACTTCTCTGCGACTAGCTGGGTAGCGTTCGTATGAAGCAATCTGCTGCTGGAACCCTCTTTTCTTTCTTTAAGATTAGGATGATAGAACTGCTCTCTTACATGCTCCAAGACTCCAGATTATCACAGTCTTGGTGAAGGGAAATCAAGCCAAGTCAACACCCTATTTTCTTAACAGCGCGAGCTGTCAAAAAAAGGGGATTTTACGGGATAGCCTGGGAGGGCATTGCAAACTCAGCACAAACTACCTGGCATGTAAATCAGTAAGCAGAGCTTACAGCGTTTTAAAGCATACCTCTGCCCGTGACCATGGGATGTTTTTATGTTTCTGCAGAATAGAAAACAAAACTAGGATGCTGAAAGTGCGGATGTTACGAGTGCATCTCTCTTTGTAGTGTTAGTACTGGTATAACAACACCAAGGGAAAAAACAAACAAACAAGTATGTTAAAAAGTTTCTTGTGATATCCACAAGACCATTTCTATTAAAAAAAAAAAAGAAAAAAGTGAGTGGAGAGCATGGAAGAAGACAGTGACTTATATCAGTGCTCATTAAGTCAAGAGCCAGATGGTGTTTAAAGCCATAGTCATGTTGCGTCAGCAGGAGTATTAATCTGCAGAGGATGGAGAGATAGAGATCATCGATCATGCAGTGCATGCAAAGCAATCTGCACTCCTGCAAGGAATCAGAGGTAATTAAAAGGGTTCTCCAAAGACTTCCCTGAATGCAAATAATATGTGCCCCCTTGCTCTCACTGTAGTTTTGAGATGTCCTGACAATGCTCATGGCAAGTGATGCGGCCTCTGGAGGGCTGCAGAGTCAGGCTCAGGATGTGCCTCCCTCTCAGTTCCTCCAAAGGGGCAAATCCTTCAGTGCTTTATCCGTTGCAGACACGTGTCTGCAGAAGAAGCACACAGCATCCAAGCAGAAGTCTCTGCGCCTCCCCTCTGCCTCTGAGAGGGTTTGTGTCCTCCAAGCACTGGTATAGCTGTTCATATAGCTGGTAAAGGTATGGAGGAGATGAGCTTTACACATGTGAATACCAGAATGTTAGTTAACTCTGCCAGTCCTCTCTGCAAGCTGTTTTCAGTTATGCTCCCTTATTTGACGGTATGGAGGATCTGTGATTTTAGTTGGACTATAGCAGCAATGCAATAACTGCAGACACGATACATGGAATGGGACTGAGTCTTGCCCATACATTCATGCTTTGCCTTTTGGAACTAATGTTCCCTCAGCATCAGCCGCCTGTCAGAGTGTTTCTGCATCAGGTAATGAGTCATGCCATTTAAATCTTCAATTTACCTTGTGGCTCTAATGAATACTTTAATTTCCTTGGGAGGCAGAAGGAAGAGGGGAAATAAAAAAGGCAACTATGCAGGGCTGACAGTTCTTGTTGTGGTAAATATGTGTTTGAAATAGGATATATGAATTTTTAAAATAAATAAAAAAAGACAACCTACTTCTATGGCAGGAGGATATTGTTTTGTTATGCATGGTGCCATGGTTTTGTAGGTTTGTTGACAGTTTCTTTCTCTGAGAAAGTGGTAAAGCACTCCAGTATTGAATGAAATGCCCTGAACAGGGTGAAAGACTGTCCAGATTTCTCAGGCTCCTTCTCCTGGTAAGGACCCTGAGCATTTTAAGTAACTGGGCAGGGTGGAAACAGACTCCTGCTGCTGTATTGCATTTCATGTATGATACTGGAGGCTGGAAGAGGGGGATAGCTTTCGGCTGATGTGATAGATTTTGCATGTATAATTCTGTTGCTGGGTTTCAGTGAGCTGGAAAAAAAAAAACAGCAGATAATGACCAATCATGTTGTAGACCAGTATTGAAAGTTTACCTTTTTTAATAAATTCAGAACTTTGGATCAGGCGTCAGCTTGGCAGTACATGAAATAACACATCATGTTGAGAAAGACCATAGAAGATCGATGTGTTTGGCTGCAATGGGAGTGACTAGACCTAAAGCTGCAAAATAACTCTTGGCATTATCCCTCCAATGGAGTAGAGGAGATCTGAGTGTCCATCTGGTAGTTGGTCAAGGTGCTGTGACTTCAGTGACCACTCTACTAAAGAAGCTGTTGTATTCTCTAGGTCTGTCACAGAAATTGATATTGCCAGGATTCAGGAAATAAAGAAGGCAATTTCATTCCCATAACTTCCTAAATCTTATCTAGCTGAGGTGTGTTTATTTGGATTATATGGGCTTGATTGGAGCTTGAAGTGGTTGATGCAGGTTTTTCCACTGAAAATATGTCTTCCTCTTACAAGGAGCCCTAAGGAATGAGTGAAGCCCTCTATGTATACCTTTGGTCTCAATTATAAGAAGTTTTTGTTCAGTGTCTGCAATTTTTGTTCGAATCTTTAACATTTCAGAACACTTCCTCAAGTGATGAGTTTAAAAAATAATAAAAAGCATTCAGACACCTACTCTTTTGTAAAGATCAGGAGAGCCTGAAAGAATGACTTTTGCAGAGCCTTTGTTGTTTTCACTACATACTATATAGTTTCACTGTATACTACTATATACGAGCAGAAAGGCTCATATACAAACCTTCCTCCTCCAGCAAACCAGACGCCTGAAACCCGAGCTCAAGCGTTATGGTGATCAGTAATGCCAATGGTATGCTTTGGCTAGAGAACACGTGAAGATTTTTCTCCCTGTGGACAAACCCAAATGAACAAACAAATGCACTATCAGTTTCCTTGCCAGTATTTCCCCTGTGGTCTATGGTGGTGTTGCCCAAGTACAACTCTTTGGTTGTTGCAAAGATACCATTCTGGGCATGGTCTCCCTTTCCTTCCTGAACACAAATATGTGGAGTCTTTTCTTCTATAGGGCAGTCAGTCACCTCCCTACACATTTAACCTTTTTCTTGACCTGCAGCCACCTTTAAACTTCCCTCCCTCCGTTATTTTATGACTTTCTCTTTGAAGTGCTTAGTGACATCAGGTGTGAAGAGCCTGAACAAGAATAAAGTGTACCGTATACTGAGCCCCTACCAGCTGTGTTCACTTGCTGATCCATGTGAGGCTGAAAAGAAATTTGGCCCATTTTGTTCAGGGAGGTGCTTGAACATTCACATGAAAGTGGAAGTTTCTTGCTTGTATAAGCTAGCTTTTCAAAAGGAGTGACACAGTGTGTGATGGGAGCAGTAGGGCAACCTGTAAGAAGATTTATTTTACACATTTCCATCCATAACAGCTCCAAATTGTAATATAAATTGGGAGGAGGGCAACAGCAGTGAAAAACAGAGGTGCCTGTAATTACCGAATCTAATTTAAAAGTGAGATGGAGACTAGCTTTTTGTTTTTGCTGATATGCAATTTTGCTAATGTTTGCTCATTTTTTTTTAATGTTGATAATATCAGCTGAAACAAATTCTCTTGGCAGCTCCACACCAGTAAAGGTTGGTAACTCCCCGCAGTGTTGGGGAGACAGCATGGATGTAATGGTGTGGCAGAGAAAAAGATTTGCCCTGCTCCCAACCTTTTCCTCTTAACAGCTGTTCACCCTGATGCATCGTGCAGTTCTCCCAGTTTTACTCTAAAGGATGATTTTGCTCCTAGGATAGGAGCCTTTGTATGCAGAATGTCCCTTCTTGGGATGTAATCACCAGACAAATACTTTAATTTTGCTGCTGATCCCTATATATGTTTTTTCAACATAACATACATTTTTACAAATGACATGAAATCTTTCTGGAAGTTGAGGCCACAGGGAGATCTTACAGGCTTGATCTTATTCCTTGTCACTTCCTGCAGTGAGGACACAAGCTTCTTCAATGCAAAAGGCATTTTTAAAGAACTGCGTGCTACTGCATTACCATTGAATATTTATTTCAAAGAAAACTCAGGAGTTTTCCAAGCAAGATCAACAGTTGTTTTCATTATCTGCAGAAATTACTAAGAGGAACAACATCAGAAAGTGATCAGTGTGTAAATCTTTTCACTAGAGAAAGCCTCTTAAAACAAATTAGTAAGAGGAAGTATTTCATTTTTGTTTTTAAATGCTTACTCTTGTATGCTGCAGTGTGGTTGCTGTAGGATGACCAGGTTATTCATAGGTTACTTTGTTTCTACAAACAAAAAGTTATTTAGCAGTCCCTATTAATTCAGTCTCATGATGGGAATTTTGCCAGAGTTCTGTTATTTTCTTCATTATTATTTTTAATAATAATTTAATAGCAATTAAAGAATAATTTTCTTTTTAATTTGCAAAGTGGTCAGACTGGAATAGCTCTTGGTACTCATTAGTTATGTTATTGTTATTTGGTGAAGTTACACATGCCTTTTCTCACTTCTATGGCCAAAATACTGTGTTTATACATTTCATTGATCTCATGTGAACATTGTGTGAGCACTTAATTCTTGAGGTCAGTGGGAGTTCTGATTTCTTACGCAGCTATGGTTGCTTGTGCCTTTCCCTTTCATATGTATGTGGCTTTTTTTTTTCTTTCTAAAATTAAGTCAACCTGCTGGGATCAAACTCATTGCATAGAGGGAAAAAATGTGAGATGTTTCCTGCAAACAATTGATGACAAATGCATTGTACTAAAGCTTGTTGAAAAGGAACGGGTTTTTTTTTGCAGGGGGAGGGGGAGAGGTGAGAATAAAGGAATTTCCTCCTCCACCCTTGTGTTGTTGAGCTGTAAACTGATATTGTTGGGAAGGAAAAAAGTAGCAACACTTCAGTTTTCCTCAGGATATGTGGTTTTAATGAAAATTTCGAAAGATACAGCTGTCACTTTAAAGATTTCAGCAATTCCATTCAAAACCAAAAACAATTTTCTGTGTATTTTTAATTTAAAGCATACTCAATTAAGTTAACACAAAAGACACATAGTCCTGGAGATTCGGAGTCCACTGGTTGATTTGATAGTTGAGTCTCCTTTTATGGTGCTCTTTATAAAGTAGTTTGACAATTACTCCAACATGTAATTGTAGCTTGCTCTGGGAAAATACTGAGGCTACTCAGTAGTAGAGTATTGTTTTTTTTTTTTTTTTCTTAGGAGTATAAATTAAACTTGGTGCTTTGCGAATCAGTAGCAGTTGTTTGTTTGTTTGTTTATTAATGTTCTTTGACCAAGTAAGGCATCCTTAGGTACTGTTATCTCGTGAAAGAAATTTGATCCTTATCTAATGTAGCTCACATCGAGGGAACTGAAGAAAATCTATTAAAGTATAGAAGGTAATGGGACATATCCCATTTCTGTATCAATTAGACAAGGTTCCTAAAATCAGGTTTGAAACCCTTCGGAAGTCCTTTTGCTTTGAGAACATACACTGTGCCAGAGACTCTTGTGATGTCCCATGGATTTATTTTACTTTATCAGACTAAGTAGGCCCATCACCCACCTTTTCCTGTTTTCC
>NW_010585059.1:90608-115509 GCF_000705375.1 Tinamus guttatus | reverse complement strand
CATTTCTCTGGAAACCAAAATTTTGTTTAATTTCCTTCCCTCATGTTCTAACTTCCTGTTACCATTAAAGAAAATGGCTCATTGTAGCATCTCTAATTGAGATTTAAAACTGTACATATGAGATTACAAAAACCTTCTGTAGGACACAATTTCTCTCCCAAAACGGAAGTTGCCAGGATGGAAAAGGAGGAAAGTGGGTATGGCTCCCACGTTAGATCGGTTAAAGAACAGTGCTAACAGAGAGTCTAGTGGGCATAGACCAAGTCTTTCTCTCCTAGTATAATTCACACTAAAAACATTTTTAGTGATTTAATGATTGTGACTGACAGCCTGAGGTTTCTGAAAGTCTTTGTTTTTCTGGGAAAGCAAAAACAGCTTTTCCTGAATGGGCAGAGAAAAAAGCAAAATGCAGGAAAGGCTCTTAAGTTTGGCTTGTTAGATTAATTCTCAAAATATGTTTATGGACATATTTTGAAAAGTCAGACCTGGAGTCGTAACCATACCTATGCAGACCAGCGAGTCAGGAAAGCGACAGGGAGCTCTCAAAGATTAACAGCTTTATACCCCAAGAGGTATAAAGGGTACTGCTTATAATGGTAATGCAGACAGCCTTAGTATTAGCTGGCATAAATATTAATAGTCTTTAAATTACATTTGTAGTGTTTGTTTGGTGGTTCTGGGCTTCAGTTATACCTATCTGCAATTGGCGTAAGCTGAAGCCTGGGAAGTGTGGGAGGGATCAGCAAGGCAGAGGCAGCGTGAAGAGAAGCTCTCACGGTCTGGGGCTGAGATAGTATCAGTAAAAATAATTGTTTTTTACTTACAATTGCCCAATTGAATCATGTCACCCCGTGACACGGGTGTGGAAATGGTGAGAATGCAGCATGCCACAGCTGCACTGACTAACGAGGCCGTCACCATCTGCGTACTCGCTGCTGGGCGGCTTACCATGAAAGCTGCAAGGATGATATAAGGAGATAACAGGGGCCAGATACAAAGTCCCTTTGAGCTGCTACTTTGGACTGAGTTGCCATATGGGATGGTAATCAAAGCAGAAAGGGAGTTTTCTGTTTTGTACTGTTTCAGTGGAGCTATAGGAGGGCAAATTTTCAAATTTGCAGTAGGGTCTCTAGAGGCACACTGAATAATAATGGCTTAAAAAGACCTTGTACTTAGTTCTCCCAGATGTCCTAAAGCATGTTTGTTGTTTACCTCCATAGATCCTTTTATCTATGAAGGAAAAGTTTAAAGAAGTGCAGCACACTAAGTTCCTGGTTTTGATATAGAAATTGTAGAACATCAGCTATATCTTGCTAGAAATCTGAATATGTTTCAGTTAAAGATAACAGAAACTAGTCTTTGAAATATGTTCTCAGATATATGGGGTTTTGTTTTGTTTATTTTTTAACTTTATTTATGTGTACTGATATTTAGACTAAAATATATCTTAGAACTTAAGGACTTTCCATACATATGGATTTCAAAACTGGGATCAGACTCTAATAAAATTATCCAGAGCAATTTCTAAAGCATTCAGGAAGAGGAGGGCATGAGTTGCTTAATTTCAAAATAAATTTCCTCTAACCTCCTAATTTGGCTAGCTGCTCCAAAATGTGAGCAGCTGCGCTTTTTCAAAAGTTTGGCGCTCATATCAAATCATCATCTTCATAAAGCTGACCATGTTAAACAGATTTTAAAGAAATTTCAAAGTTTCTGTGTTTCTTTCTTCCATCTGTTTTCTGTTGTTCTGTGTCTGTTGTTACTCTTTTTTTTTTATTATTGGAAAGGTGCAAAGGAGATTGTGTTTTGAGAGTGTGTGTGTATGGTGCACCACTTAGCTACTCTTCAGAACATTAATGTATTATCAGAAATATGTGTTCTGAGCATTTGGTTAAAAAACGAAACATCAGTATTTGTAGCTTCCTTTGTTTCATGCCCATTTATGTGTATTTTTCCTTCAAAAGCCATTTCATATTAAGGAAAAGCAACAAATTTCATCACTGTCACATGTACTTTATCCAGTTCAGAGTCTTACCAGTCCTTGATATTTCCATTACTTGCAGGCAGTTCTTCTTCACAATCTTTCCATATGGAAATTCTCCTTGAAGTCTGATCTGACTTTGTGTTCACTTGAATTTCAAATTGTTCTCTGTAGTTCAAGAGAGTAGAGAGTATCTTGATGAGAATCCATTTGTAATAAAACCCTGATTTTGCACCATCACCATCATCGGAGAATCTTCCTAATCAACATGTGGATTGTCTTGTGCGGCTCTTTCCTAGGAGTCGATTTTTGAGAAGGCACAATCTTCAACTTTGAACATGCGTGATAGCATTTTGATGTTGTATATTAATTGTACATTAATTCTGTAGCTGAGACTATAAAGCTAATGCATTCCTTCTCAGCCCACTAATTAGCATCTTCTTGGCATGCCACCTGACTCCAGGTATGGGTTAAGTCACCGCTACGCAATGCTTAAAATTAGACTATCATTGAAATGCATGTGTAGCAGTAGGCTTGAACACCAGTGTAACAAAAGGAAGCACTTAATTTTTTGAGTCAATGTTTTGAAAGAGAGTAATAAGGTGTTGTTAAGAGCCAACTGTTCTTAGAATGTGTGTTAGAGTTGATGGTTCTTCACCTAGAGAAGGGAGAAGGTAAAACCTTCCCTCTGGTGATGCTTGCCTGTACTGCTGTGTACTTGTGAAGTCTAGCAGACAGGTCCTACAGTAACCAAGTGTTAATCCTTAGGGCTAAAGCTCACCCTTTCTCTTCCAAGCATATCCTGTCTTCAGGGGATGGCTGACCCGCAATGAAAAATGCCTTGCACAGGATGAGAGGCTCACTGCGAATGAGCCACATGTCCAGGAGAGCAAGGCAGCTGGGGAATGCAATCTGACCACACTGTCCACAGCTAGATCAGAAATGCTGACATGTGTCGTCCATCATGAAGCAGATTGACAGATGGCCCATAATCCACAGTTCCTGCAAAAATGATCGAATGTGTCTCTAATCCCTTAATTATTGATAATAACATGTTTCTTTTGCTGTCCATAGGATTTTCTAGATTCTGCCTCCTGGCAAGCAGGAACAGATCCCCTCTATTTTCCTTTATTATGCTACTTATACACAAAAGTCAGAAAGGAAAGAAGAGGACCTGCATAAAAGGTGAGAGTATTCTGAAGATAAGCAGGAATCCTTTGTGTGGCTTTGTCCAACTCGTATAAGCTTACAATAAGCAATTCTTTTCTCCCTTTAAGCATTCTCTGACACTTGAAAAGCAGACAGCATTCTTCCTCTGCCATTAATGATGATTCTTCAGGTCAAATTTTTTCCCTCCATTATACTCACATTATCCTAGCCAAGATCCTGCCTTACATTCTTAAGTGTATTAACAATCCTGTCAGATCTTGATGAGGGCAGAGCTAACTTAACCATCCTGTTGTATCGTTAATGGTGCTGCATTGTCAATCCTAGAATAAAACGGCCATCCAGAAAAAAATATATATATATTTTTAATACTATTTACTTCACAGAGTAGGCAAATGCAAATCTCTTTCACATAGAGCATAGGTATCTTAAGGCAAAAATAGTTTTACGAAGTGCTGTAGATGCCAGTGTCATGCTGAGCTTTTTGACCATGAATGTGTTTAGGAACAGAAACATGCATTCAGTGGAAGGTGGGAGAGGGCACTCCTTTTTTTATGTTTTTTTTTTGAAGTTGGCCAGAGCTTTCTTATAATGTAGGCGGTTTCTAAGTACCAGGACAGAAGTAGGAGACGCTGGGTGAAAGGTCTGCAGCCTGCTGCATTCCGTAGTGGGCTGATATCTGGGCTTTTTGCCAGAATTTGCCTATTTTTAGTGGTGTAAGTGTCAAGGAAAAGCAGTTTGCATAGGTTTTGGAAGAGATCGTGAAAAGAAGTCTACCACCTTTGCAAAGGAGAGCTGGACAAGTTTTCAGATTGGGCTGGGGGTCATATTTGGAGCATTTCAAGATTTCTGGCTGGTCTAAAGAGCACTTCCAACTCAGTCAAGATAACAAATGGCAAGTGGCACTCTTTTTCAGTGTTAGCAAATAACTCCCTACGTGTATGTTGGAGTTTTTCTTTGGAATACTCCTATATATACTCATTTATTTCAAGAAGACATCTCTATCCTTGGCATGGCAGCTGGAGAAAAGATGTTTGGGTTGTCGCAGTCTTAGTGTTCCCACAGTTTGAGAGGCCACTTCTGTTCGGAGGTAAGACTGGTCTGTGATGCTTTGACGAGACTGCTCTGTGATGCTTTGGCAACCTCGTTAGAACCACGGGAGTTAAACAGTGACAATGGGAAATGAGATTTTCAAGAGGGTCTTGGAAACATAAATGAGGAATTAATAAGTTGGCAAATGCTGAAGCCAGCTTGAAGAGCACTGCCAGAACTGCAGAACTCTCCTGCCGCACAAACCATGTCCTTCCATCCATCTTCAATAACCCAGCAAAGAGGTTAATCCTGCAGCCCCTGCCTCTGTTGTGTTTTCTCTCTTCCTGCTTAGAGGTCTCTTCAGCAAACTTGCTTTTTTCTCTCTCTGAAATCTGCTTTTCAACTGTAAGTGACAGGACCATCTTTTCAGCAGAGCCACCAGGACCAAAATTTGTGCTTAGTATTTTGCCATCACTTACCTAGTCCCAGTCACATTGAACTTTGCACATTCTTGCAAAGTTCAATTGCAGTAGTAGGTCAAACCCATATTTCTCAATAGTAGGAAATTAAAAGCAAACATATCCTGCTGCAGTTATTGAAAGCTTCAAAACAAAGATTTCACAAATGTGATCTCATTTGCAAGTGGGATATTTTCATTTTTTTGTTGTTGTTTTTGTTTTGTTTTTTTTTTAAAGGAAGTAAATATTTAAAGTTTCCCTATTAAAAGTAAAATAGTTATGACCATCATTAGTATGTGTGCAGGTTTGAGTGGATTAGTGTTTTGTTTCTTGGTGTATACTTGATGGGCACAGTTTTTGCTTATTGTTATACCACATAAATGCAGCGACTTTCCTCAAAGGTGAATGTAACTAGAATTAGGGTGTTTATGTAGCAATGCTTAGAAAAAACATTGTAAGAAAAGGCAATTGCGAATAAAATGTTTCTAATTCGTAAGTATCAATTTGTATTATTAAAACAAATGTGCTGGGGTAAGCTGCAGTTGTTTCTTCTGTCTTTTTTTGTTTTGTTTTGTTTTGTTTCTGTTTTGTTTTCCAAATTAATTTGATTCACTTGTGGCAGTGGCAAGTTTTAATGATATTTCTTTTTAATTAAAGTGAGAGCTAACGAATCCCAGAGGGGAGATCCTGCTTTTGTTGAAAATTGCTCTCACACAAATAGGATGCTGTTCCATTAACAGAGCTGCCAGGAAAAGATTTGGGGATTATCAGCAAGGCAAAATGATAACACAATCTTGCTCTTAAAATGTCTGAGATGGAGAGGCCCTTCTCCATCTTGATGTGTCTTTTATGAGAGAAGATAAAGGCAGCTAAATACAGTGAGGATGGTGGATGTAGGGGTTCATGAGGGACATAACTAAAATTAAAGCTAATTGTTTTTGTTACTAGGGAGAATTCAAATGCTAGGTTATATTTTCTGTCCTAGACCAAAGATGAGTCTGCCAAGGATAAGCCTCTGTTTTTCATTCCCTGGGCATAAATGTATTTTTGTACAAAAAACACTGAAAACTCTGCCTTAGGAAAATAGCAGCAAACCATATGATAAAGGCTTTCATTTAATGCCATGAGATCCTGTGCACTGGAAGCCTGGGATCAGGCCCAAAGTTTATTTTCTTTATTCTCTCCTCTCCTTTTTCCTTTTTTTTTTTTTTTTTTTCCGACTAAAATGATGTTCTTTCTTTTTCAAGAGGCAGACAGGCAAGAAACAGTCGTGCCCAGAGTCTGAGGAACCTGTCCCCAGTTATTGCTGGTGCCTAGAAACTCTGTCAGTGACCTGCTAAGCAACCAGTAAAAGCACTGGATAAAATTTTGACCCTGTTTAAGTTAGTGATAAACACCTTATTAATTCCACTGGGACCAGGATCTTCCCTGTTGCATTTTTTTCTGGCTAATTGTTTTTATTATTATGGGCCTTTATGGTAATATGTTCTTCTTACATTGTTCATGCTCCCATTCCCAGAAGCAGGCCTATTCTAAGCTTATAAAAATAATATTTTGATTTTTATTAGATGAAAGGGAAAATATCAACATACATATATGGGAAAATGCAAGATAAAACCTGTCAGAGGAAATTATATTATGTTTTTGTTAGGCTCAAAGCAATGTCTTGTATTGTCCAAACACAAAACACTGTTTGCTCTCTTCCTGCACAGCTTGCCATCTTTTTTTTCTTTCTCCCTTTTTTTTTGTTGTTGTTGTTGTTGATAAAGGTTAAGACTCAGAAAATACTTGCCAAATGCTAAGACATTTTTATTTTACCAGTTGCAGATTAAGTAAGTCTAGAGATTCTTATCTCAGGTGCTCATTTTCTAAAGGATTCAGCCAAAAGTAAGAAATGTTGTGATTACAATCTGACTTTCATCTTCTATAGCAGCACCTTAATCACTTAGTCCCAAATTGCTTTGAAATTACTTTGTATTTGGCAGTGATATGGCTGGGATGAACCTTATAAATGTCAGGATTTTGAATAACAAGGAAATGGAGCTACTTCAGTTTTGATTTTTAGAAATTAAAATCTGATCAGAAGCTCTGTTTTTGTCTTTTCTAGTTTTAATTCAGTAGCGAGAACAAATTAGGAGTCAACTAGGTTGCTTTGATGGCTAGGAAAATAATTGAATTGTGTTTTCTTTTTATATATGTCGGTGTACTGCTACATATCCAATGTACTCTTAGGACTGCACTAATTTAAATTCTGTATACCTCATTCTTCACCAAACAGGGGAGTGAAGGAGGACAAGGAATCAATAACTGCTGGGATATGTCTCTTTCTCTTGCAGTCCCTGCTAATCTCATCAGTCAACCTACAGAAGCTCTTATCTCAGTACATTTAGATACATGCCCTTGATTATTTTTTGTTAAAATCCCAAATTCCATGTGAGCTATTGCATTCGATCTGCATTCCCCGTGTGGAGTTTAAGGCATGCTCGGTGTTCATGGGAACACTCAGGTGCAGAGGAGAGACTGCAGCAGAAAGGATTCACATTTGACCAATTTGACTTGCCCTTGTAGAAGTGTTTCCAAAAAGAAGTTAGTGTTTTCTAAGTATTTTCAGCGACCTTTGCTTTCTTTTAGTGAAATACTAGTTTCTGTCCTGTGGTTCTAAGTGTCCTTCACATGCATCATGTCACACCATATTTCTGATATAAGGATACATGAAATAAGGGAAACTACTCGTATAGAACAAATGCAGAGTATACACCGGAGATTTTCAGTCTGGTTAAGAAGCAGAATCTAGCAGCAAGGGATTATCATTATTTTAGGCCATTAGGCAGGTTATTCCTGCTCATTACCTTTGTTTTACCAAGCCCAGGAGGTAAACTTTGTCAAAACACATTATTATGCACCATTTCAAGGTGTGAATTGCTGTTGAGGTGCTTTGAGAGCAGGCCCTGTCATGCACATTTGCTTGTTCTTTGAAACAGGAGACCCAGAGCTATGGTTTACGGCTAAGATCTTCAAATTCACTTAAAACAGGTAACAGCCAGAAGGTGTTTTTCATATACATTTGAGAAAAAAAGAAAAGGTCAAGACAAACATTTTGCCTTTTCCCATGACCATAATGTTACACATGTATAATATTTTAAAATTGACCACTGCCTTGTTTGGTTCTTAGATTTTACAAAAGAAGGGATTAAATCATCCCATGCAGAAAAGACAAACTACCCTTTACCTGCTGACAGATTGTCACCTGGTGGTATATTGCCAGGAGAAAAAAATACATATATATATGGTGCCGGAAATAGGTTCAAACGCTATCTTTATTTCCACTTTATTTCTCCTGTATTCACGTTCCCTTTGGAAACAAAAAGGAATGAGAATTTACAGATGTTTTTTAATAAATGCAGGGGTTTTTTTGTGCCACAGCAGTAATTTCTGCATGAATTTAAGCCATACAAGGAAGATTTGAGCAACCTAACTGTTAATGTTAGTTCCAGTGTGTTAAATAATGTTTACTGAAGGACAGAAGAGATAACAAGATGTACTTGTGAAAAACGTGATACTGACCCTAAACTGTGAAACTGACCCTAATCAAGTCTTCAGTGCTTTTTCCACTGTGAGTCATGTTCTGCTCTTGCATAAAGTATGCACAGGATCTGTTAACATCCTTGAGAGCTGTGTGTTTTGGTCTTTGTGTGTTAAACTTGGCCATGCAGAGGGCATCAGGGCTGGCACACTGTTGATTTCAGAGTTATTGTGAAACATTGCTAATGCGCATGCAGACTTTTCTCTAATTTAAGGAGCATTAAGAGCTCATGACTTGCAGAAAGTTTTGCCTCTATCTGAAAATGGTTAGGAGCAAGCAGGATGTATTTTAATAGAACAGAATAATTTACCATTAAGGTGACTTTGAAAATAAAGCCACCTGCATTCATAGTAAAAGGTAAGTTCAGACTCTTCATGTGGAACATGTCTCCTTGGTTGCTCTCCAAGTGCCCCAGGATTTATGATTTGATTATTACACTACATTTACACCTATGAATTATAAAATCCATTAAATTGTTCAGTGTTCTGCTTTTGTTACATCACTCAAAAAAACACAGCAATGTCTCCAATGGCAGGACTTAATTGCCTGTAGCATTGGGTTGCTTTATTTATTTATTTTTAAAGGATTTTATAAGTCTGTTAGAGCAAACTGTTGGATATGCACAAGAATGTTAATGGACCTTTTGCCTTTGAGTTGTTTTCAGCAAAGATGATACCTGCTCTTGGCAGACAGAGAGCTGTACTTCCCCAGTGCCTGCTTCCAGTGCTGCGGAGCAGGTTTGAAAAGGGGCCTTAAATCAAGTTCAGTTGCCGCCTTAGAACGGGCTCAGAGCTAACTAAATACTACCAGCAGTGTAAGCTGCCTCTGAAAGTTGGAACAAAGATGAGACATAAGGCAGGCCAAGCTCATTGAGTAGGAAGAACCTGAATGTTCCTCCTTCATGAGGAGCTGGAGGAGTAGGTACAGTCAACACTGTCCCCACAGTGCTAAAGACCCCAGAAGGATGCCCAGATTTGATCCAAGATGCAAATGGGATAAGAAGAGTGCAACAGGGATGGGTATGGGGGGGAAGGTAAGTTAACTAATGACTTTGCATTGATTGCATGGAAGTTTTATATCCTGCCATATCACATGGCCAAAATGCAGGCATCTTTTCTTACATGACCAAGTGTACATCCCCTTGCATCACAGAGGCATGTGATGTATATTGCCCTGGTCATGCAAGTGTTCAAGAGCATCAGGGCCAACTGAAAAGCCGTGTTTTACATGTTCACGTGTTGCACAGGTACATGGAGGATGCTTTCCAAGCAGGACATTAAACAGAGAATGTGTGTGACCACCATGCCTTAATGCTTATCAGCACTAAGGACTCACAGAGGACAATCATAAATACCAGCTAAATATCTCTTTATTTCAAGTGGTCATTGCAGAAGTGGAATTCCCAGGAGCTTTTGAAGTGAATAGTACTTTAGGTAGTATGCTTTGTTGGGAGATTGCTAAAAGTGTGAAAGACAGCATAAAATAAACCACAAAGATAGCAGGAACTAGAGAAGATTAAAGGAGCTCCTAGAACTAAACGTCACATTAAGCTAGTATCTCGAGCAATGCAAGATGTGTCAAGGTGTAGATACTCCAAGGCCTCTGCCATGCAAATTCAACATTTGTGTGAGACCCAAGGGGTATTTAGAACTGTGCAGCTGGGCATGGTCTACCAGCCCTGCTCTACCTCCCCTTCCTGGAAGGATGCATGGAGAGCTCCGGGAGGAGGCCAGCTTGCCAGCAACATTTCAGCCAAGGAGGAGAAGGGGGTTTGTGTATTTGGGTAATGCCAGGATAAATGTTATTTTTTCCGTGTGAAGCTTGCCTTCTCATGTCTTGCAAAAGTCAAGCGGGCAAGAGGAATACCTCCAAGCTGACAATGGTTTAGAAACTCTAAAAATGCCTTGGGTTGCTGTCAGAGTCCGCATGGCTTCTTGTAACCTTTTAATCCCCTGGAATCTCTTCTGTGAGAATTTCTAGCTTCCTTGTGATAGCCTGTATTATTTTTAGTATAGTGTGTCTGAGTGTGGAAGAAGCTAAGTGAGAGCTCAGAAATGCCATGTTGCGCTATTAAACCAAATTGCCAAGCTTTTAATTCATATGGAGTAGTCCTCTCCAGGGGACTGGTGAGCCAGGCAGCTGTACGGCAGCCAGCCATTCATTTCAGCCTTTGATTGCTCCCAGCACTGAGCACACCTTTTTGCATCTCAAGACTGTGGCTCATTTAGAGATTTACAAAGGCTCTGCTTCATTGAAAATCAGTGGAGGAAAAAAAAAAATGGGGAAATGCAAATGCTTCCATTATTGCTTCATCCTGGAGGAAGGAAATATTCACACACACACACACACACACAAAAAAAAAAAAAAAAAAGCTAGCACAAGTGAGAGTTGGGCTTCATGCTTACTCTTCCTCTGAAGGGGTGTATGTACCCCACATTCTGCAGGATTTAAAAGTACATTACAAGACAGTTCACTTCCCTGGGAACTTTGCACAACCTCTCACTTTTAAGGTCCTCTACCATTTATTCTGACACCAAGCAAGTCTTCCCTTCAAAAACTACACTAGAGTGTGTTTTGTAATCATGTAAGTGCATTGTTTTCTTCTAATTTCCACCCCCGTCCCACTTCTTGCATTATTACTCCAATGCTACTGCAAATTGTTTTCAGATTCCTAGAAAAAATAATGTTTAGGAAATTTAAATCGTTTAGGCTGAGATATTTGTCATCTATTTGCTTCAGATATTTTCTAGTAGGTGGGCTTAATAAAATCCTCCACATATTTTTTTTTCCATTTCAGTGCTTGCATGTGTTGTGTAGTGCAGTCCCCTGAACACCTCAGAAATAGTGTGCAAGGATATAAGTTTCTGGTACCTTCCACTCTATGCTTTGAAATACCAGACACACCTAATTTCATATCGCAGCAACCTTGATCTTGTCACTTTGTATTTCTCCTGTAAAAACCCTTCTGACCCTGAACTGGCTGGTGGACTGAATCCTCTCTCTGAATTTAAAGCTGCAAATTCAGCTTTTAACAGCCTTTTCATGTGATTTCCATAACATTTCATGGGTTTTCTTCCATCCATAGGAGTACTTGATTCCTTTCTTTTTCTTCTTCCTCATGCCTTCCTTATAAATTGAGGTCAGAAATGTCATCTGTCTCAGTCTGTCCCATCAGGAAAATCATCTGTGTTTAACATTTTCAGAGCTTTATTTTGAACAGACTGGCATATGTGTGAAGCAGTTTCCAGTCAGTTTCAGTCTGCACCTTCTGTAATTCTAGTGTGGTTTTGCATTCTGAGACTTCGCATTCTGAGGATGTCTTGTTTTGATTTAACTTAAATCAACTTAACTTCTTTACTGTCTTAATTTCACCTCACATAAAATGCTTTACATGAAACAAGTGTCTATGCACTGCTTTACACAGCAGTAATGGAAAAACAAAAACAAGCAAATATTTCAGAGGCAACTTCTGAACAGGTGGAGATGCTGAGTAGGAAGAGACAGAAGCAAAAATAAAAATTGTTTACAGAGGGTCCTCACATACCAGCACTGAAGCATGGGGAAGGCAGCTTGGTTAGCCCTGCCCTGGTGAAAGACCCTTCAAAGCAAGAGAGGTATTTTGAGGAAGGAACATTGATCTGAGTCTGTCTTGGTAGATGTTCCTCTGAGACACAAAAGTGTAGGTCTACTTTTTCTCACTCTATTCATCTGGACATGATGCCACGCTTAAGTCATTCACTTTCACCATGCATAAGTCATTAGCTTTTGCTTCTAATTTAAACTGATGTTTGCTTTAAAGGATGCATCTCATTATCAAAGCAACTATATGGTTTAAAGGAAATGCAAATTGTAAAATAAGCAAGGAAGAAAATAAAGAAATGGAAGAAAGACAATAGTTTTACATCGAGGTCAAGGAGCCCCAAAAAGAGCAGGTGAAAACAACTGGGCAGGCCGGAAGAATCAGTAGCAAGTTTTAATGACAGGCAGATTTTTCCTGATTTCCTTTTTTTTTAGACTTAAGTTCATTTTCCTCTCCTAAGGCAGTGTTACTAAGAAAGGGATTAGAAGTAGGGCAGAGAAAATGAGATTTAAGTTTTCCTAGATCTAAATATTACACTGATATAACCCCAGAGGAAAGAGAAGGGGGAAAAAAAAGCACAAAAGTGTTTTCTTAGCCCCAATCCTAACTACAGAGATTTTTGAGAAACAAAATGGTTGAATGTCATGATTTAAAGTTTTTAATTTAACTCATTATCTTAAACATGTCTGGGATTTTTTTTTTCTGAGAGATCACTTAATTTTAGTCATTACTGTCCCATATCTTCAAAGCAGGTTTAGGAATGGTCTCAAGAGAACCCACCCTTTTCCTAGGTTATTTTTAGCACAAAGCAATCATGAATGAGCTTAATACAAACAAGGGCACAATTTAGATTTTTCTGCCTGCAGTCTTTCTTTTAAGTAAGATCTTTCATTCATTACATATCACTTTTCAAGAACATCCCTCTTCTTTTTTCATACCAATTACCCCCTTGAACGTAGAAAAAAAAAAAAAAAAAGATAAAGGAAAAAGAATGTTTTTTCCATAGCAAGATGCAGGGTGGATGTCCTCTTTGACTGGTATAACTGTGTGTATGTGTGTTAAGCTGTCTCAGTGGAGCTGAAGGATGCTGAAGGTTAAATGTAGCATGAGAACAGTGAACACTAGAGCAGTTGCTGTAAGAATGGCTCTTGTATGTTGAAGCACACTTACTTTGTAATTAACCTATTAAAATGTCTTAGTAACACTGTAAAAATGTTTCCCTAGTTTCTTTTGACATTGGAGTCGGTCGCACAGGTCACTCATGCTGGTGGATTGAGAGAAGGTTCGCGTTTACACTGCATACACTTTGAGGAGAAATCAGTGCACACGGCAAACCATGCTCTTGGTTAGCTCAGGTAGATATGACTTTACAGTATAACAAATGGGTATTCTCCAAAAGCAAACAGACAAAGCTCAAGACTGAGCTACTTCTTGGATGCTCTTTTCACTTTTTCTGTTAGACCTTTGATCCTCACGCATGACTTTTGGCATTGCTTTAGGTATTTCATATGGGAAAAAAAGGCATGGGGTGGATCTGCCTGCCCCAAGGAGCTCACAAGCTCTGGAATTTATATTGCCATTCTTATCTTTGCATGGTTCTGCCATGTAAAATGGGGTGCAGGTTTAACAAAGGTGTTTACTAACATTTCTTCAGTATCTTTGCTTTGTTCCTATTGAAGTCACTGAAGATCTACTCCTGATTTCGTTGAGATAAACTGTGATTAATGGATTAAGCGAAATTGGGCGATGTTGGTGCTTTTCAAAACTCCTCCCATAGTGCTTCCAGAATATACAGGGCAGTTTTTCTTACCTCTGGCAAAAAAAGGCACTCCCAGCCTCAGCAGTGAGGAAAGATCAGCGAAACTACAGGGATTATCAATTCTGGTAGGGAGAAGAGGAAAGAATGAGAAAAATGGGGATGGGCTGTCGGGTGCTCGGTTGGGCTTGGCTCACAGCACGCAGCGTCCCAGTGCGCAGTGCCTGGTGCTTCCCTCTCACACAGGTTCCTGTCCCACGGCTGCGTGTTGCCATCCCTCCACACTGCCTCTCCCAGTCCTTGCTTGGAGAACATCCCGGTGCCTGTTCACAGCTTAGCTTGCCTGCTGGGAGGAATAACAAAATTCCAGTTGCTGACTGCAAAACATGGAGCAATGCACTGCGCGTTCAGTGAGGAACTCCCTGCAGCACCAGTAACTGGAAGGAACCCTTGGAAGGAACATTTGTGTTGCAGTTAGCCTTTGGAAAGGCTTTCCTCTCCATGGGGAGCCTGAGGTGATAATCATCATTATCAGGTGCCATAACACGCTCCCCAGGGTCCTTCCTCCCCTTTAAGCCAGTCTTGAAGAGGCGACAATGGTGAGATAAGTGAGGAATCCAAAAGAACTTGGGCTCTCAGGGATGGGGATGACCCACGTGGGTGGCGCATAGGTCACGTTTTCAAGTGTCTTCTGCCTCTCCAAAGCAGGTGACTGAGCTACTGCTTACAAACCTCTGCTGTTATAAATAGTATGGTGCCATAAAGATCCTTCCAACACAGAGCAACTGGACAAGAGGCCAGCACTGTTCACATGCAGCAGATTAGCTGTCATGCAGGAGGTGAAATAGGTAAACAGGGCTTTCACATCCCACCCCAGCATGGAAGGACAGGAGAGAAAGAGCCAGTGTGCACCTTCTTAAAGGCTTAACATCTTCCGTGTCTGCTCAGTGCCCATTCTGCCCATGAACCGTGAATCCTCTTTTTTTGTTGTTGTTCTTTTTCCCATTGGCTGGGACAGTGCCCCAGCCCCTGCATCCAGGCTGTGCCTTGGCTCCTCTAGCCCTTCCCGGCAGTCAGGCAGCGGGATGCCCCACGCGGATGCCTTGCTGAAAGCGGCACGGCGCTGCGAGCGGTCCCTTTTAATGAGAGGAAGGGATGCCGAGCGGCCCAACTGCACAGCAAAGCTATGTATAATCTAGTTATTCTAATAATCCTCTCTGCTTCTTCAGGGAGGAAAATCAGGAGTCCACTTTAGGCAAATGGACATTTTGGGGGGGCTCCTTTTCCTAAAATCCACGAAGGCCAGGCACAAGCAGCTAGTTTTTACTAGTCTTCTTCAGGGTAAGCGCTTGTGCTGATCTGCACTCTCCATTTTTTCTTCTTCTGGCCATAAACATTAGTCTCCACAGCCTCTGCAGTTATCAGGGAAAACCACAGTGGGACTGTCAGAGAAATTTATAAAACCCACAAATAGATAAGGCTCAGCCAACAAAAATAAAGTAGGATATATCCTCCACTTTTTGTTTGGTTTTAGCTTGACTTGCACAATGGCAAATGCATCCCTCCAGCTGGTTGGAATTTTTTAATATCTTACTGGAAACTACATGCAGTGACAAAACTGAATGTTCAAAATGTCACTTTGATTAGTCTTCCTGCCCTTCTCCCTTCTTGTACATCTCCATAGTTTTACTGTCTTTCAGTCCTTTTCTCTGAAGATAAATTGCTGCCTATCTTTTAATTTACTTTTTCTCCTATGTTTTGTCTCTTCGCATATTGTGGTGCTCGCCCCAGTCTCAGTTCCCTCCATTAG
This sequence comes from Tinamus guttatus, assembly GCF_000705375.1. The sequence goes on along the minus strand of NW_010585059.1, from coordinate 100,142 downwards.
CCTCCATCACTTAACCCAAAGCTTCAGAGAGTAGGTGTCAGTAGCACATTCAGAGCATCCCTGAGCCCCAGAGCTGTTCTTCTGTGGATAAAGGTGCAGAGAAGAAAGGTCTCAAGGAGCTGTTCTTGCAGCCTTACTTCCCAAGATGATTTCCATGCTCAGGCTAGTAGAAATAAGGATAAACTCTTTACTTAAGGACATAAGGTGAGTGACAACCACGGCGGATGTACTCATGAGTCTTTCTTCTCTGTATCTCTATTTCTTCCTTTTTCCCCAGCACACTTCCCCCTTTGCTTTACTGCTTAACTGTATGAAGAAGCCGTGTACCCTGGCTTTCTTTTTTCCTCACTTGATAAAAAATACACAGGAGTCAAAGCAGTATTGAAACAAAGCCATGACTGGATAAAGACCAAATAGAGCTGAAAGGAAATGACAAACTACAGGTTTGAGCATGGTCTTGTCTGAAGAGATGAGCCAAAATCAGACATCCTGGAGTTCCCACTCGTAGGATGTGCAAGACGGTACTGGACAGTCTTTCAGGGATGGTTTTGTTTCTCAAATTAGAGGATAAACTATTAGAAACACAGAATTTGGAAATGGCTACATAGAGAGAAGATATATAGTGAGATAAGGTAATTTTACTGTGTCTGAAGATGCTGTGTCTGCTCTCTGCTGTTCCCAGTCTTGCTCCCCTGCTGGCTTTGGCAGGCTGTGCTATGTGTTACAGCTCCTTTCTGTGCTCACATCAGAGATTTGCTCTGCAAATCAGCAGCAGAAAGGCTGCATTCTGCTGGGGCTATGTGCAGCACCATTAACAAGCAGTGTGCTATGGAGAATATATTGCTGAGAGCAGCAGAGAGCCAGCATGGACGTTACCTTTGACCTGCCAGGTGAGGAACAGAAATCTGTAGTCTGAGAAGCGGTGAAATCATTGCTGTGCCTTCAGGAGCCACCATGAGTGGGACATGCCTTGGTGCCGAGCTGCCCATACCTCATTTATGCCCAGCTTGGAAATTACAGAGTGACCCTGACTTTGTGGAGCAGTGAGGGGAGAAAAGGGCCCTGAGGAAGGAGAGGTTTTGTCACTCTGTCTTCTCCTGAGTTTGCAGAGCTCGCTCAGGCCCTATGTGGCTGTTAGAGCCCAGTGCGGGTTTATTTATTTTACAATAAATACCAAGTAGCACATACCTTTGTAAGGCACATTACAATAATAGTGGAAGTGCAGTTTTCAAACTCGATCACTTCAGTGGTTTGACCGAAAAGGACTGCAGAATGCTATTTCCTAAGAGAAATTTCTAGGTGGAGTTAAGTGCTGAGAAACTTGCTCAGACTGCAAAGTTTATCTTGTTTTGATGGTATTTTGCTGGTGGTACTCCTTAGAAACCAAATGACTGCTTCCTTTCTGGCTCAATAAGGCAGTCTTAAACAATACTAATCAAAAAGTGTCAGTGTTTCCTTTTAAATGTCACTCCTGACTCTCCAACTGAGTAAGCTGTAGTACTTAGCCAGTGCCGTGGCTTGTTATATCAGAAAGATATTCCAGTTACTCCAAGCATCTGTTTCCATGCAACCTTCAGGCTCTTCATTACTTTGCTTTGGTTTATAAATTACAAAGGGAAGGAAGACTATCTGTGTTTTGATTTTCCTTGCCAATGACAGCACTAGTAGGAATTTACAACGTTCTCTGAGGGTAGAAGTGTCAGCAAAATTGACCTGAACTGGATAGATAGGTGGCTGAAAAAGCTGCAATACTGCGTTTAAGATGAAGGGTAAGAAATCAGTGAATTGACTTTTATTTGTAAACAAAAGATCACAAACTTCATATTTACCTCATACTTAGCAGTGCCTTACAATTTTAGGATTAACTGCCAAAGCTAAAAACATATTTGCTGAGCTTTGAATGAGGGTATACTGCTAATTCTTTGCTTAACTGCTTGAGCCTTAACTGTCATGGATTTGCTCTTTAGCAGTGTGTTATTCCTCCATCTTTGAAAATACTTCAAAGAGAAATTAGCTATTCCCAAGCAAAAAGAGTATGTTTCCATAGTACTTGCTATTCAGGACCACCCAATTCTAGGTAGTTTGCATCTAAGCTTATTGTTAGTGGCTGTAGCCTGTGAAAGATAAGATCGATCTTTCCATCTGAATTGCTCTGATGTAGCAGGTCTTTTTTTTTTTATATCATGTGCCTCACTGTGAATGACAACCGCAACCAGTGCTACAAAAATGCCTGCAAACTTTATTTTTGTAAGCAACATGATCCCCTAACCCGAAGCTGTTACATACACATAGGCATATTCCTGGACTGTATCTGAGACTTTCCACTTTTTATTTTGTTTTGCCAATCAGATGTATCTCTCTTTACATGTACTCAAATGATAGTGTTTCAGCCATAAAAGTTATCTGTGGAAGGAGCAGCTGGTCTCAGTATCTTGAGCCAAAGGAGCCTTTGTAGCTGTGCAGTGAATGGCTGCTTTCAGTATCCATACAGCACACCCAGCCAGCCAGAGGTACGGGAGCAATAACCATATGGCTGTCAGTTAAATACCACTAGCAGATATTTTGTCTTAATGCATGGTGACGGCTCAGCACAAAGCACAAAAAAGCAGGATGAACAACAAATGATGCCACAAAGCTAGTCATGGATGCGGCGCAACTCGGGAAGTTACTCGCATTACTGGGTTTTCAGGATGTTGCTAATGCGTTGAATGTTTCCATCCCCGCAAACACTCCATATCTTAACTCAGTATCTATTGCAAATGCAGCCCTTATGAGTGAAGATGCTGAGCAGACAGAAGCAACATGAAAAGTCATTATTAAAAGACATGTCACCACTAGAAACGCCACACATGCACTCACAGAGCACAAACGTGTCTGATTGCAGACAAGTTCATTTACACGTATGTACATATGTGTGTCTGAGTGTGTGGACTCCTGCACAGAGATTTGTATATTACAGGGTATGGACATGAAAGCAGTGTTCTGCCTCTTCCTCTGCTCCTGCAAAGGTAATTTCCCCTGATTGTCCCTTACAACAGTGACATCTGGCATCAGAGAAAGCTTTGTCTAGTTTAGCCTCCGTCTGCCCTAGACAGACACTCATTAAGCACAAATAATGCTAGGAGAGAAAAAAAATCAGTTGCCATAAAGAAAACATAGGTCTGACTGCATGCTGGAAGCACTGTCAGTGGCTGAAGCCACTTATTAATGCTGAAATGGAGCAATTGTGTAACACCTTCTGTTAAGTGATGGAAACAGGAGGGTATGCACATGGGGCCATAGTTATCATTTGAAAGATCTTTTAGTAGAAAGACTTCATTTGAAGAATTTCTCTAGGGGTTCAGGAGGCAGAGCAGTAACTTTGCATAGCTTATATATATGATGCTTCATTATAACTAATTAGTGAACAGAAAATGGGGGGATTTGTACAAATCCTATTATAAAATCTCTCCCTGCTTTATAGGGATTGAACTAAAAGGCACAAGAAAAGAACCATTGTACTGGAGAGTTAGAGGAAAAGCATGTTCCCTCAGGCAGTTGAGTGCTTTGCACATAGTGGAAGATTGCTTTTCCTTGTTAAGATATAAAATAAGATGAAGCTTCATGTATTGATAAGGGATGAAGAAATGACAGTAGGGCTGGAGCAGCGCTGAGCATGCTTCAAAACCTTGCGTAAAATATGTCATAGACTTGGAGCAAAATTTGATTGGAGTTGAGCAGATGGAATATTTCTTAATTTAAATGACAGGGGGAAATTAGCTAGACATGGCTGAGTTTGTTTAGCTGCCTGGCTTTTACCTACATTTTACACCATCATGAAAAACAACTGTCAAAATCATTGAGTTGTCATTTTGACTTTTCTTATTGAGACATAGTTTTATGTGCAGGCTTTTCATGTGGTGGAACTGAGGCTCCTTGTTTCTTACCCACTAGTTCTACACTGTTCTTCAAAGGTGTTATCTGGAAATGCACTGCCTTAGTATATCCACATGCCTTTTGTGGCCAGAGTCTGTCATCCAAAGATGCAGGACATCATAGAGCATTCTTTGTGGAATTTCACTGTAGGAGGAATAGGAGCGAGGCAAGAAAGAGAGAGGAAAAAAAGCGTTTTCTAATAGTCAGAAAGATCAAAATGAAGGAGTTGCAGGGGCGAGATGCTAATACAAATGAAATTTTTAAGTTCTAGGAATGATCTTAATTCCTGGTCCCTGCTTCTCAGACTTACCCAAATTATGTTTAGAGACCATTCAGTACAGGCTTTTTGCATAGGGATGCAAACTCTACCTGCTCCAAGAAAAAGCAGATCAGTCTCAGGCTAATGTTTCACCCTGTGAATTTTTTTCCAAGGGAGTGTGCGATCCAACCCATCGCTTGGCACAAATATGCATGGTATTATACCTGTATGCCAGGAAAAAGAGAAAACATACCATAGAAGCTGTAATAAAATTGTCCTGGTAATTAGTTACACTGTCAAAAGAAATTTCTTTGACTTGTCTAATAGTACTGGAGTTGTATAGGGGAATTGCAGTACTGGTGAAGAAAAGAAATCCTTCTTCTTCTTTTTTTTTTTTTTTAAACTGGCACCTATTAATTCCACATTTCTTCTTCTTTCTCTAGTGCTTACTGCCTTCTCCTCTTAATACTGGCATTCTTTGGGCTGCCTTATTGATGTGAAACAGGTTGTCTGTAAAAATACTTGCAGAGAAGTCCCACATATTGCCCTGAGCAATGTGCTGAGGTATATTGTTTGCACATTAGGCAGATCTGTCAGCACTGGGTGAAGAAGAGGAAAGGCTGTGCTGGAATTGCACTCACGTTGGAAAGTAAAAGAATGTTAGCAATAGTAACAGAGCGGTCAGGCTTAGGAGAGCTCTGTTTCAAAATGTACCTGATGTACCATGTCCCTCTGCCTTCCATTCTGTAGCTCAGCTTCTTCTCCTGACATTGAAAAGCAAAAGAAATTCTCACTTCAAAGCCAGGCCTTGCTTGGCCCTCACACAGCTATTCTTTTTTCCCCCTTCAGTGTGGCTTTCTTCCAACTGACTTTTATTTACTTTATTTGAGTTACTTCAAAGTGCTTTTCATAGTGGCCTGGATGACCAAAATCAAGTTTGTTCTCATAGTATCCCCTGAAAGACCGGGAACTGATGATTCTTTTTACACCATCACTTAAACATGTTATACCTGAGGTGTCTGAACTGGTATTAATGCAGGCAAGCGGCATAGGCATCCCCATAAAATGAGCCCAGATCATCAGCTCCAGGGGTGAAATAGACTTGAATCATCTGATTGCCAGGGGCTTTCCATTTGGGATTGCATCTTTCCCTTTTCCTTCTTTCCAGGCCAGCCTGATTTCTTGTAGTGAAAACATCAGTAAACATAAGATTCAAATTTAGAATTTATGGGAAGTTTTACAAGGGAGGGAGAGAGGAAAGGAGCCAGCCCTTTCTGGGTTCTGACCTCATACATCAAGACCAGGATTTTTCTTCCATATCCAGGTTCCCACTCCTTGCAGAAAGCATGCCAGTGGGCGTTGTTTTGCAAGCACGGGCACCCATCGGCCCATGTATGAGCTAGCTCTGCTAAGCCTTTTCAAGGCCACTGTGCGTTTCTGTGTCCTGTCCCTCAGCCCTGGTGAGGCCACATCTGGAGTACTGTGTCCAGTTCTGGGCCCCACAGTACAAGAGGGATGTGGAGCTGCTGGAGAGAGTCCAGCGCAGGGCCACAAGGATGATCAGGGGCCTGGAACATCTGCCCTATGAGGAGAGGCTGAGGGAACTGGGCCTGTTCAGCCTGGAAAAGAGAAGGCTGAGAGGGGACCTGCTCAGTGTATATAAGTACCTCAAGGGAGGCAGTGAGAAGGATGGTGCTGGCCTCTTTTCACTGGTGGCCACTGACAGAACTAGAGGTAATGGCCACAAACTGAAGCATCAAAAGTTCCACAGGAACTTAAGGAAATTTTTTTTAACAGTGAAGGTGACAGAGCGCTGGAACAGGCTGCCCAGAGAGGTTGTGGAGTCTCCTTCTCTGGAGATCTTCAAAACTCGCTTGGATGCAGTCCTGAGCCACGTGCTCTAGGTGACCCTGCGTGTGCAGGGAGGTTGGACTAGATGACCTCTAGAGGTCCCGTCCAACCTTAACCATTCTGTGATTCTATGATTCTATGATTTGCAGCCCTGAGAGCAGCGTGGCCCTCACATGCCTGCAGGTCGAGTCACCCATACAGATATCTGTGGTGTCGGCTGGCGAGAGGAGGTGCTGGCTACTGGGCAAGGGCATGAGGAAGCCAGGGGCTGCCAAGGGCCAGAAAGCAGAGAGAATTAGGGAGAGTGCATTGCTGGATCCAGAGAGGCTTGAAGGGGGTCTTTTTTCCCGAATAAAGCTTGGCAGGGTAGTGGGAACTTGTAGTCCAACAGATCGTTTATACTGTGGTTGTGGTGGTTCTCAGTGCTCTGGCATGAAGAAATGAGAAGGGCATAATGTGAAGGCAGAAGGGATTTTCTCCCTGGGTTCGTTAATGCGTTGCTGGAGCTTTCTGTCTCATAAGTAAGCAAAGCCGTTGCGTGAGCATCCTCTGTTTCATTTTTCCCCTCTTATGCCATTTCATGCAAAGGAAATGAGCTGCGAGTGTTTTGCTTGGCACTGTAACTTTGGTAATCGTATCCAGGGCATAGAGTAGCACGGGCTAGTGCTTAATCATTCACTCATTAGCACAGTGTCGTTTCTGTTTGGAAGACAAATAGAGGGTAAGAAATTGTGTCAGCCTGACTGAGAGGAGAAGATATAAGATGAGTGGGAAAGGATGACATGCTTTCTAGGCTGCTTTGTGCACTACCTCATTGGCTTTTGAGCACAGCTGTTGCTGCTGCTGCTATCAGCTTTGGAGAAACTTGCATTTATCTGTATTTGCTTTGCTCCTTTGGCTGCAGCTGTTGTCATCTTTTAATTAGCATAATACTGTGAGGAAAGAGCAGTACAACTGCAAGACAGAGGCCTGCATTATGACTAGCCTCCAGCATCTATGTATCGTGTACTCTTTTAGTAAGTATATTTTGTGTATAAATTCCTTCCTGTGTACCCAGGGAGTCTCTTGAGGACCATCTTTGCTTGTACAGCCATTCAAAGAGGATTTCTTGTCACTGTGGAAACTGTTGGTAAGATCGTATCGTATCTGGAAGTCCACGTGCAATTGCCTTCACCCATCCTCCAAAAATGTGACTTCACACTGGACTGGGTGCAGAGAAGGTCTACTTGGACAGCAGGCAGATGGAAAGCTTGACATGCAATTTGAGATTAAGGGAGCTTTACTTGTTTAGTCTAGAAAAATGCAGACTGAGATATTGCTGAGCTTTATAAATGCTTCAGTGAAGGAAACACCAAGACAGGCAATAGGCTACTAAAGAAAATGTTCAGTCCTGGCAAAAGAACAAACAGATAAACTAGCTATTAGTAAATGCAGACTAGAATTTAGAAGTCAGTTGTTAAGGATAGCTAATGATGCTCCTATGGCAACATTGAGGGTAAATATTCCCAGTTGCGTTTAAGACAGAACTTGATTACCTGACATGTTGTGCTGTGATAAGAGCTAATGGAACTAGATGGCAAAGGAGATGTTGTTTTCTTCTTATATCATTATACTCACAATATGCACTTGTTAAAGTTTGTGCAACAGTTTTGTGGAACATGAGATGCTACAAATGGAAAATGCATTCATGGATTTGAACTGGGCACAAATACGGTGTCAAACTATGGGCTGAGCAAGTTTAACAACTTGGGGACAGCTAGTCAGTGGTTTGGTAATTGACCCCCCAAGATAAATGTAGTTTTTAAGAAATTCCAGTAGCAATTTGTGCTGAGATGATGTTTGTATTTGTTCAGAGGGAGCTGAATCTAGCTGTGCACATTAGTCACTATTTTTTCCAACAACCAAACCAGCAACACCAGGAAGGAGAGGCCAGGGAGGTGAGTGGGATCACAGCAAGTCTTACTTCGGGCTGTGTTCCGTGCCCGTGGGACCATGCTAGGTGACTGCCAGCTCTCTTTGTGTCAGTATCGAAGCAGAGGGCCTGCATCGCTGCGAGTACTCTCAAACTAATGAAAAGGCCGTTTTCCTGGAAAGGTGCTACACAGATTTTGGTCATCTATGTGGCTGTTTAGGTGGTATGATATTTCCTGCATGTTTTCTCAGTCCTGAAGGGCTGTGCAGATAGTGCATAACCTCTCACATCAGTAGCTCGGAGACGACTTTGGCCTATGACCAAAGGAGACACACCCTAAAAAAGATCAGAAAAAGCTTAATTTTGCAGTCATTCAGGTATCTTCCAGGATGTGCAGCTTCTGCCTATCCCACACCGCTTTCTGTCAGGTGTATTCTTGTACCATACTGGGGATGTCTAAAGCACTGCCTTAGAAAGCCATTTATGTCCTGCTGACAGTAAAAAATCTAAGGGAGTTTCCTTTTTGGCTGATTGCTTCAGGATTTTTGTCATTGCTTCTGCTTGTAGACGTGTTTGACTTTTGGTCTCTGGGAGGTTGAAAGGTGAGCAGGCAGCAGTGGGATCTGATTTGAAAAGAATATGAGTGAGAATTGAGGATTTCCTGCTTATAGAGAGCCATGTGACTGCAAGTGAAGAATGCAATCCAAAGCTCATGGCTTTGTAAGGCTAGATTCTCTTAGATTCCTTCACAGGTCAGTGTGTTTTGCCTTAAAAGCATACTGCAGTTGATTGCTGAAATCCCAGAGCAAGACTGTGGAGTGCAAAATGTTTTCTTCCTGCCTTTTTGGTGGTAGGTTATCTGACAACGTGATGGTGAGACTTTACAGAGATTCATTAAGGCAACCGATTTTCTGTATGGTTTGAAAGTAATTCATGCCTCTGTATCATGACATGTGGAGGGCAGAGGATGATGTGTGCAAGGGAGGGCTACCTCGCATGGCTGCTGAGGTCTTGGTTTTCATGATCAGCATGTAGTCCTAATCCTTCTGGGAAGTGCAGTTAAGAGGGCTACACTCATCTGCAGTGGCTGTGCTGTGGAGACTTTCTTACAAACCTTCTTTCTTAATGCGTTCCTTTCAGAGGGTGGAAAATTGTGCTCCTCGAGTTTCAGTTGTTTATGTAAATTCACCTTAGTCTGGCCCACAGTCATCTACATAGCCTTTTTTTTTTTTAACTTTGCTTTGTTCTAGCCAAGATAATTTTTTCTAAGTAGTGAGAAAATTGGTACTGAACAACTCCTCATATACCCTTAATGATCAGTGCAATAGAAAGGAGTATGAAGGATCAGCTGATACTGTGATCATAGAATGCTTAATTTTGGAAGGGACCTCTAGAGGTCATCTAGTCCAACCCCCCTGCACACGCAGGCTCACCTAGAGCACGTGGCACAGGACTGCATCCAAGCGGGTTTTGAAGATCTCCAGAGAAGGAGACTCCACAACCTCTCTGGGCAGCCTGTTCCAGTGCTCTGTCACCCTCACTATTAAGAAGTTTTTCCTCGAGTTCCTGTGGAACTTTTGGTGCTTCAGTTTCTGGC
>NW_010585059.1:70435-90178 GCF_000705375.1 Tinamus guttatus | reverse complement strand
GGTTTTTCACCGCCTAGTTGTCCAGTCTGTCCAGGTCCCTCTGGATGGCAGCGCAGCCCTCTGGGGTATCAGCTGCTCCTCCCAGTTTTGTGTCATCAGCAAACTTGCTGAGGGAGCACTCTGTGCCTTCATCCAGGTCATTGATGAACAAATTGAACAGGACTGGACTGAGGACTGACCCCTGAGGGACCCTGCTAGCTACAGGCCTCCAACTAGACTCCGTACCACTGGATTGCCATCCATCCAATTCCTAATCCACCTCACTGTCCACTCATCTATCCCATGATTAGTGCATGTGTTTTCCCTTGGGTGGCACTTCTTCTATTAGGGGTGGGTATTTAGTAGCAGTTGTAGTGTTACATCCACGGGGGTTTACACAAGTATTGAAGAGCTTTAGAGAAAGAAGACATATCTTTTATTAGACCAGGTGAAAGAAAAAGGATATACAGGCTCATATGCTCCAGTCTTTGTACACAGGTTGTAGAATCATTATAGTTGGAAAAGACTTTCAAGATCATCAAGTCATGGATGAAACTCCGCTATTTTTCCGAAGATTTTCAATTGTATAAGAAATATACTTAGCCAATATGGCGTGTTTTTGGAAAAGACAGACTGCTGTCATTGTTGGCATTGTATTATTTTTGGTGTAACATCTGAGCTCTTACGCAGGTTGTTAGCTGGTGCAAATGACTTAGAATCTGGTCTTTTGTGTTAGGAATAAAATGAGGATAATAAAATGGTGTGTGAAGAATAGTGTAGATGAGGTGTACAAAGTGACAAATCTAAATGGCGTGACATACACAGATTAGCCTCTAAAATTGCAGCTCATTCCTTTCCCATTAGACAGTAGGGATGGAAAAACAGGTCTGTGTGCTCATAGGAGGACTCGTGCCATATGGAGGAAAGAGTAGTATAGCAGAGGTATAGTAACAATAATAATAATAATAATAAATAATAATCAAGATCAATGGCTGCTAGAAACACTTGTCAGTCGTTCCTGGAGAGCTCACCAGGCTGAATTCTTGGGCTTTCTTGTTCAGTCTTGCAGGCTAGTTACTGTTAATGCAATATTGTACTCCTGAAGTTCAGTAATGACACATTGAGGTGTAGACTTGGTGGGATTAGGGTTGGAAATGCCACTATAGATACTTCTGTCCACATCTCAGACCATCAAAGCCCTTATTCAGCTGATGCCAAGCCTCGCAATTACTTTAAGTCTATGACTACTTATTTCCAAGACTTCTGAAAACAGTATGCTTGGACAGTCAGGCTACATTCTCTACAACAGGCATGAATGCACTTTCCTACCTTTCTCAAGGGGAAAAAACAGCACACAGTGGTATATGAGCCCTCTCACCACGTTTGTGTTCACACATTGCATGCAGAATAGACAAAATCAAAGGCATTTCAGGTGTTCTGATCTTGCAGTTAGAACAAGGACATTTTTAAGAGGCAAGCTGAGGAACCCTGATCTGAGGTACGCGTTGTGGCATGAGACCCAACATTACAGTGATAACTTAAAGGACAGGAAGACGGAAGCTACTTAACCATTTGACATGAAGGAAAATGAAAAATGCATTTAAAATCTTGGCTTACTTTTTTCATGGGTTCTTTGAGTAGCAAAATCAAAGAAAACACAATATTGGTATATTTCTTTCACATTCTGATTTTGTACACTTCATTCACACTGATTCTGTGTGGAAGCTTATATTTCCTACAGTCTTAAAAGAAGAAAGCAAACCTGTAGATATCCTAGTAGTATACTTTTTCACAAAACTGGACCACAAAGTATTTAACAAACACTTTTCTGATAAAAGACAAAGCTAGATGAAGTGATTTTCCGAAGATGTTACAGTCTGGTATTGGAATTTGTCTCATAAGTTTCAGTCTGGTATATGTTTTTCACAGGGGAGATTTCATCTCTTTTACCCTATGTCTCATCTCCTTTATTCATGAACAGCTGAAAGACAAACAGCTGTCACATCTCCATCAACTTGAATAAGTCCTTACATTTATGCAAACGCCTTGTTGGGAAATTAAAAGGAGGTGTAGAAAGACTGCACTGGTAAATCCTGTGCTGTCAGAGACTCACAGGAAATAGAATGACCCTTGCTTAAGCAGCAGAAACCACAAAATGTGGGTGTGTGATTTATTGGTATGTGCTTTGCATTCTCCTGCGAGGACTGACTGCATTTTGCATTGCTTCTGTGGATTCTCACTGCCCTTTCCTAGGAATTTACAAGACAAACTCTTCTGAAAAAAGACCTTTTGGAAAGAAGTGCTGTCAATTTTATTATTTTAACTTCTGACTGATTTCAGCAGAGCTGTCCCCTGGTGTTAATGATTTCTGGTAAGAGGAAAAAAAACATGGGCTGTCAAACACTGTGGGCATTCATTATTAGAATGTATCATAGGAGTAAACAGCCCCCTGCTTAGACAATGCAGTAATATTTCTTTGTGGTTACTGTTTAGCATCTGTTTGTTCACTGTTTCTCCTTGAAGACAAGTCACCAGTTGTATTAACTTTTTTTGATCGTACTATGGGTGTGTTTATATTAATTTCCTGACACCAACAGCTCTGTGCTCTGTCAATTAGAATATGTTATGGGGAAAGATGTTTAACAGCTCTGTTTTTCTGTCAAGAAGGGAGGGAGGAAAATCCCCAAATGCAAAAGGAAAAGGAGGGCTAACTTTTTTTTTTTAGGGAAAAAAAAAAGTAGCTATGTTATGTTGATACCACAGTATCTGGCTAACAGTTTCTAAACTGTTCACAGGCATTCAGTTCATTTGCCAGCAAAATCAGAGATCAAAGATCTTCTCTGTAAGAAGTTTGTATTAGGCCAAAAATATTTCCTTATTTTATTTTTGCTTTGCATGTCCTTCATTTCAGGTGTTTTGACAAAATTAGTGCACTGTTCACTCCGTAGAACTATATCATAGCACTTGAATTGTTCTAGTCTGTATATTCCCATTTGCTACAGGTTTGAATTCTGTGTTATTGGCATCAACATGTAAGTGAAAAAAAAAAAAAGATACACAGCCTTTATCTAAAAAGAAAGAAAGATATTAAGAGGCTAAAAGATTAAGATATGTAGGGACAGGCTTATTTCCATTCCATGAATAGCAGTTGTTTGCATATCTGGGCATGTGAATGTTCAAAGGATGTGTGGAATGGCCCTTTAACCAAAAGCTGTGTTTCTGCCTGTGGCAATACTCCCAGTCTACAAAGCAATTGATGCTACTTTAGCAAAAGGAAGATCTTCCCTTCTGAGTATATAGCACAAGTTCCTGTTGTATTCCATGCTAGAGTCAAGTCGGGACTCGTACTTAAGAATGGGCTTTGCCATTTGCTCTTGTTGTTTTGGCTGTGATTAGTAATTTAATTAGTAAAATACTAATTAGTACATTTTTAATTAGTAAGATCCTAACTTCAGTACCTGAGTGTATTCTTGCTTAAATCACTTACAACTGCTGAAGAAATACCTCATATGTAGTTATATGTAGTTTCCAAAATGAATTTGAGGAATGTTAAAGTGAGAGGTCAAAATGAAGAGGGAGGTGAAAGAAAAGAGGTCTTCATATGACTGCTACTGAGCAAAACAGCCTCCATAAACATTATGTGATATGCTATAAAGAGTGTACAAACATTATTAAAGGTACAGTAACTGATGTGTGTATTGTTTTGCTAACTTGACACAAATCTTCACTTTCACATTTCTGAAATCCGTGTCACTTCCCCAGTAATTATGTATAAGCAGCAAGTGTGAGTGTTTCAACATTTCAGTTAAAGAGGACCACATGTATTTGTCCAGACATATATTTGTCTATTGTTTGCCAAGTACCTGGTAAAATCAGCGCTTAAAACATTTGTCCATTGCCTTTGATGATATCTATCATTGCACTGTCAAGGAAGACAAAAATGTTTACAAAATATTTTCTCAGAGAATTCTTAAAAATCGTTTTTAAAGTATTTCTGTTGGTATTTGTGCTGTAGAATGACATTTGAATCTTACCTCGAAGACTTTTGTTGTTATTATTCCATTCCAATGGGATCTTTTGATTTCATTTTAAATATACTGAGCTGATGAGGGAGCAGCTTGTGCAAAGGAATCTTTCTAATATAAATAGATGTAAAGATGAACCTTATACAATTCTTTTTTTCATCCTTTTAATTGGTTTGGGTTGACTTGCAGAAATACAGGTACTTGTGATAAAATAATGAAAATCATAGAGTCAGATTTAAGGCAGTATAAATGTTAAATTTCTTTTTCTTTCTCTGTTGAAAGAAAAAAGGCAAGATAAGTTAATTACTTGATCTAATTGGCTGGATTTGCATGGATAATGGTTTGTTAATGCAAATTACTGCCATAAAAGGAAAACAAACATGATGTGCATACATCATTACACTTATATTTTATAGGAAACAGCAGGGTACAAAAATACCATTTCAGTTCATCCCTGGAATCACAGAAATGCGTAAAATAGAAATGCTTTACTCCTTTTTACCTTGTTTAATCTCTTAAAGACTAGACCTTGGTATCTTGGTAAAAAAATTGCGTCCCATTAAAAAAGGAATATTTATGACGAGCAAGACTTCAGCATATCAGATTTCTGGTGTTTCAAAGAACTCCTTTCTCTATATTTGGGAAGAAAAACTCAATTTAAATTTCATCTTGTCTAGTCCCATCTTGTCATGAGAATATTCGTAGAAATTTCTGTGTAAATCTCTTCAGCAAAAATCCACAGACTGCAAAACAGAAATCATGTAGTTTGGGACCTAAGTGGAAGAAAAGGGAGATCCTTTGAGCCAGGATAAAATGTTAACAGCAAAAATAAAAAAAGATAAAGTTACAGGTTCCTTGCATGTGTCAGAAATAGCTGTGGTGGTCTCTGATGCTCCTAGGCTTTTGGAGAAGAATCAAATACCAACAATAGAAGTAAACTCAAGATTTACAGGGAGGGAACAGTCAGTGACATACTGCCTACTGTCAACTCCTCCAAGAGGAGTGGGAGGTTCAAAGGTTATCATCCTATTATTCTAATTGAGTTTGAACTAAGCTCTTCCCAAGGAAAAAAGCCTCTTACTGAATTAGTTATTCAGTTCCTCAGGGTGCAAGTGGAATGTCTGTAACTGTATCTTAGAATCTACTCAAGAGGCCACTGAAGAGCAGAACCAAAGGATTTCTTTCGATTTAAGCATCCCTCAAATGAAAAGCAACTAGAGATCCTGAGAGACTCGTGTGCCTTTTGCTGTTAGCCTGTCTGCGGGAAAGGGCAATCATGTTCAGGTACACGGCACCCTGGCAGGTCCTCTGCTTGTCCATGGAGCAAGGGCTGAGGGTAAGAATATCTATTTTCATAATACTGCCTAACAAGCATAATCTGTAGTGTTAAGAATGTGTTGGAGAAGGGAAGCAGTACCAGAGCTACATACATAGTAAATGAAACAAAGCTCTTTGCTGCCTCTGTAGGGATGTGGCGCATTTACTGCTTTGTTGGGTATTCCCATGTTGCTATTAATTGAGAGAGGAGTCAGAAGTAATTATGTGAAAACTTGCACGTGTGTATGTGTTTATGTGTCTCTGCATTTGTATGTATATATATGGAGACAAGAAAGAGGTGCATACGTCACTGTACATCTATATGTAGTGAAATATTAATACAGGTTTTCATTTGCATAGCCCTTTCCATCCTTAGGCTTTTGACAGTTTGATAAGCATGAAACCTTATTAATGAAACCTCACAGCATTCCTGGGAGATGCATACTAAAGAGTACTTGAGATGGGATGAGTTAGCATATATTTTATTCAAGGTCACAAAGCAAGTCAACAACAGATAGGAGAATGAAATCTCTGTCTTCTTTTATCACGTCCTTCCAGTTCTTTAATACTTGCTAGATGTATTCTAAATTATATTCTCTTGAATACTGTTTTTAGTCTTAAAGATTTGTGAAAATACAGCAATAAGCTGTAGCAATAAAACAAATATTGGCAAGATGGACATCTGAAAAGTATATATTTAAAGTAACTTGGCATTGGCTTACATTATTTGTATACTGATTCTCACAGTACATTTCAATATTCTTTTCCTTGTAAATAGTTTGTTAGGCATTCAGTGTGAAAAATACTTACTGCATCTTGTCAGTTCTCCTGATTTTATAATAATTCTTGAAATATTCGGTATTGTTTTTCTTTCCCGAAAGTGCAAGTGCCAGAAGTAGCTTTGACTTTCAAAAAATAGATTTGTAGCCTCAAAAATTGAAAAAAAACATGCTGAGAAACATGGCTTCTAAATACCATGCACCCCCGCAAGTGGCAATAAAATATAAAATTATCATGACTCCTGTAAAAGGCAAATAAAAATTAAAAAGCTGTTTGCATCATTTTGCTCTCAGAACTTGAAGACTTGTTTCTTACTAGCTTTTAGGCTCTGTGTCAAGCTTTTCATACTGGCGCTTTTTTTATCAGTCATTCTAAAAAGTGCATACTTGGAAGCCAAATGGCCATGGTCTGCATATGGAATTGTTATTCTGTACAAAATCAGCTTTCATTTGTTGTTACTAAGTCCATTTTGGCTTTTCTCTTTCTAGTCCTTTTCACCTTAAGGGATCCAAACTATATGGATTGTATCAATCATTTAGCAGTCATTACGTAATTATCTTTGGAGAGGACTCAGGATTTTGTGCTATCAGTATCTGTACAACAGTCTTACAGGTGAAAAGAAGTAACCCCTCTGTTTTAATTTGGTTAAATCAGGTTTTAAAGTCTCATTCCACATTTTATTAGACTTATATATTTCTGTAAGTATAAAACGAGCTAATGTCCTTACCTACCTGCTGACCTTGAAAATGTCTAGTGTCTTGTCCTAATAGCAGGTCAGAAAAATATCCAGAAGAATACCACTGGTGTGTGTTTTCCTGCCTACTTGCAGTACATGCTCAAGGTGTCACGTACATGGTTTGTACAAGGGGTTTGGTGTGTGGTGTTGTTTGGTTTGTTGTGGTGTGTTTGGTTTGTACAAGGGGTTTGGTGTGGCTCAGGGAAGGGTGATGGTGCCAGTGCTGGCCTCATGGGCACCTCTAGCGTGTCCAGCCTTCTTCATGGGGGTCAATGCCACAATTTCCAAAATGCTCTTCCCCATCTGTTTTCCATACAAAGCCACACCCCGAGTAGGCTTTTGGGTTAGTGATGGAATCTCCTTCAGTAGCCGGTTTGAGACCGTATTTGACAAAAGTTCTGCCAGGGATGATCTAAGATATATTTAGAGCAGAGGGATAAGCATGGGGACTGCTCAATATCCTTTCCATCCTATCATGGCAATGAAATCTAGTGTAGTTTGTCTCCGTCCTCCAATCTCATTTGCTGGACAAGCCATTTTTAATTCCAAGGTACTCTGTAGGATACTCATTTATAGATACTTGTGGGAGCTCAGCCGTTTGGATATACCAACAGGTCAGAGTGACCTTTAGGAACATTCGCTATGCCCTTCTATATTATAACTCATTCTGGTGAAATAGAATGCTGCAATGTGTGCTCCTGGTCTAAACATTGTTTTTTCTGTAAAAGTACTTCCCTCCTTCTTCCCTTGGTGCCTTAATTTGGCATTAAAAACAATAAATCACAAAGTTCAAGCAATGCCTTTTTTACTGGTTCTGTTTTAACATAGACAGTTCTGCAGTTACAAGAGAAACTCCTAATATATTATTAGATCCTGTTGATGAAAAGAAGTTAGACCTAGTGTCCGGTGGACTCCTGAGGGCACAGTATCCTTCACTGAGCTCTGTGTGGTGCAGAGCTCTTTGAGTAATAAAGCAATAGCAATGAGAATGAATTTAGGATATTTGAATTGAACTGCATTAAAGTGTCAGCAAGCAGAGTGCCACTGTTGGCAGCAGTTCAGTCTGTAGGCTTCAGTTCAGGATATAGACTGAGCCAAAAATTAAATAGGATGCCTGGGGGATGCTCTCATCAAATGAATTCAAGTGCCCACTCTCTGTCAAAATGATAAAAAGATTTAAAACCTCTACCATTCTTGCACTATGGTATTGCGACTGTGATATTAGCTTAAAGAGGAATGTGTTTTTCTGGTCTCATTGAAAACCACTTGGCTGACTGATAAGCACTTTATAGGAGATAGTGGTGCCTTCAGCTGTCTTTCCCTCATTGCTTACTCAGAAACAGAATTGATTCTGCCTAATAGGAATTATACTATTGTCCTAAATGCATGGATTCATACACATACTGTGTGTGCTTCACACCTGGGCGTAGACAGGACTGAATGGGAAAGTATGAACAGCTGTATTCAGAAGACCTAAATTCCACAGAAGTTTCTCTGGGTAGTTAATGGAGAGTACTAGGAAGATTTGAAAGCCTAAGTATGGCACTAATGAGGAAGCTGAGTAAATCCAGCCAAAAATGCACTTAAGTCTTAGGTACTTTGTTGGATTTTAAGCTCTCTCAATGTGTTCCATAGCCCCTGGATTACAGATCTGACATATACATGTAGAAAATGTAAAATTTAGTTTCATGTTAGTACTTAATTATTTCTGTAAGTTACATTCATCTCTATTTTGTAATGAAATAAGTCTAGTCAGTGCATTTTGCATATATTTTGCCTATCCAGGCACTTCGAACATTATTATTCACCAAATGTTATTCAGTCAGAGAGCCGATGAAAATACACAATTGACCTTTCTGAAGAGAGGCTGAAATATTTCATCTGTCTTGTTGTGTAAGTCCACTGTCCAGCTAAACTGCTGTTTAGCATTTTATAGTTGGAAGAACGTTCTACTCACGGTCAACATGCATGAAAGATACCATCAAAAAGAGACAAAGCCCTTTCCACTGAAATCTGCAGCAAAACTCTCACTGACTTTTAACTGGTGCAGGACTGGGTGTTCAGAGATAATATGACAATAGTTTGAAGGTACTATTTTTAATAATACCAGATGTGGAGAAGTTTTGCAGAAGGATTATTGCTAGGGGCTTTGGAGTTAGCACAAATACAATTAATGAAAAGGCAAGGCCATATCTGGTCTCTTGGTATATAGCAAAACTGTTCTAAGACTAATTAGAGACACATTGAGGCAGCACAGTTTGTCTAGTAATTTGATTTAATGAGTGCTGCAGATTTTGAAAAGCTGTAATTTGTGCTCAGCCCTTAGGAAGTAAGGAGGAGCTGCAGGAACATGAATTCCCCGAGGCGGATGTGCAGCCTTCCTAGGTGTTTGACTAGGATACATTATAAGCCTCACCAAGAACAAATAATCATCAAAAGTTATTAAGAGTCTTGCAGTTGCTCTGTCAGGTTTGATGTTCTGAATTTGACTTAACTCTTGAATGCTACCTGTTTGCAGTAAATCATTTTGAATTTAAGGTCAGATAAAAATGAAAAGGTAAACTATAAAGGTAGGTGTGATCCTTTCATTTCATTGAAGTACGTTTCCCTTTGCCAAGCACTCACTCAGATCATGTTTTTTCTGTATGTATAGAGCTATTTGCTATATTATCTCCAGATTTTTATTACTTTTCTAGGTGATATGATAAAGGCAAGATTTGGACAAAATAATTGTGATTACATTCAAACAATCAGTTTCTAGGTGACAGTTCTCAGATTCTAACTGCAGCATATTAAATCTGGCACTATAAACAAGTACATTTCTGCTGGTAATCAAAGACATTCTCGTTATATCTTCAGTGATTCAGATGAATGAACTCATGACTTGTTCTCTTCCGAGTACAGAGCTGATACAATTTCCTGACATTTTCAGGAAGGAGGCTCTTGAAATTGATATCTAACATAACCTTCCAGACTTTATAAGAATCTCTGCGCCCAGACAAACAAATATCCATTCACAGTGAAAAATAATCATATTGTCTCAGAACTGAGTTAGTGTTTTAGATCATTCATTTATGTTTGTAGCAAGCAAATACAAAAACATCCTAGGCTTAAAGTTAGGCAGTAGGAGAAGATGACTCTTAGGTTACAGTAGGTTTAGATCAGATAGTGCTAATCCTCTTGCCAGTATACAGGGCCTGTGTGAAGCACCTCAGGAACCAACAAAGTACTACTTAAAACAGAGGAAAGGGAAGCAAACACCTAACATGGACAAATAAAATTTTCTTGCAAATAAGTAGCTATCTTCCTTCTGTTGCCAACTTTCTTGGTTCTATTTTGAGTCCTATAATAATATTTTTATTTATTTCTAAAAGCAAGTTTAAATTCTTATACACTTAATTGCATAAACTGACACTTTAAGAGAAATACTAAGAAAAGCTTCTAGCTTTTTCAGGTAGGAGAGAAAAGCAAGCTTGAAAATACATCTGACTGATATCTGAGGGTGTGAAGAGTGTAAGGAAAATGAAAAGGACTTTGTAGTTAGATTTTTGTTTGCTTTTTGTGTGTGTGTGTGTGTGTGTGTGTTTTTAAAGAATTTATTTGCGTTCTGGGGCTCTAGTAATGAAATCTTAGCAAATGGAATTAGTGTAATTGCTGTATGAACAGGGAGGTTTCGAACCACCACATGCCAGCCCTCCCAGTTTGTGCAAATTAGAGTAGTAACACGGATTCTTCTTCCTCCAGCTATTGGGAATCACTTTGTGAAGAACTTTATAGTTTGTTGTTTCTTTTGCAATGTGATGTCCTTATTTCCATTGCCTTTCTAAGGTATTTCCAGTTTTGTTAAACCTTCATTTTCCTTCTTAGTCTCTCGTAAAGTCTTTCAGTGATGATCCCAGGAGGCACAGGTCTACCCAAGGTGCAGAAGCACTCGCTGCCCATTATTTTTCATACAGGCACATTGGTGCTTTGAAGACCTGGGCTTCATTCTCTCCGTTTCTGTTATTGAGGAGTTAAGCTAAGATGAGGAGTTTTGAAAGAGTGAAGAGTGGTATGCAGTAAATTCTGCTCACTCAGATTAATGATAGAGTATATTTAAAGATTTGTATAGTTTAGTTATCATATTATCAAACATCTTCATACTGAAATAAACATTTTCCATTTGAAAAGAATAATATATAGTAGCAGTCTTAGCATTTTGTGCTTAGGAGTGGCAAATTCTGTCAATATAGCAATATAATATTAAGTTACTATCCCTAATTTTGACCAATGAGAAACTAAACCAAAGTATACCTTGGTGTTATATTAAGCCCATCTGATTCACTTGATCCCATTATGTCTGGTTAATAAATACACAAGTCCACAGGATCTTTCATTAACATATGAGTGGCTTTATAAGCTCTGTTAATTTAGAGCTGTAAAAGAATAATTTACGTTATAAACAGTTTAGAAAGTATAAAAAAACTCTTTCCTTGATATGGCTACAATTGTGCAGAGATAATGATTTATTCTGATGTGTTTTGTTAATCAGCCATTTCTAATCCAGGTATTAAGTGTTGAACAAGACACAGGAACGTAATTAGAACAAATAATTATACTTTTCATGGATTGGAGATAAGGCTTGTGAGAATGGGATTTGA
This sequence comes from Tinamus guttatus, assembly GCF_000705375.1. The sequence goes on along the minus strand of NW_010585059.1, from coordinate 78,701 downwards.
ATGTTCTTTCTTTAAGGATCTTAGGATGATCTTTTCAGGCTGCATGTTCAGAGGAAGATATTTTCAAGTGAAAACTACCAAAGTTATTTAATAAACATTTCCCTTCCTGTTAAAGGAAAAAAAAAAAAGTTCTTTAGTGAGTACTATTTTGTGGTGTATTTTATGGTATATTTCCTATCTTGCAACCTAGACCACATGAGAATAAAAGCTTTAAAATAAGGGCTTTGGTGTGGTTTCAAAGCGAAAATACAAGCATGAATGCTTTACATGAAAGGCAATTGACTGGGGAGAGGAAGTGAAGTCCTACACTAAACTCTGTCCAGTGATACTTGTCTGGTTTCCTTTGTGCAGGCTAGCAACTTTTAAGGAAGAAGACCATTTCCAAAATCTGGGGAATGTGGACAACAGAGTAATTGGTATTAACAAATTCAGGACTTTCCAATATATAATATATAGAAGTATTCTGTGACAACCAGAAAGCCTATCTGTGTAGTTCTTTACTTTCTGTATTGTAGTAATATCCCTTGTAAAATTTGAGCACCATAAACTGTGAGCTTCAAAAACTGGGCTTGTATTTCTCCAATGGCCCACATTTCCTTGGATTGTTCCTAAATGTTTCCAATAATCAATCTTTTGGTATGTGTATAAAATATATACCTTGATACTTAGCATCTCTGTTGGCTAAATGAGAAATACTGCCCCCTGCATATAGACATGGGTCTGCTAGAAAGTTGCTATGTAATTTCCGAGTGCAACATGAGAACACATGCAGTATAGGCGCCAAAAAACCTAGAAAACTAAGGAAATCAGAAGGCATGAAATGGGAGCCTCAGGCACCTCTAGAACTTGCTACAAAATTGGAAGAATTGGTTAATATTTTTCAGCATAGTATGTATCCATCTCAGTTCAGCCTACCCTGGGTTTCAAGTTTTAAATCTTGGCAATCTGCTTGTCAGATTCCCAATCTCTTGTCTGTTGATGATAAAGAAAATGAATAACCCTGTCAGAAGATCCTAGAAAGAAGAAGAAAGAAGAATCTGGAAGAGGGGAGATGGGGAACAAATAGACCTACCTATCTGACAACAGTATGTGTTATGAGTTGGAAAGAAAAAGGTGATCCGCATGCCTTTGATGTTACAGACTGGAGGGGACAGAAGAAAGGTAATAATAAAAAGTGGGGAAGAAGAAAGAATGATCAGGTAAGCATGTTTCTTGATATGCAACCATAACCTGGACAGCAGAAGCAAAGTGCCTCATTTGCTTTTAGCTGATCTGATTTGATTTTAGCTGATCTGATCTGATTTCTGTCCTCATTCAAAGAGAAAGATTTTCAAGACTTCTTAAGATGATTGTGGCTACAGGCTTAAGCATTTTACTATGTAAATTCACTGCCATTTTCAGTTAGTAGTAAGAACCAATTTCTAGTAACATATTCATAATTTCTTTTTGACCCATTTTGATAAAACTTCTAATTAATTAAATGGGCTCAAGTTCCCATTAGAGGATTCTTGTTCATCTTGTGCCAGGAAAGCAAAATAATTTCCAGACAGACAAAAAAAAAAAAAAAAAAGGAGCTTTGGCTGAAGTCAGGGTTTTTTAAATTGTAATTCCTGGAAAAAAAAAATTCCAAGACATAGCAATCAGCAGAGAAAAAAGTTCTTTAGCAAGGTCATAGTGATATACATCATTAATTATAACGCACCCACACCCAGGCTTCATATCACCAGACACATCACTGAAGGAAGGAACAGTATAATTGGTATTCATGACTCATTATATTCATGGGTTATAAGGCTTGAAGAGCCAGATCTGATCACATATTGCGACTACTATTATGACATAGACCACTGGATATCCCCAAATTCGCTTCTGTTTGGATTAGTGCTTATCTTCTAGAAAAACATCTAGCTTTCATTCTACATGTCCAGCAAGGGAACATTCCCAGCTTATTCCCAGCCCTGGAATAAGTTGTTCCATTGGTTAATTATACTCACAGCTTAAAAACTCCCTGCTAGAAGACAATGTATTAATTTGGTCTTGGTCATCCTGAACACTCACCAGTGCAGACAGAAATGTCATGTGCCCCTTTTTCCTGTGAGAAGTTGGCTCTATCTGAAAATTGTTGTGGAGGGTTGCTTTTCTTCTTGCATGACCTGTGGGCTTTGGAGAAGTTTTGTTTTATAGCTTTTTTTATAGTCTAACTATGTAAAAAACCTTCTCAGTGTCTTTGTTCAATTCTTACCTTTGCTGTTATGCCAACGCACTTACAGCCCTGGCTGGAAATTTTAATCCCATGAGTTCATACTGTGGCCTCTGCTTTTCATGTGTTTCACTTTTGGTCACCTATTAATGTACCCTACATGTATATACCTACCTCCCCGTTTATCTCTGACTGGGGGCAGTGATCAGGCTTTTGTGGTTAACTTGTGTTTTGTTGTTGTGTTGTGTCTCCCTTTTGAGACCCTGTAATACGCAAGAAGAGATGTCAGTGCTAAGACCTAGATAAGCACATTAGCCAGGTTGTTTCTTAGCTAATAGCTGAGACACAGAAAGCAGTATTTCCTATTTGGAAGTATATGTTGCCTTCAGGTGAATTCTGCTTAGGTGACTTAATCAGCAGAGCTCTGTCCAGTTTTGTTTTTGGATGTTACCAGTTGACATTATATGAAATACTTCTTTCATCTATACAAAGGGTCCAGAGGCATTTCCAAAGCAGATGGTGCCCACAGCAGGTTGGTATCTCAATCTATAGGCTGAATACTTCCTGAGAATAGCTGAAGTTCAGCAAGTAAACCTGAGTGCATACTTACAACTTACAACAAGATCCAACTTTATCATCTTTGGAAAGCACTTTTTGAAGTCTCAGGACCTGGATTTAGGAGTTTAGCTTTTGGGCATAGTGTCTTCAGCATTTTTTTATTTGCGATTCCCAAAAGCAGTGATCTCTGCCCTCTGTACCTTTGGATCTAGTCCAGCTTCTACCTTGATGGCTCTCTTTGCTGGAGAAGTACTGCTCACCATTCCAGAAGAGAGGGTGTTTCTCACAGTCCATTCACACACTGGAAAGCAACTTTGTTTCCTTCAGGTAGCTTTTTTAGAGAGTGATTTTTAATGGCATGTTTTTATCCTTATCGTCCCAGAATTGTTAACATTTCATGGCAATTCTGAAGTGGTGCTATGATTATGGGCTTAATTTTATTTGATTTTTTTTTTTAGTACTAGACCTATTAAGAGGATTCTATTTTTTTTTTCATCTGTGATGTAAGAATTGTTAAACACTGTCGAAAATGCATTTGTTATTTATAGCTAAATCCAATTACTGAGTTAGTTAATGGATTTTAAAAATAGCTGCAAGAATTAGTCTTTCATATATTTTCAACCTACTGCTACTTTCTCCCATAAAAAGCATCAATTCTAGTTAATTGACTGGTGAGAATCCAGCTTTGTGGAAAAAAGTAGAACCAGATTTGTTAGTATAGTTTTATCTTACATTATAGATAACAGACAAACCAGTGGTCCTTTAGCCACCCCATAATTGCATTAGTCTGTAAACTTCTGGTGGCCTGGTTTCCTTTCTTCTTAAACTGAATGAGAAGAATTGGAGACATGCTTGGATACTTGCACTTGTAGATTAGAGATTTCCTTTTTTGGAGGTCTGTTTTACTGGCTTGTTTTTTCATTAAAAATGAGACATAGTTTGGGTCTGTTATTTTTTGTTCTGCCAGAAAACTGTGATGCATTAAGTCCTGCATGTAAAAAATGTTCATTTGTTCTAAGTTAAGTTATTTATAGCCCACAGATTTCATATAATGGAGTCTGCCAGATATAAGTCATCCCAAAGAACATAAATTGAGTTCGGAGATTAGCTGTTGTATTTATTGTTCTAAGTATTATAAATACTTTAGGCTCCTGCCTTATTCTGAATATGTTTCAATTTTGAAAAATATTCATTTCCTAGGGTACATGCTAATTTGCTGTCTGTCATTTAATGAGTTGCAGAGCATAGTCAAAGAAAAATAAAATGCTTATTTATACTCTTCATAAAAGTCTCTTTTTGAATCAGCAATTTTTTTGTTGACCTGCTGATCAGTAACTGAAACCATCAGTACTAACTCTTACTTGGAAAAAAAGAAATGTTTTTTTTTTCGGTGAAAACCAGCTTGATTTTTTTCCAGTGTCCTGAGCTCCTAGGTTCCTATATCCAAACTAGATAAGCCACTTATGGGCCACAGAGTTAGACAGTTGCTTATACATTTTTCAGCAATCTAAACCAAGAGGAAGAGTTTTGACCTGCAGACAGCTCTGTTCCAGCTCACAGCTTGCACTGCTCTTGCCTATTGCCTGTTCTCTGCTGTTGTTTATTTAAGAAAGTAAACAGTTAAGATTTGTCACATCTCTCCCATATGACCAGAGAGAGGACCCTGCTATGACAAGAGCTGAGTAAACACCTAACAAATAGACAGTTCCTGCTCCAAAAGGCTTTCAGCCTAAAACTGATTACAGTTCCAGTGTGTTTACATCAACTATTATTGTGCCCAAGAACTCTAAATGTTAACCCCTTCCTGAGTCCTAAAGGCTCTATTTATAGTAAGTCAATCTATCTAGCGCTGAGAAAAAATGTAACATAAAAATGAGGTTAATATTTGGTCCTATTGTGGCCCTAGAAAGGTAGACAGTACCAGAAACTCAACTGAGTCCACTAGAATGGCTGTCATTGCCCTTGTACAAGGATTTACACAGATGTTACAGGGAGAAGAACCACTACCAAACCCTAAAAAAGGGACTGACACCAGTGTGGACATTTCAATTTTGGATCAGCATAAGCTCTTCCGTTTTCAGCTTTGGCGGAGAGAATATACTAAAGAATCAATTAAAATTGTTCTGACAAGAAGGTAGAAAAGGAAGCAAGGCAGACCTACACATACACTATGGACAACATCTATAAAATATTCACTAAAATGTTTATTGAATACTGTAGATGTTTCATCTTTCTAGTGTAACAGCCTGGACTGGAGACTATCCATAGGCAAAAACAACAACAACAAAAAGAACATTTTAACAGAATACCTGTAGAGCACATGGTTAAAGCGCTTTATTAAAAATTTGTGTAATGTTGCTCAGAAATGTTATGCTGTTCTGAGAAATTTCTCATGAACGTGACATTCTGCTGACAGCACAACATGGTACTGACAACCCATACTTGCCCTTGCTGTGACACTGTGCTACAGGGAGGTAGGAGGTCCAGGAATGGACAAATTATGTCTGAATTTTTTGTTGGAGCAAAAATATGGGAACAGTGACATGAATCGCATGCTTTCCCCTTCTTTGTGACTGCAAGCCTCTTTGATGATTGTGTTTCATTGCTGATCCTCAGTCGCAATGGTCATTGATAAGATAGGGTAATCCATCCCTTCCTGCCTGTCTTTGCTGCTCTGTCTGCCTCCCTCCTCCGTGCTGCAATTTTGTGGTGATATTTTGGTTCTCTTTATCCTATTACTGCAAGGGATTCCAGTAATTCCATTTCTCAGCTGCTTGCCAGCAGCTCTTTGGTAAAGTGCAGTGGAGATATCTCAGAGCCTTGGATGCAGTCTCGTAGATAAAGCTTTAATACTTGAGAGTCTAACACAAAAGTGTGCTACCTGGCCACTACTAGGACATACCGTCTGGCAAGCTGCTTAAGCTGCTGTTTTTTTCCATGTACCCCCAACCTGAGGTATTCTCATTTGGTGGCTGCCTTACTTGAGAGAGTCAGGCTGAGCATCCAAAATCCTGGTAAAAAGCACCAGGAGATGGTTGATTTTACTGTTGTTGCTATTGTTGCACTGTGAGGAGGGGATTAAAAGCAAGTATTTCAGTGCTAATATTTGTCCCGAGTGTGAGCCAACATACAGGCAGAGATCAATTTGTTTCCCCAGACTTTATCTGAGCATCTAAAGATACAAACCGGGAGGAGTGCTGAGCATTTTATGAGACATGTTTCAGTGCTACCTTCTGAGTGGGATCTATACACAAAATCTCAACAGGAGCTAGCTAACACAGAAGGCAGAGAAACTGACCCCACTACTGCAAGACATTGTGTGAAAATAACTAGACTTGATGCATGCACCAAGAGTGAGCGGTGAATGCAGGAAGCTAGAGGAGGTAAGAGGAAGAGCTGACACTGAAGAGAAAGCGGAGGGAAAATGAATACCAAAAATGGGAAGAGAAAGTGTTCTGGAAAAACTCAGAAAAGGGAAACTACAGAGGCATGTATTATACAAGTAGTTGTTGTTCCAAGTTCCACAAACCTCCATGAGGCAGCAGCACATGCTTCTTTGTTCATAGAAATTGAACAACAAAGGTCCCCCACCTGCCCCACGGAGCTATGCTTGCCACTGCCCAAGAGGACGTTTCCTCTAAGAAACAAATGATGGGAGGTCTTGTTGCATGAGCTGTGGTCTCACAGTGTTCTCAAGTGGTGATATCTTCACTACAAGGTATTGCTGGGGGAAATCACCATCCACTCCTGCCCAAAACAGTATGCAGATAGCAGAGTACTTGGCTTTCAGCAGCTGAACAGCCACCATATTCTGTAGAGCTATTACGCCTACTAAACTCCTGCAGCTGCTATCCTCTGCAAGTCAAGATCGTGGGAATCTTTAATGAATCATTTTACATGTGCTTCTATACATGTCAGTAAGGCCAGAATCCCTTGATTTTCCATTGTAAGAAAAGAGCATGTCCAAGCTGAATTCTGCGTAACCACTTCTGCAGCACACCACTCCTTTCAGAACGCATGCTGTATGTTCACAGTGCACGTTCAAGTGTGTTCACAGTCACTGCAGTTTCTTTTTATCTTGTCACAGTCATACAGACAAGACTTAGTCTTAGGAGAATTAGACCTGCTGGGAGAAAAAAAGAAGGAAGGAAGATAAGCAGTTGCGCAAGTAATTCTTGAGTAAGTAGTTAGTTAATTGAGTTAGGTAGCTGAGTGGAGTTTTTAACCAAAAGTACAGAATTTCTATAGTGACTGCTAAGGTCTGCCAATATCACTTTGCAGTGAAAAGAAACTGACAAATGTGACAAAATAGTTCAATAGGGTATTGGAAACAGCTGCATAAGCTTTCTCCATTTTACACATGTATATGGATTTCAGAGAACTCTTTACCTTTGGTCTTTAAATGAGGAGAAATAGAGTTAAGTGAATCATTTCACTTTCATTTCACAGGATAAAAAAATCTTGTTATAAAGACGTTGTGTCATAATGCTTTTAAGCAATAAATATAGACTCTCTCAGATATTCAAGTTTATTTGCACCACGAATGAATCGTTTCACACACCAGTAAAGATATCTGTGGCCATCCTTTTAACAAGATTTTGTGATTATGTAACATTTTATTACAATTATTTTTCTTTCAAATACGCAGGCTTCTTTATTCACAGATGCACCTCAGAATTAAGTTTGTTCAAAACTGCATGCACCTCTTCATGTTTCCTTCCCTTCCCTTTCCTTTCCTTCCTTTTCCTTATATAAGTTTTGCCACTTGGGCATTTCTTGTCCTTGTGTGGCTTTTCTGCCCCAAAATGGAGATGTTCCTTCAGCATTCTTCTTAACCTCAGTCTCAAAAGTGCAAAAGGCAGTTCAGTTATTTCCAACACAGCATTTTTTTAATAAGAAAATATTATCACATCAGGAGGAGTATGCTTATAGTGGAACACAGTGCTTGTTTCAGTGTATTTACTGTTGGCGTGTACATTGCTATTTTCTCTTGGTCAGTTTGATAGTTAAGGTTTGTGTCTCATGAAGTGATAAAACCTTAGGGAGACTATGTAACCCAAGGACTGATGTTCCACCACAGTTATATGTAATTAGAGGGGGAAAAAATGCATTGATTACTTAGTTTAAGAGTTAATTACATTTTAACACTGCTTTTCTGTAGAATGTCGTGCTGGAATCATGTTCATGCCCTTTTGCACAGTGCTGTCAATTTAGTGGAACTTAATTTTATAGCAGGGAGCCTTATAAGAAATTTCTAATAATCAGGAAAAATACCAGTGCCTTGATACAAGCTTAGTGGTAAGACCCTGTCAGAAAAATTGAAATAACTGCCTTTAAAGATTAGGAAATAATTGAAACTAAGGAATATATGTTCATGTTTCTTTTACAATTAAAGATTCCTTAACATTTCCCTCATTTGGTAACATTTCCTTCATACTTGATACTGCCTGTTTTATTTTTAAATTATAGTTGGAGAATAGTGTGGTCCCCTGTGACCGCCTTCAGCAG
>NW_010585059.1:45781-70422 GCF_000705375.1 Tinamus guttatus | reverse complement strand
TCAGCAGGATCCTAATGTCTTGCTGGACAGCATCATCCTGTACTGAATGAATAAGATTTAAGCGGTAAATAGCATGTATGTTACCTCTTGTGTTTGCTTGTCCTCACACCTTTCCAGAATTACAGGAATACAAGATAATATGTATTTCTGATATGCTTTGTTAAAAAATCATAAACTGCGTTTTTAGACTGGGAATAACCAGCCAGACCTCCATGCATCTGCCAACAGCCATGCATCTGCATGCAGATGTTTTTTAAGGAAAATTAAATTCTCTGAGTTCTCTCTAAGTTTAGCTTCTGAAACTTGTGTCTAGCACGTGGGAGATATTCAGCCAGTCAGACTGTCAGTGAACCCATCAGCGTCATTTAGCTGCAGTGCAAGATGCCCACTGAACTCCTAACTCTGCTCGGGATGAACGATGCTGTAAGGCAGGGCCTAAGGATTTGTGTCAGGAGGAAGAAGGGCTGGGGAAAAGGAGTATAAACCCTCTTCCTCCACCTTGGAAACACGGCTGTTGTTATTTAATAAAAAGCACAACTACACTTACCAGTATTAAGTATAGAAGAAAGGACAGCTGAGTAATTACAGTAAAATAAGCAGTAAATAAGACTTGAGAATATGCACTTTTTCTCTAAGATTATGTCTGTTTGACATTTTATATTGTTGAATCTTTGTCAGTAAATGGTTACCCACCTCCAGTTTATACTGTTAATTTGCTTTGCGCTTCCTACTGCTCGTGGTGCTTCTTAGGTAGATGGCAGATAGCAGTATTGTTATTGCAGGCAGGGGTTCCTTTCTTTGCAGTGTGCTGGAGTTCTTCCTTTCTAATTTTCTCTGCATACATTTCATTCAACCCCGTATCTGAAACAACCCCACACATTCACTTGTTCTGCTTAGAGGAACATATCTTAAATCTCTTTTGTTTATTCAACAAAGGGTAAGTGTCCTGGTAATACCTGGCCTCAAAATGCGTGTCGTGAAACCACAGCTAGGCTGCAGACAGCTTGAAGGATTTTCACTCTGACTTCAGACATCTGCTTCCTCATAAATTCAGTAAGTCCTTGATAAACGTGGGAAAAGGTTTAACTCCGAGCAGAAAGTCTGAACTCCGGTAACCCTGAGCTGCCCTACGCGGGATGCGGAGCACCTAAACAAAGCATCGGAGTTAAACACTCAGATTTTGATTAAATTGATAGAAATTAACAGACGTTACTCCAACTTGCAAGGCTAGGAGTTACCTAAACATCTTGTTCTGTTTGAAAGCAAATATTTTTTTTCTGCTAGCTTTTTCAAACTTCCCAAATCTTTGTTTCCAGCCGCAGTATCTAAACAAACCAAAACAAAGAGTGCACATGTTTCTCTCTACCACAATAAACAGCTTGTTTTAACTAATGTTTCCCCCCCCACAATTCCTGACTTTCCTTTTGTACTTGTTGGAAAAAACAGCCTCAGCAGGTAAGATGGCGAGTCGTCTCAAGTCCTGACAATATTTAAGTCGGTTCCCGATAAGATTCTTATAACAAGGAGGTCATGTTCTCATGGGGCTGCCGGGAGGTTAGATAAACAGATCATCAGGCAAGTGTTTATGGTAAATATATGAGAAAAGCAAGTCGAGGTTGCCTGTGCTAGCAAGCCCAGCTCCTGCACAGGTATGTGCTCTTGCTGGGGGATTCTCCTTTGAATGAGCTGCAGCCCTGGTGCAATGGAAGAGCCCAGAGTTCCCACATCGAGGCTTGATGTGGCAGCTTCCTCCTGGAAATTTATTTCAGTGGCTGTTCTGGGCGTGATTCATTCAGAGTGGTTATTCTTGTGCCGTTCGTCTGACAGACCGCACTGAAATATGAGTGTCCAGTGAGGGATCTGCTCTGGAAAGGAGAATTTTGAAAGGCAAGTGAGCTGTCCGTGCAGCCTGGCCTCAGAAACTGTTTTTATTTCTGTTTAATTCCAGTTGTCTTTGTGAGAAGAACAGCAGGTCTGGTTACGGCACCAAGGGAAATTAAACTGACAGAGCCAATTTGTCCTCATAAAATAAATAGAAGTGGCCTTTAGATTTAAAGTGTGTGATTTCTGAGGCAGGAGAAGGAAGAACAATTAAGATTGCTCAACAGATTAAATTCCTTATAATTGCCGGTTATAAAATAGCCACTTAAACATGAGGCATCATCCAAGAAAACTATTTATTTTAGAAAGGTATTTGTTACGAGAAAGAATTTTGTCAGATTAGCTTCCCTGCCTGCCGAAAGGAGATACGTTGCTCTCCCTGCTGAAAATTGGGAACGGGCTCGTGAGCAGAGCCTGACCAGCATCACAGATGAACCGCGACGTGCGCAGAGACCTCCTTCGCCGTGCTTGACGTGTGCGCTCTCCATCCCGCACTCTGTGTGGGGCCTGTTTTCTAGCCATGCAGGGCAAGTGGAAATTGGAGCTAGGTGTGGCAGCTAGAAATGACACACGTGCCTTAAATTCAGTTTCCCAGGTCTACAGAAACAAGACTTACAAACGTATAAGTCTGAAACTCTGGTTCGTGTCAACATTGGCCTGTCAGTCCTTCCACTAAGACTGGGAGGAGGGCTGGAGAGTTATTCCTGTTTTAAATGGAGAGAAGCCCAAAGAAATTACCTGAAAAGTGGACGACCACAGAACTAATCATGATGGAGCTGGTGCTGATATGGAGAGAACTACTTTATTTCCCGTAGGTTTGTCTTTTTACTCCGGGTCTCTTGGACCTGATATTCTCTGAGCTGCATAAGCCCCATTTGATTCTCTTCCAGCTTGATGAGATGGTTTGATAGAGCAGGTATGAAAAACGAGAAGGGGATCTTTCAAATGCTGCGTGCTGAAGCTCCAGTTTTACTTATGGCAGCCTGCCATCTGGCAGGCACTTTTCATTTTACAGCCTCAGTAAAATGTGGCTATGACAGAGATTCATGGAGAAGATACAGTTTGAAGATAAACAGATGATCAGGCAACTTTGTTGTGATGCAGAAGAGAGAGAGAGCGTGTTTTCTCATGAAATGCATGTCCTGAAAAGGTTTTTGATACAGGGGAAAAAAAAAAAAGGAATATTTCTGTATTTTTTTTCACCCAGTATTGTGCATTTTGAGTTTAGTGGTCAAATAAGAGCGCTCATGAACTCACAGACCATTTATTTCCTGAACAACAAAGGAACCTGCAGCAGGATTTATTTAGTTTACCTTCATCCCAATTATGTTTTAAGAATTAACCCTTTGCAACAAGGTTAGTTACAGACTGTAAATGATCAGTGTCATTCAAGTGCTGTGGTATCTCTCTTGTAAAAAGATGCCATGAGAAAATGGTAAGAAAGATGAGAAACGACACTGGTGCCAGCAGCATGTGTCCTTGTATGGGCTTGCAAGGGCTCTGTGGGTTTGGTGCTGCTTAATGGGGATGTGTAGCATTGCCTATCTCTGTTTCTGCCAGATTTTAGTATTGCTCCAGCTTACCTATCCATAAACACAAACTACAACCAGCAGCTAAAACCCAAGATGTTATTTTTCCCAGAAATTCTGTTACCATATTTTGTGCCTCATGATATGTCTTAAAGAATCACCGATGAGGGTTGTTTCGAACCAGACGAGCACTGCAAGTTTAGAAGGCCATTGCAGAAAACATGGTCCTGCGTCATATTGATCTGCTGACCTCTTGCTTGTTTCTTCTGGCAGTATATGCTTCATCCTGGCCTTGATAGAGGCAATTGTGCAGCCACTTAGAGATCTTTTAGCCTTCGACACAGAAAAGTTTTAGATGAGCACAAAAACTACATATGATCTGCTATGCTGAGAGACACCTTTGGCTACAGAGGTGAGCAACTTCAGATCTACAGCCAAATATAAGATGTTTTATTGTTAATGTACGTATATCCAGCTGTAAAATTGAGTATTCCTAGCTTTATTATGCATTTGTGCTGCAAATTGGAAGACTTAGATGCCTGAAACTGGTAAATCACTTCTTTGAATTTTATTATTATTACAGCAATATGTAGGAATTCTATTTTTGGCTGATTTAACGTATTTTCCACATGTCTATGTTAATACAGGTCAGGAACATTACATAAAACAGAGTCACAATGTTGTTAGTAAGAGACTTCATTGCAGTATAAATTGCTTCTACCAAAAGGAGAGCGGTGCACTACCTCTTTTTTGGTTCAAGATTGAAGCTGAGTTTTTTTAAAAAACATTTATTGATACAGTATGGGACTAAGATACAAGCATATCCGTTTTTTTCCCTAGACACTGGGGCCAGCATCACTCTGTCCTTATTAATTTTGTGTTCAGTCTCTCCAGAAGGCAGTACTCATTGATTGTTCTGTGAATGTGTGATACTTTGGAACATTCTCCACTGGAGCTAGTCTTTGTACCCTTGTCCCCTTTCAGTAACATGTGGTTACAAGGTCCTAGGACATATTAATACAGCTCAGAGTTGTATAGCAGAGACGGTTTAAAATACAGCTGTGTCAAGAATCCTTGTACTTCCAGTAAGTCAAAAAGGCTCATTTTAAATTATTCTTGGACTATTCTGAGATAAACTTTTGGGTCTTTTTATTTGTTTCCATATCATTTAGACTTTTCAAGTTTATGTCCAAGCTTTTCACTTTAACCAAGAGAACTAGAAACAGTTTTTAAAAGAGACTTGAGGTTCTCTTGAAGGATTGTAGGGCTTTAAGAAAAAAAAAAATCAAAAATCAACCTACTTAAAACTGATAGTAATGTTTGATCTGAGTTTCTGAGGAAAAAAAAAAAGAGGCTGGCTGATCTGTTTTGCTTATTTGGTTGATTTTAAAAACAGCTCTTGCAAAAGAAAGTTGAGTAGTACATATCTGCTATTTTGGTACTGAGCTTTACCACTATATGTATATGAGGTGTTCATTGTCAGTAATCAGTCCTTTCTTGCAATATGCCAGTATGTTAAGGAAATGTTTTTATTCCTGTTTTACAGAATTACAGAACTAAGTTGTATGAGCATGGTGAGCTAGCTCTTGTATATTTTAATGAAAACTGAGTATTTGTATGTCAAGCGGGCAACTCTTATGGAGTCTGTAGCAAACTAGTGACTTAAGTACTGTCTCCTGCATAGCAAGAGTATGCTCCAGTTACATCATTGTCCTCCACTGACCTCCAGAGCACACAGGGCTTTGGACAGTCTGTGACAGGGACAGTATGTAAGATACATATCTTGTGACCTTCCACTCCTTCAATGACCAAAGGTGGAGCATGGTTACCTGAACTCTGTGCTTTTCAGGTGGCAGAAAGTGGCTGATGATAGTCATTTGTTTAATGATAGGACATGCAGATCAACTTAGGTAGAGTTTTAATGCCCCTTTTTTGCTCTGAGCTGCTTCTCTTCATCTCTAAGACACATGTCACATAATTTAGCAGTGAACAAATCAACGTGGAGCTGCAGAAATTGCATTAAAACTGTATAATTTAATAGGGAATTCATTTTCTCTGGAGGTGTTTATCTCTCACCTTTCTACAGAATTCATGAATGATTGAATGGAAAAAAAAAGTATGGAAGAACTGTTATTGTGTGTTATGATTTTGGTTCTGTGTCCAGACAGATTGTATTTCTGAGGTGTGGTATATGAAAGTCTCCAGTATTTTCTGTCATTTTAAGCTAACCAAGGACAGTTTTGTTTTTATCTTAGGACAAGCATTAGGCATTTTTAATGAGAACAGTCTCTTTTTTCCCTCTTGTGAAAATCTTATTTCCATTCTGTTTTCTTAGAGTTATTCAGCAAATGATGTGAAACTTATTACTTACTGATTTTAAGAGTATAAAGACTAAGGGCTGGTCAGGTGTGGCTAATACACCATGGTTTGGATAGGTGGTCATGTGTAGCTCAGGTGAGCTACCTGCTTCTTCAGAAGTTCTCAAGGAAGAAATTCCCACCGCTGTTCTTTTTAATCGTTGCTGGCATAGGATGTCTGGTCAATAAGCCTGTGTTTTAGCTTTACCTATCAAGCATCTAGGAAACCTAATCCATGGATATCAAATATCACTGATCTAAAGGCAGCACTAGTCTAAAGTATGACTAGCACTAGTCTAAAGGCAGCACTAGTCTAAAGTATGACTAGTCTAAAGGCAGCACCAGTCTAAAGTATGACAAATACTGCGCTATAAAAAATATTGTATTTTCTGTCAGCCTCTGTTCTAACTTCTTAATTATCTCCACTTTCAGATACTTTCACTGTAGTTGACATTATTTCCTGCAGGTCGGGAGACTGTTGTCCTCATCTGGGTCTTCAGAAAGCATAAGGTTACCAACGTTGCCCTAAACATTTCAGTTAACCTATGGAAAGGCTTCTTGTGTCTTAGTAGTAGTGCTTGGAGCTTGTGTCTTGCCCAGCAGCTGTTCTTGTAATTGCTCCTTTGTTCACACAGATAGACACGTGCTGCGTGGTCGGGTTATTCCCCATACACACACACACACACTTAGAAGTGAAAACTCTTACTTCTGCTTGTTTTAACAAGTGTTTGTGCCCAGCCTATGTGATATTTTTGCAGGGAGTTCTGATAAGGTTACTCTGTCACAGGTAAAATGAAGTCATGCACTTTTCTAGTAGCCCCAAGTGGCATTTTCTTTTTAAAACAGCCTCTTTGTGTGAATGGGCTAATGGAGTGGGCTGTCTCATTTTCTGAAATCAGCCCTCCCTCAATGCATGACATCACCGTCGTGTAAGGAACTGGAAAAGGAGTCTGACTTGACAAGCCAAAAAAAAGTGAAGGCTTTTGTGGGAAAGGACACGTTCTGGTTCTGCTTCAGAGCTTACAGGAACACAGAGAGAGAAAGAAAGGGTAAGCTAAGTTTTCTGACCTATGAACTCATATCTTCATTCAGCCTTTATTATTTGAAAGAGGGAGGAATATTTTAAATATAAGTCATGTTTCCTTGTGATTGCTGTGGAATTCATAGCTCTTTGGCTGGCCTGCCTCTAGGCAGTAAGCAGAGCTTAACTGAAATTCACATCTTTATTTTTATTTATGCACAATGCAGCAGAATATTGGTTATAGAGATAAGAAATAAAGTTATGTATCCTTTGTGTGTGATAACAAAGAAAACCATCTACCAGTTCAGCATGCATGTTTTTTAGGCATTACAAGCAAAATCTTTTAGCTAAATTCTTTAATTGTTCTGGAGGGGTATTTAGGTGTTTCCCACTAGTTAAATGTATTATCTTTGACACCATAAATCAAACTCAGATTGGTAAATACGCTTTTAGGAGTATCTGTTCAGCTTCGCCTTTTAACCGTTCAGTAGTGAGGTTAAGTACAGCACAGTGCTGTGAGAAGTCACATTTAGCAGCAATGACATTCCTAGTTTCTGTGGCATTTGATGAACACTGTGGCTTTTCTTTGATACCTGTGTGAACGGACTGGGATAGCCTGTTCTTTAGCTCTTGAGAAGTGAGGAAGGATATTTCAGAAAAAAAGAAAAAAGAATATTTGAAAGCCAATCTGAAAGACAGTATGATCTTCTCTTCTAGTTTTGTTTTGTTTTTTTGTTGTGTTGATTTTGTTTTTTTTTTTTTTTTTGGAATGTGCGCTGACTTCACAGTGCCAGTCTCAATCACTTAAAACATTGAAAACTTCCTTAAAGATAGAAGAGTGGACTAATAAACAATGCAGTTTTCAGCTTTCTTGGGTTCCTCTTACCCTCTAAAACAATTTGACCCAGAATATGTCAAATTTATACTTGTACGGAAATTTGAGATGTTACTTGCTGTTTAATGGGAAGCCTTTTTATGACTGTTTTAAAATACTCCAAGCAGATATTTCCAACCAATCAAGCAGTCCTCATGAGACATATTGATGACACAAGCTCTCTATATGTAACAGCTCACATGACTATAATGATAATTTCAACATTAAATGAATGAATTAATCTCTATTTGTTTTTCTGTAATAAAGGAAGAAGAAAAACCTCATCTTAGAGACTGCAAAGTTAGTTTTCAGACTACTTAAGCTGAGTCAGTTCAGTTCACAGCATTTTTTTCTCCAACATTATCTTAATTCTCCACTTTGCTGAAAGAGCAAGTGATGAATGTCTTAATCAAATAATATCCTAATGTAATCCAGATGTGCTGTAGGTCATTTAATCAGTGGGTTTTCAACAGGAAAAGAAGGAATAATGAGTCTTTGGTTGAAAGGGGGAGGGAGTGCAGGGGCAGAGGGACGGGAAGCAGTAGGTGCTGAAAGTCTTACTCCTCAGGGTTTTTCAAGTCATTTTTAAAAATAAGGAATTGCAAAAAAAAAAAAAAAAATCCAAGTTTAACTTCCAGTGAAGTATTTTTCTCCAGAAGATGGTAAGATGACTGTAATTAATAGTTTGTATTATGAACAAAGCTTAGATGAAGTTGCTAACTGCTCACAAAGCTTGACTCACATGGTGGGTCATTTATATAGCCTAGGGACAGCAATGGCATGCAGAGAATTTACCAACATCCTCCTTACAAGAAACTGTAGACTTTTGGCCTCTTACTAATAAAACTGCTCTCTAGAACCTCTATTTTTTTTTCTGTTAAATGTTACTTATTTGCTAGCCTTTTTAAAAAAATGGTCTGTTAAACTCAGCTAATTGCATTGGCTACGTTTGACTAACTTAACGTGGTAACAGCTTTCATTTTGTGGGTGTGTGTTTTTGAATGGGTATTTTTGTGCGTGTGCGATACGGAATGTAAAATTATGTGCATGCCCTGAAAGAAAGGGCTCCACAGATTGCATTCCATTAGAGTTACAAAGTTTCGGCTCTTTGGTAAATCTGTAGCTTGTGGCCCAAATGCTGCTTTCACTGTTGCTTGTTTCTAGAAAAGGGCGCTGGAGTGCCCTTTTTGTGTGTTGAAAAACATTTTTGTGTGGTGGTGTTTTCCTGTGGAGCTCTCAAGTGTGAGGACCCATCAGAGAGTGCGGTTCAAGAGAGGTGGAATTCCTAGCTCTTTTTGGAATTGGAGTTCTCCTCCATAGCACAGCTACTGACTAAAGCTAGGACTTCAGCTACATCCTTTGATCACCAAGATATTTTCATGCTTTTCAATTCAAAGGGTTTTTTTAGTTAAACCTCTTTCTAAATCTCTCAGTTTTCTTTTATTAACTTACTAGTGATCTGGTTTTGTCAGAATCTGGAGGTTGTAACCTAAAATACATCTAGGACAGAGATGGGCATTTCTGAGCTGCTGCTTTTACTGAGGACTCATTATAGGTAACCTTAGCTATCTTTATTTCTAAAATAACCATTATCTTCTGCTGCTGGGGAGAAGGTAATCCACAGAGTGCCCAAGCATGCTGGGAGGTTCAGCCTTGACAGTCTCCCAAGTCCTGCTATAAAATAAACACTGTCCTGCTCTTGATCTTCCAGGCAGACCAGGCTGCCAACCAGTGTGACACCAGGTGCTTTCACCTACCTTTGGGGGTGAGATTTTGCTGCGTCTGGTCTTCCCTGGTGGGTGAGAGCAGCCATAACAAGTCTTACTGACAGATTTATATCACTAATAATTTTTCTAAACATGTTTCAACTTTCTAAGAGAAATACACAATTAGCCTTTCCCCCCCCCCCCACACACACTTATCAATACAATTTGTTACTTTGTCACTCCTTACGTCTTCACTCCTTACTGTCAAACTCCACCTGATCTTGAACTGTCCGGTCCTTAACAAGTTTAGCAAGTATTAATTAAGCTTTAGGAAATAGTAAGCAAAAGGCACTCTGATTTTCAGCAGTTCAGGCTTATAGGGAAGCATCTATCTTTAGCATCGTTTACGATTGTTCTTGGGTACTTACTTCAGTTAAAACGTTCAGTTTCTTCTATATTGTCCTTGAAAGTAAGCAGTGAAAGGGCTTCAACACAGATATATGAGAGCTCTCACATCATCTTTCACATAACACAGTTTAGGCGATTTATGAAAGATTTACAGAATTGCATCTGCCACTGAAAGAAGTTTTATCATCAGAAGACTTAAATTTTATGCTGCACGTTGTACACAATGTACTGCACATTTATCTCTGTTCCTCCAATTTATTAAAACAGTTTTCTCAGCAACCATCAGGTCTACTAGGAAAAAAAAGAAAACTATTGTGTCCATTTTTGTGTCTTGCCTCTGCCTAACCCAAATTCCTTCCCAAGGACTCTGGACTTCCTGTATCTCTGAGTTTCCCATATACCAAAATGATTAACAAGCTAGTATTTTTCCCAAGATTTCACGTTTAGGGGAGGATTACAGCTTCATTCTTTAGATGGAATGGGAAGCCTCTGATTCAAAAGATTAAGGAATTCTGGAAATCCCGTTGTTTCATTGTTTCTTGTGCATGAGACCGTAAAGGTCACCCCTTCCTTGCATTGACATTGTCTTTATGTGTTAGAAGAGTATAGAAAGCAAGGTTTAGCTTAGCATCCTTTCCACTCCCTGCTGAGTTTACATCGTGCTTTACCAGAGTAATGGTTCCATGTTTGACTTATGTTAGATTTATTTTAGTTGCAGAATTGTGTGAAACTGTGATTTTCCATTCATACATATCCCACTCAAGCCAGTATCTGTAGTGGGCATACTGTTAAGCTGCATATCTTTCTGACTTTGTTCAGCCAGGTTTTCTTATTCTTCACTGAACATCAAACTGGTGGCTGAACATAAAGGAATACTCCTAAAAACAGAGCTCTGAGCTCAAATCAACTAATGCTGCCCGGGCAGAGTCTGTCCAAGTAGATGTCTCTATCCAAGTGGCAAATGTAACAGCTGATGGCAGAAGACCTCATCTGTGACCTTCAATTATGGAGAGGAAATTCTCTTTCTGTTTGTTAAAAATTGTATTATGCCTTACATTCCCTGCTATATAGTAGACAAACTTTTGAATAATGCTCACTATGGCTTAGTACCATTCCGCATTCTTCTTTTCTGTTAGCAAACCGTTATACTTCCTTTGGTAACAATATGCTTCAGGAGAACTTCTTTACCACTGTAGGTGACTTAGCACCACATGCAATGTAAATGAAATATGCCAGCTCTTAGAAAATTTCATTCAAATTTGAACAAAGATTTTAGAGGCAAGACACTGAAAAGTAAGACTTCAGAATAACATGTAATAAAAGAGCTAGAAAGTAATAACCAGTCAACAGCATTTTTGTCAATTAATATGCTAATATTTTTGTACTGGTTTTATTTCCCATGCCTCCAGACAGCATGTGCTGTGTGGTTTTTCTGTTCTGGGCAGGAAGTGAGTGAAGGAATTGAGGAGATAATATTTAGCTGTGTTCTACTTTTGAGATAGAAATCGATTTGGAAATGAAAGGATCACCAGCATTGGAATTTTTAACTGATGAAAGAGATGAGAGTTGAGAAAAAAAACTTTCTTCTGGAAGAAAAGCATTCTTATGCTGCTTTTACTGCTCTAATTCAGTTGTGCTTTCAGGATGACCTATGATACAAGAAATAAGCAGTGCCCAGAACAAGAAAATAGTCCTTTGAATACAGATTCTTGTATGTGCAATCATGTTATCACCATTTTACGGATCTCTTCTGTACCAGAAGCTTCCGTTCTCGCAGTTTGTGAAGTGCTAGAAGTGTTCTTGAGTTCTTCAAAGCCTCCAGTTATCTCGTCTGGTAGAAAATGGGGGTGGTGGAATGTGACATTATGAAGCGGTGCTGAAGTTTCTGAATGCAAGTTTAAACACAGCTTCCTGCAATTTCAGATTTGCATCTTACGTACTTTATAAGAGCTTTACAGAGCTTTCATGTTAAAGCTGACCAGCCCTACGTACTGTAGAACACCAGTGTATTCGACTTGAATATATACTGCATTGCCTAGCACCAACTCTATAACAATCATAACGGTCATATTTAAATGACTTATATGAAATTATATGTATACATGTATGTATATAATTTATATGTATACACGTATATATATACATATATATATATATAAGAGGAGATATTTCCTCTAGTTTAGCAGTTGGCAGCCTTTTGATTGCCAAGTACTCTTTCCATGTAAGTATTTTGTCTGTGTAGGTGCTTCACACAATTACAATTCTTTGCAGAAATTAAAGTATTTAATAAAGCGTAATTGGCCTTTCACTCTTTTTGGCAACAGTTGTGCATGCATTTCTTTGCAGGAGGGAAGGTATCTATTGTTTTTTTCCCAGCACCAATAGTTGAAATCCAAATAGATAGGATTTCAAATTCTTCACAGACCCCTGTCTGTGTTTTTAGAGTAAAATAAAATAACAGACTTAAAAGATGTGGTTCTTCCTACCTGGGAAAAAAAAAAAAAAAAACACCCTTCCAATGTACATATCTCGGTTTAGTGGGAAGTAATTGGGATTATTCCAAAGGTGGAAACTTAGCTGTATAGAACAAGCTTCAGCCATTTGTCAGTGAGGACAGAAAATGTTTGAGCAGTATACTGGAATGTTTAAAAAACAGCATATCATTCAAAACCTGCTCATCATTAAAATAGCCTGTCATGCAGTATATGCTCATAATTAAAGTATTCATTTTTTCTTTCTCTTTTGACCCACTTTTCTCCATCCTTAATTTATTACAGCAGCAGAAGAAAATTGGATTTTGATTTGATAAAGGAACCTTATTGTATATCTCATGGTGAAGCTGAACTTGGTGGCTCAACTGGAAAGAAAAATAATATTGCAAAATTTTTCATGTGTTTTTTCCAAGCAAATGCAAAGATATTTCCTTCACTAACACAGTAAAAGAACAGACTTACAGAAAACCACTCAGAAAATGTCACATGGCAAGTTCTGAAAGTAGCAACTTATTTATGTGCTATATCCCGTATACTTTATTACTGTCTCTGTTCCAAAAGAACGCCCCACCATTTTGTTTTGGGAAATGGTTTGAGTTTGCATTGATTTGGAGCTCTATGGTATGTTTTACTGAGGTGTTAGAAGGGGACGAAACTGCTTTTCATAAAGAAAATTGTCTGGTTGTTACTGTCTAGCTCTATTGAGTGACTCAGGAGTGTAGCCAGTTGCTCACAAAGAACATTGCTTCCGACACTCAAACTAATGGGTTTTAGTCATCAAAGTGTTTGCATCAGAGTGCTGAAGACGCTGTGTACTGACCAGGTTTTGCTCCTTTGCGAGGGGGAGGATTATGATTTTTGTAGTCAGGGGAGTGCCAGCCTTTGTCTGCTATGTCTTAAGATCAGCACAGTTTGGCCATAGGGTTGGGGGATTTTTTTTTCTTGAAACTTTATTTTTATCTGATTCCACTGAGTGAAAAATCTTAATGTTGGAGGGAGAACATTTCAACAGTATTTTCAAAAGTATCGAAGAGTCAGTATAAAAATGTCCTTTGGAAAAATAAAACATTTTCACACAGTAACAAGAAAACAATACTTCATTTTCTTTTCTTTTGTTTTGTTTTTAATGAAAAGATATGATTCTTGTTTAGAGTGTCAGTAGCAATTCCATTATTCTCCCCGATTCCCCTATCACTGTCAGAAACTGTTTTCTTTTTCAGCTCTAGGATTGGACGTCTCCTTTACTGCTGCCTTCTTTAACTCCTGCAAATGCTTTCCAAAGCACAAGGGTTCAGCACATTTCTCCAAAGTAGTTTCTGCACATACTTTATGGTCTGCACATGATGGTCCTGTCCCTAACTCGAACTATAGCCTAACCTTAACCCTAACTAACCCTAACTAACCACACTATCACTGCGTTTCCAGAGCTGAATGGGGTGACTGCACCCAGTGGGAGTTTTTGAGGATCATGTGGTTGAATACTACAGTGGTTCAGACCACGATTCCCATTCAGATCTGATGGAACTTTTCTGATCACTGGGATGAGAGCCTGGAGTGCACAGGCAGGTGTCTGAAGTTACCTAAGCCGCAGAAAATGGTTTTCCTCCATCTTTTTAGCATTGTAGTATGAGTTAGCTGTGAGTGCCAGCACCCAAACTCCACCACTGGGGTAAAGTTAGTACAACTTTGCTCTGGCTTTTCTTCTTCATAAAGAACTGCAGCATTTTCCTGTAGCCCTGCTCTTCTACAGGAAAGACTTCCATGGTGATCCACTTGCTACTCTGAGGGCATGGGAGACAACCCCAGCTTGGCTAGGAAGTTTCTCACTAGGCAGGGTGGCCTAGTGGGTGGACATACGGCAGTGCTTGGAACCATCTCCATCTGTGATGCAGATGGTGACTACCTTCTTCAAAAGGAGATGCTGAATGAAAACAGTCATTTTCTTGATTTTTTGCCAAGTCAACCCCCAAGCAAATATATCATTTGGATCCTTCCTGTATGCAAGAGGACTTTGGAAAGGCATATGAAGACAGTAGGTGAGGAGTAATGAGATGATTCACATCAGCAGAGAGGTATGGATCAGGAGGTCAGCCACACACAAATGTTTACATTATGTTTGTGGACTGTTTACACTATGCTTGTGGACTCCTAGACACATAATGGGCCCAAGGGATAGATCCAAGAACTGAGAGCACTGACACAGCGATTAGCTGGTGGAAAGAGAAGCAAGGACATCTCCAGATGAAAACGAAATCTGAAGAAAGGAGATGTGCATATTGCTAATGGTGCCAGGAGATCAACAGTGTCAAAATCTGTGCTGAAACTTGGTTGGAGTAATTGGTAGAAACCCACAATGAAGAGAATACGTTTTATTTTTCCTAAACGACAATATGTTTTTAATTAAGGGTTTAATTAAATCTCTTTTTTTTTTCATCATGCTGTTGCTTCAGAAGAATGTGGATGTGGCTCAGAAGCCCTGCCTCCCACTTATTGTCATACGCATTTTCTGTTGCATGAAACAAAGGACGGCACTGGCAGTGTATTATTTGCTGGATCTTGCTCATAGTACACCCACATTTTTTCTTCCTCCAGAAAGAACTGATTTCCCAAACACTTGCACTTTTGTAAGTGAAGAATTCAACCAACAAAGAAATATGCTAATCATGCTCTAAGCTACTAGTAACTGCAGCTTACCAAAGTGTAACAGCGTTATAGAAATGACAGCAATTACCCTGTTGATTCTTGGCTTAAACAGGAGGAGATGAATGCACATTCAGAGACTCTTTAAATGTGATTTCTGGAAAGCCTGGAACTAGATTAGCAGTGTACACCAGCCACTGTTAACACTGTATTGCTGACTACAATTTAGACTGAATGCAGACCTTTTGCCAATTTGCAGGCCTTTGTAGTGATGCAGGCTCTGAAAAGCCTCCTCCCTATAGGCAGCAAATACAAAGTTGTTGGTACATATTTACTGCACATGGAACAAAAGCAGTCCCATGGCAAGCTGGCCTCCTTCTGCAAAACAGCCAAGGCAGGGGGTCCATGTGCCTCCTGCTGCTGCCTTCCTCCTCCAAGCCTCCTCTCACCCGCAGTAGCGTCATCCCAATAGTCACATTTTTCCACCCTTCTAGACCATCCTAAACAGGCTCTATAGCCTGGGCTGCCTAAAAAAAAAAAGGAAAAAAAAAAAAACAACTTATTTTGTCAGATGCTCCCATGCCTGTGGTATTTTAAGTTAGCTTCTCCAGCTAACTAATCAATAGATTGGCTTCTGCTTTTCATAGGAATATGTGGACCATTGCCTTGTTGTGATGTCATGAACATGTCCCCAGATCCTATTAGAATATGCTGAGGGAAAAATCATTTTTTCAATAATGTATTTCCCTCCCTTACCATTTCCCCACCATCTCTGTCCCACTGAGAGCCTTCCTCCCTGCTCTCCACTTGCCTTTGGCAAAAAAAAAAGTCTTCCCATAAATGCCAATTTTTCCTGATATGTTTTGCTGTCGAAATAGGTATTTGCTCTACTACATGTGTCACTCTAATTACAGAGCTACGTGGGCTTTCAGAATTTGTGCTGTCATAATAGCATACTCTTGATTGATTAAATAGTTATTTCTCTGTCTTGATTGTGAGCTACAGATTGCAGCTATGGTAAGAGGATGAACTCTTACTCATTAAGAAATTGGCTGACAAAATACTTAAGCTTTGGTTGTGTTCTCTAAAAGTAACTTGAATAGACAATGTGACATGATCTGGAATGATTCATATATTAATACAGTAGGGAAATTGACTGGGGTCTCTGGGACAATCAGGCATTTCCTAGCCCTGTTGTGCTGGAACTACAGCATCCAGGAGTTTCTGAGGTCTGGGTCAGCTGCAGGGTCAGCTCTGCAGGAGATGTCATTTAGAGACTGAGTGTATTGTCCGGGATGCATAATTTTATTATACCATTTTCTGCATCCACTGGAGACGTGTCTGACAAGGATGTGTAGTTCCAAACGTCTCTAGTAGTTTTGATCTATCTGTTTAGAGGCAGTAATTATGTCCCTTCATGTAGACTGCTGCAAGTAACAGCATCTCTGGTTCTGCACTAGTAAAGTAACCAGAGCAGGTTTAAACCTTAGTATCAGACTTTGTTAATCCTGTTACATGAGCACCAGCTCCATGGAGCACCATGTCAGCAGGCATTCTGCAGAGCAATTATTTCTCTTTCACATTAAAAGAATGGGGTTTTTTTATACCTACTTGGCCCACTCAGAAGAGTTAGGACTTCTTATACAAACTCTTCCGTATTTGTTTGCAGAACATATGATTTTGCTAATACTGACTTAGTGGAACTACGGAAAAATTTGACCATATTTAGGCGCTTAAATAGTAAAAACATAATAACCTTTAAGAAAAGCACTGCTAGAAATTCAGGTTAGAGAACTGCTAGAATCAACAGAAAGTGAAATGAAAGTAGATACGAGGTAAACTCCCATAAATAGACAAAGCAGGTTAGTTTTTTTTTTGTCTATAATGAATTTTCCTGCCCTGTGAGCACAATTTAGAGGAAAATGTCTAATGGGTGAAGCCAGCATTATCTTCAAGGATGTATAACTGCATAATTTGACAGAAAGCTCATTCAAAGTGTGTTTAGAAGCAGAGCTGTTCTGCCTGGCTGTAATTCTCTGTCAAATGCATTTTATTGCTCGTGTAAACACAGAGGCAGCATGATTACTCAGGTCACTGGTAAACACTGTTGATCATTGCTCATAGTTGATCATTCTCTGCTGTAGAGCTTATTAGTAACACACATGTTAAGTGATAGCAAGGGAGTGTGGCCGTCAGGCAGTGGTGGACATTGCTGTTGGATTCCACTGTGTTCTGCTCAGTGTTGTTTCCTTCCCAAACGTGTGCCTCAACACTCATAATGCATGAAAACGCATGTGGAAAAAAAAGAGTCAGGGAAAGGAGTCAGGGGAAAAATGTATCAAGCTGCTGTTTTAAAATGTGAGACAAAATGAAGAGACTTGCCGCTTCCAGTTGTTTGCATGTTGTACTGTGTTCTGGCGAGGAGCTACCAAGTTCTCTTTTAAAAGTAATGTAGAAAATGAGCTTTTCATTTCTTTTGATATCTCCTTTATCTGCCTTCCAAGTAATTAAGAATTACAGAGAAATTCACTGATTTGTTATCAGCTTAATCAAAAATTTCTTCAAACTTGAATCCCAGAAAATTCAGTAGGCTGCTTGACAGGTAAAATCAGAAAGTGGTATTTGTTACAATACCTCCCCATCATGGAGGAATACCAACCCAATGCATCTGCAGTAGAGATCAAAGCTGTAGGAGGGAGGAGTCCATGACACTGGTTCCCACTGTGCGTGCTGTGGCTTGGTCCATGACATGAGAGTTGTGTTCACATCCTGTCTCCCAGGCCCCTTCGTGCGTGGGTTTCGTGTGGGCTGCAGAAAGACGCGGTGTAATTCCACCCCTGTTAAATGGCCAAGTCTGGTCTGCCGAGAAATGAACATCCCTTGCCACTGCCATGTCTTTTTATCTGACGTGGGATGAATCGTCTACTCTTCTTGCTTCTGTATCTGTAAAATGTACGCAGTAATATTTTTCATCTGAGGAAGCATTATGAGGTTTCCTTGGGTATGGAAAGCATTTTTATAATACCAGGATGCTAGATGTGGTGTGCTGCATGTGTAAATCTTTGAAGAATCTAAACTATTTAGTCATTAATAACTGGAAATACAAGCTATTTTTTTAGTGGCAAACCAGAATTCAAGCATAAATGACAGAGGACAGATGATAACCAGATGGGAGATACTTAATTGAAAGACTGTTGATGTTTTAGTGTATTTTGCAGGCTAGGTAAACTAACTTTCTATTTTTTTGTAAGGAAGTATTAATGATTTGCCTTGCTTCCCCACACTGTGTAGGTTTGCTTTCATTTCAAGTCCAAGAAATTCTAGGATTTATTTTCCAGATGGTGTTTACTCTGCATAAAATAAAATTTTGCTTCTTAGGACTTCATCATCATTTTATTCTCTTTCATTTTAGAAATCTTCCAGAATCCCTGAGGATGACATCAGGTTGAGAAAAAACAGAGACCAAAACCGTGCCAATTTCCTGGAGACAGCTAGTGTACTTGCTACAAAGGAGGAGAAAATGGAAATTGAAGTTCCAGTTTCTGAACACAAAAGCATCACCACAGTGGCTTCACCACATTCCGTAGACAATCAAACCCACTTCTTTTCCCCTCCTCCCAGCCACAATGGACTTAAGGACAGACATGAATCTCTGGACAGTGAAGTTGCTAAAGAGATCAGATACCTAGATGAAGTGCTGGAGGCAAATTGCTGTGATTCTGCTGCAGATAATACATTTAATGGGACATCCTCCCCTGAACCAAGCATGGTCTCTGTTGTAGATGGCTCAGGAACATCTGTTAATGTTACCAGCGATTCAGTACCGAGTGAAATGGATGAAAATGTCGCTAACAAGCAGACACTCTTGGTGGTTGAACAAAGTGAAGCTAGTAAAAATGATGAGAACCAGAAATCTAATGGCCATTCTTCAGGGGGATTGAAAGAAGACGCTAAGGAGAGTCTGAAGGTGCCAGAGAGTCCCACCTCTTCAAATAGTTCTAGAAGATCTTCTAAGGATGGAGAAACAACTTTTACGACCCTGAAGAAAGAGGCTAAGTTTGAACTAAGAGCCTTCCATGAAGAAAAAAAGCCATCTAAACTCTTTGAAGAGGATGATGAGAAGGAAAAGTACAGGGTCCGGAAAGTGAGACCATCAGAGGAAATGATGGAACTTGAAAAGGAAAGAAGGGAACTTATTAAAAGCCAGGCTGTCAAGAAAAACCCTAGCATTGCCGCCAAATGGTGGAACCCACCCCAGGAGAAGACCTTGGAAGAGCAACTGGATGAAGAGCATCTGGAGTCCCATAAGAAGTACAAGGAGCGCAAGGAGAGGCAGCAGCAGCAAGGCACAATGCCAACATCCCCCAAGCAGGTCAGCTACTCCTTTGTACCACCAGAGCCGGTCAATATCAAAAAAGAGGATATTGTCACAGAGCAAATTGATTTCTCAGCTGCTAGGAAGCAGTTCCAGCTAATGGAGCATTCAGGTCCATCTCAGGGTCAGGTCCCACCAAGGCGGTCAGGGACACCCAAAATGTTCTCCATCAAACCGTTCTACAAGAGTCTGAGTTCTTCGCATGTCGACAGGCCACTGTCCTCCATTGCAAGACCTGCTTCTGTCTGTGGACAAACAGGACAGGTGGAGAATAGTGATGTCACTGTTGTCAAAGCACAGAAGGTCTCCTGTACCTCAGAGGATGGTATGAATGCTCAGAGTAACACTGCTGATGCAGCAAAAGAGCTACCAAGTAGTGACAGCTCCAGAGGTGGACAGACACCAAAACTGTGGCCAGAGGATGGTGAATTCATGAGTGCACGAGCAATCTTCACTGTGGTGAAGGAAGATGGACAGGGTGTGCTAGACCAGTTCTCAAAGTCAACCAGCGCCTCTTCGCCTCCAGATGAGTTAGACTCTGGCTTGGATGACTTGTCTGTAAGGTCTCAGGATACTACCGTCTTGGAGACCCTTTCCAATGACTTCAGCATGGACAACATCAGCGACAGTGGCGCCTCCAATGAGACCATGAGTGCCCTCCAGGAAAGCTCACTGGCAGATTTCTCCTTGCCACAGACCCCCCAGACCGACACACCTGCAGAGTGCAGAGGGGAAGGTGTTTCCAAGTCATTCAGTGACCCAGGCTTTGACTCACCTTCTTCCACCTTGACAGACTCCATGCTGATCGATGACCAGCTGGAGTATCACGCCGGCCTGCTAGTTCAAAATGCGATACAACAAGCCATAGCTGAGCAGGCAGACAAAACAAGCTGTAAGCAAGACAAAATCATGGCAGAGCAGGAGATCTCAGTCAAAGAGCAGTCAGCCACTGGGCCTGTGCCACATACTGAGGAGCAGCAAAACCCCATGTTTGAGCCACCCCAGGTGTCTTCTCCTGTTCAAGAAAAAAGGGATACAATACCAAAGACTTTAGAAGAGGAAGACTCAGGACTCAGGGAACGGAAGACTTTGCAACCATCACCCATACCTTCAGCCAGTCAGCCATTCCTTGTGGAGGAAAACAGGCAAGAAGTCAGCTATTTCAGCAAGTATTCAGAGGCAGCTGAGCTGAGGAGCACCGCCTCCATCCTTGCCACACAAGAGTCTGAAGTGACCATGGGTCCTTTTAAATTACGGTCAAGGAAGCAGCGGACATTGTCGATGATAGAAGAGGAAATCAGAGCAGCCCAGGAAAGAGAAGAGGAGCTGAAGAGGCAGAGGCAAGGTCTACAGGCAGCACCCAGCCCTCTTGTGAAGAGCGCACCACCCCTGCCCAGCAGAACGGTGTCTTACAAAACTGCACCAGGTAAGAGCCCAAAGCACAGGAGGGGAAATGAAACATGGGCAAAGACTGTCAGACTCTTTGCCTTTTCAAGTGAATCAGTCAAGTTTCCAAAGGCAGAAGGGTGGTCATAACTTTTTCTGCCTACAAATTGAAATATTCAAGGTCAGGGAGAAGGATGTATTTCCTCTGGAGGAAGGTCCATATCATTCAAAAGCGTAGCACCCATAACACATCCCAAGGTCAGTGTCCACTCTTTGGGTTAAGTTATGCCCATGCAACATCTCTGTAGCCCTCCCTGTCCTCCAAACAGCTTATAGTTGCATTCCCCGGCTTTAGTTTCAGGACACTGAATTGAGGTGAAAGAAGTGGTGGAGTCACCCTCTTTAGAGATCTTCAACCTGCCTAGATGCCACCCTGTGCCCCGTGCTCTGGGTGTCCCTGCTGGAGCAGGGGTTAGACTAGATGATCTCGAGGTCCCTTTCAACCTCAACCATTCTGCGATTCTGCGATTCCCAGATTTCTGTTCTGTGGTCATGCATATGGAAAATTTTGCTTTTTCCCAAATAAGGAACTTACCTACTGTGCTGATCAATCCATAAAAAAGTCTGAGCTCTGTTCATCTTGTGACATTTCATAATATCTCATGTTTGTCACTGTGCTGTCCAAAACATCCACTGAAAATTAGGATCATCATCTGGAAAGAGAGCAACATTTTTCATGGCTAGGTGGGTATTTGAAAGGTGAACATTTTTTATTAAGGCCTTATGTGGTCCTGGAAGTCATTAATGAACTTGCTTATTGATATCTGCAAATTTGGTGGGGGGGATCTAATTTCTTTATGTGTTTTTCTTACCTGTTATCTGATGTTTCTTACGCCTTTTTTTTCTCAAAAAAGGTCTCCAGAGCTCTGAGAAGCGATTCATTACTGGAATTAAATAGGAGTGCTGGAGTTAATCAGAAAGTGCTTAATAGATTAATTAGAAGTCCTGTTCTTCTGACTGGTTGCATTCACAACAGTTACAGTGTAAAAATCAGTAGTAAGTTGCTCTCTTGCCCCTTTCCATAAATAAAAGCAGGATCACATGTGTTCTTAATATATCATAAGAAATGGAAAAAGACAAATGCGCAGCTTGTTTCTTTACAGTCAGTATTACAAGGACACGTCTACATATACTTTAGAAGTCCTCAAAAGTTTTTATCAATAGTGATCTTCATGAAGAAATCTAAAATTCCATCCTTATTTCTGATGATGTAAAACTGCACCAGTAATGCTTGAAAAAAAATGTGGGGGATAAGCCTTTTCTTTTGAAAGTTCTTGCAAACTTGAGTTGAGTCTGGGTTTAGTCCATTGCCCAGTCTGATTTTGAAATTGGAGTCCTATGTAGTGCATAAATAGCTAACACTTGGTTTTGCTTCTTCTATAAAGGGAATGATTTTAGTCTGTGTTTCCTGCCAAGACATGTAACAGATGTCACAATTTCTTTGAAGTGCTATTATTATTATGCCTATAGAACAAAAATATTTGGAAGAAAATCCACAGAAATTGTAGCAAATGGGATGCTTTGAGCAATGTTTTCTTGGAAGATGAGAGAGACATAGGACCATGGGTCTCAGCTAAGATAGTTCTTCACTATTTAAAAGTATGAGGTGAGCTCATCCCAACCTTCAAAAAATGCTTCATCTGTCCAAGTCCTTAAAATGAGGCTTGGATTGGTTAAGTTTCACTTGCAACTGCAGCACTCAGTGCTTACCTCAGTGGAATATCTGAGAAAAAGTATGCTTCTGCTACTTCTTACTACTTCTAGGTGGAAAAGCATTTGCTTTGAGGATGTTAAACTGTTCGTTGTAAATTACATTTTAATGAGAATGCTGAACTCAAAGGAACTATTCCAGACAGTTTCTTTTAAATATCCAATTGCCATATGTTCAGGAAAGAAAATTTGGATCTGTTGGCCAATGACTCAAACTACTGCAATTTGCAGCTGGTAACAATTCATTTCTAAGAAGAAATATGTCTGTGGCAGTTTCGGAGGAAGGATATGCCTGTGACAATGTGTAAACATATTCATCATAGCTAAATAAATATTGCCAACATCTCCCTTAAATTTGCTACTTCTTGTGCTGTTTTAAACAGAGCAGCAGAGTTTTCAGTTGCTGTTAATTAGCCAGGCTCTCTTGGCCTTCCAGGTTGAATAACCTCAGCTCACCTTGTCCTTGCAGTCTCACTACCCAGTTATGTTGCACTTGAAGTTTCTGCCTTTACAAAAGAATGGGAGAGAGAATATGATGTAACCCTTAAAGATTGCAGCAACTTTTTTATACATATTTACAGTACCTTTTTAATATTTACAAAGGCCGGTGTAAAAGATGCTTCATGGAGGTAGCAAATCTGATTGTAAAGCTTCATTCATTGACAGTTATAAGGTGATTTGTAAAGAAGAAAAAAAATCTTCTCGTGGTGGGTACTATAGAGTGTAAATGTAAAACATGTCTGATGTCATAATATCTAAATTCACAGAAAAAAAATAATAGGAGAAATGGGTGTTTCTGTCACCAAAGTGCCTTTTCTAAAGAAAGAAGTAGCTCTCTTAACATCAAGGCACCTAGTCAGAAAGGGTTCATGTTTAAATTAGAAAAATTTGTAACTAATCCTAAAATGGGGAGGCATAAATTTACCAGAGCTCTTTTGAGAAGGTGTAGTAATTAATGTCATTAGGATGGCCTACCTACCAGGTTGCTTTTCTGCAGAGGACTGGGCAGAGCAGCTTTACTGGGGCTCCTGCTGGTCCCCAATTACTACTCCCACCTGATCTTCCAGCTTTGAACTGTCTTTCTGTGGATAACAGCAACACAAACCCACAGAAAAAGGACTGCAGTTAACTGAGCTGCTGTTTGACTGAAGTGTGGAAGATTAGTGCATTCATGTGGGTGGAGGTGTGAAATAGCTGCTAATTACTTCAGAAAACAAGCAAGCTGTTTTTGCCAGCCTGAGGTACAACTTTTCCAGACAGTGACACTGAAGTTTGCGTCTGTCGACTGCTCAGTGTATGACTGCTCAACTATTTTTACTATTTTTACCTATTTAGGTATTTCCTATAGTAAATCTGGATTCCTCAGTGAGTATTGAGGAAAATGTTTATGCATAACCAATGAAAGACCCAATAAAAGGCAAAACAGTTGCTTCAGGGTGCTTAAATATAGAGATACCGTGGATCCCAAATGCTCTGTGAAACTGTACTTGAACATGGAAAGTTCCTGGCATGTTTCGCTGCAGCACGGGCTAGGGTGTTGAGTAGTCACCATGCATTTTCTCTAGCAGGCAGCACGGAGTACCTCCAGGCCACAGTGACAGGGACCCTTCAATGGGTTGCTTAAGCAGGATGGTGAGTGTGTAACATGAGATGCTCCAGTGTACATTTGGTGGTGTGATCCCTTGCTCCCTTTGTTATGAGTACTGAGACTATGAAGATCTAACGATATAGTTAGTAACTGGCCCTGATAATCCTGTTCATTGTAGGAAGTGTGTTTTTGACTGTGAAAGTCATTATAAGCATGGCCTTGGTTCAGTTAAGGCTTTGCTGTTATTTGAGCGAAAGCCTTTGGGAATGTTTGCTGTCTCATGACCAGCCACGGGAAGTCGCTAACACGAGAAGCTATGCCTTGTAGAAGCTTTTATGAAGCTGCCACATTTTTTAATTTTTTTTTATTTTTTATTTTTTTCACATTTGTGAATAAACTTCTTCCTTACAAGGCAAATGGCATGTTGCACTCATGGGCAGGAGCTCACTACCATCTGCATGCGCAGAAGGGGACTCTTGCAGCCAAGCAGCCTTCTTCTATTAGTCCCAAATAATTAATTAAATGGGAGAATTCCAGTGGATGGCAGAAGCTCAAAGGAGTTGCTGCAGTTTATAGATGCAAGTAGTCACTGATCTTTAAATTTCAGATACTCT
>NW_010585059.1:3789-45767 GCF_000705375.1 Tinamus guttatus | reverse complement strand
ATGCTGACTGCTTCCTCCTCAGTAACAGCTGTGGATAATAAGCTTCTGTCAGAAGAGACACTTGCATCTGAGACCATTTGCCACTCTCATTTTTCAATAGTAAATGCCTCCTGTAAGGAGGCTTCTCAGGTTCTGCTGCATTCTGAAGATACATCTTTGGTGGAAGAGGGGAAAGCAAAGACTTTGTGATAAAGTATTTTCACTATCTGTGGGCAAAATGTCTAGTGCTCAGCATAGACATAAATAATAAAAATCAGGTATAATGCCTGTGTGTGAATACCTTTTTAAAATGAATATTTTGGGGAAGGCAAAAGAGGAAATGAAGCCTTTGAGTTTGTGGAAAGAACCGTTTCCTTACTCCTTCATAAGCATTAGTATGAAAAAAGGCCAAATTCCTCATTCTCTTCTATAAAGATTCTTCCTGGGTGCCTATCTGTCACCCCCTAAACACCTCCAGGAGAGCATCCTGATGGATCAAAATCCTAGCCCAGCTCATTTCTCATTTATTTTCCTATAATGAGAAATGTATCTGAAATTGAAAGGTTTTAGAGTGGGACAATAGAGTTGGGTTTTTTTTCTCCTGTGCTCTGAGGATGGAGAGATCATCTTATTTAAAACACCTCTTGCTTCCTCAAACTGCTTAGGACAAAACTAGTCTGGACCCAGCTCTTCCACATCTTTCATTTTTCACAGAGATGTTTTCCAGCCACTAAACTGGGACATAACCACAGCTCTGAGTTCCCTCTTCTCAGAGCTTCTTTCTCTTGCCCTTCCCGGGGCTAAGGAAGAGCTTTCTGTATAAAAGCAGCTCCAGCTCCCCTGCCTCCAAGTTCCCTGCCAAATAGCACAAGAGGCAGGAAGTGCAAAGAAATCAAATTCCAGGAGCTTCCTGGAAATTTAGATTCCCTAGTTTCTTGAAACCAAAGAGTGGGTGGAATTCTCACCAGAACTGAGGTTGTGGAACTTTTTTTTAGAGACCGTTTAAAAGAGCAAAAAATTGTGAAGATTGTAAACAAAGATTTCAGATGTTTCAGCTTGTGCTAAAAGTGGTTCCAAGGGAGGAAGAGAGGAAGGTGCTGCTGATGACTACTGTTGAACTGCAGCGATGACTTGCAGGCTGCAGTTTTTCTGGTACCCCACAAGTGTGATCCCATTTCCTTTTGAGTTAGACCACAGTTCCATGTTTATTCATTTTGGCTTTGGGCAAGGATCCCCATCCGTGTCTGTTTGGATCAGGTATGAGTGAATGACCACAGAAGAGGAAAGCATCTGTTAGTCTAGTGTCTTATTACAGGTTTATGCCTTTTTGCTAGATGCGTGACTAGGACATCTCTGTGTGGGACATTACCTTTTCTGTCTGAAAACCTACCAGCCTACCAGCATTTGCAACACAGCCTGAAGTGGCAGAGTCTCTGCTGGATCACAACAGTACTTCAAATTCACAATGTTTGATTGTTTGTTTGTTTCTGAAAGCGCTGAAGCTTCAGCCACTGCATCAACTAACCACAACTTTGTTGAGGGTTATACCAGTTACTTCTGCCATCATCTCTCTCTTTCACTTGCTTGCCTTCTTTCACAACATCTTTAAAAACTTAGAGAGACTTACGCTTCTGTCAAATGTAGCTGAAAATAGGCTATGAAGATGCAGAGAAAATAATAATTTGTAATAATTATAATAATTAGTAATTATTTTCTGGATCCATGACAGCAAACCACCATTTATCTTTTTTTTAAATCTTTTTCGGCCTTGGCTTCTCTGTCTATGCACAGGCTGGTGTGATGCTGTGCACAACGTGTCCAGACAGTGCTGCAGGGTTGCAGCAATTGATCCTCCCTTCCCCAAACCAGGCCAGATGGATCTCCTTGGAGAAGTCTCTATTCACAAATGCAGATTTCCCAAAGCCTGAATTTTGCACTGTTTTTCACGGGGAGCAGGGGTGGAAGAAGCACTTTTTGAGTGTGGGGTTTGTCCGTGGCTCCAAGCAGCTGTGACCTGATGCCTGTGTCCTCCAGAGAAAACTCAACAAGGAAAACAAGTGGCCTGCCTGTCTTGCCTGCATATGTCCAAGAGTTATTTATTAGTGTGAAATGAGTTATTTATTAAGTGTAAAAATAAAGTAATGCAACAGTGTATCTGGCCCCTGATCAGGCCCCCATACTTTCAATCATTTTTTTACTGTGACTCTAAACAGCAGCACAAAACTTGTTCCTAATTTTATTTTGGATAGTCGTAGCTACCACACGAGGATGCAGCTGGATACATCAGAACCTCTTGTTGGTCCCTGTTTTGGCAGTGTGCTTCCCAGATATATGTGGGGCCAGGATGGTCTAGCCAAGAAGAGTCTGAACCTATAGGAACGTGCCCATAGCTCTGAAAGAGCAAAACTGGGTTTGTTTGGGGATGAAATCCCTGCACAGGCCAGTTCAGCCTGAGGTTTTAGCAAGAAGCTTAGTGATGCTGGGATTTTCCAGACAGGTCAGAAATGAAACAAGCTTTGCAGGGGGATTTCTTGTAAAATGCATCTGTAGTGTTCATTCAAGTTTCGCTTCTTTCTCTAAAAATAAATCTGTCTGAGCCTTAGAGGAGCTTCCAAAGCTGCTCTCTAGTGGCTGCAACATCTATGACACTTACTTGAGGAACAGATGGGTTTTTCATTTGTCTCATCAAAACTAAGTGTCAGTGAAAATCCACCCCCCACAGAGAAGGACAAGGGGCAGAGATCCTGTCCCTTTCCACACCGTGGTCCTTTCCTTCCATGGTCTTTTCTTGAGTTCCCTCTGCACTTCTAGAAAGTGGTTCCAGGGAAGAGTGATACTGGGAGCCTACTAAAACCTGCTCTTGAAAGCAGATAAGAAACATGCAAAGAAAAGAAAAAGAGCCAGTAGAGTTTAGCTAAGCTGCCTTTCTCGGACTTCTGAATAAGTGCTCCCTGGAGGACAGTTCGGTGCATTTTATTTTCTGAGCCAGAAGAAAACCGCCCTGTAATTTTCCAGGTCACGAGTCGTGTGGGAGAGAGCAGGGAGCCAGGCACTGCTGTAAGCACCACCACTGGCCTAGGTTGTATAATTTGGTAACTTTACTAGGTTTTATAAAAAGACTTTGTAATATGTTGATAAAGTGGACTTCAGGAAGGGCACCTTTCAAACACCTATTGGCCATTCTGATTTGCCAGATTGCTTCATAAACTTCATACCAGACTGTTTTTCACTCAGACCCCACTGAAAATATTTTTCCAGTTGTATTTTTTTTTGGAAGAAACTTGCAAGGCCTTCCTTTTGGAAAGGATCATTCCTTTTCCTGTCATTGCAGGGAAGATAGAGAAGATCAAGCCTCCTCCATCTCCAACCACTGAGGGCCCTGTCCCGCACTCCGAGCTGCTGCCCGAGGAGGCTGCAGGAGCCCAGCGGCCGAAGAACTTGATGGAGACCCTCATGGAGGATTATGAAACTCACAAAACTAAAAGGCGAGAAAGGATGGATGACAGCAGTGTAAGTAAACTTATACTTTTAGCTCTGTGCTGTGCAATAGATAACATGATTCAGGAGACCCAAGATTCACAAAATATTATACTACCGAAAACATCTTGCAGGGACTTATGGATTTTAGGGGCCCGTATGTTTGAAAAGGAAGGATAGGGGGCAATGGGAAGGAAAAAAAAGAGAATGTCAATGCAATTATGAAAGGTAAATCATATTAATTTTCATTTTAATTGGTTGATTTTAATTAAGTTAATAATCAGGCAGTGAATAACTGCCCTGCAATTGGCCAACCGTTTGAATTCATACGTCCTGAAAAGCCTGAAGTGAGCCATTTTAGCTGCTGCTTGAACTTTGTGGATCAGGCATGGGTTCCTGCTGTGCCTGTTGACTCTCAAAGTCTAAACCCAGTGTGCTCAGGGTTTCAGTGTAAAAGTGGATAATTTTGCCATAAACGGTCTCACACAGTTGCTTTCTTTTCCCCTCAAGTAGAAAGGGAAAATTGGCCCAGGTTCTGCTTTCAGTTTATGGAATGGGTGCCTGCATTTTAGTGGTTGCTGTAGTGGGGTTTAACCCAATTACAGTGTTCTTTATTGGAGGCAATAATACGGCAACAGTAATGAATTTCATAGCTGAAAGTATCAAAATTTAGGTGCATACACTATACAACCCTGTTTCCCACCAAAACACAAGCTGTTTCTCATTCAGACTCATAAGTATGTACTGTGGACAAGGAATTCAGAATGTACAAGTGAGATATAAAATTCCTCACACAACCACGGTTGTTATGCATTTAGTTTTTCAGGCATCTCGCAGACATTTCAGAAAGGCAGTCTCAGCTCCAAGATGCTCACAACTCAACCAAACTGCTTTCTAATAACTTTCATTTAAAGGTGGTATCTTACAAAATCTACAGAAATGAAGGTGTGCAGCGTCAATACCAGCACATTAAAGACCAGCACTTTAGTCACTACTGATGAATAGTATGCAGTAGCATAGAAGGAATCACATGACATTGCATTTCTGCTGGTTAACTTACACACAGTAGAAAAACTGATCTGAGGTGTAAACAGTTGAATTTCTGGCTTATGCCAGAATTCCTTTAGGTTCCTGCCTCCATCAAAGTCAGTGAAATAGTTGCCACTGGCTTCACTGGAGCGGTGTGAAGTTGTTGGTCGGGCTTCTTGCCTCTGTGCGGAAGGAAGTTCACACAAAGAAACTGGTTTTATTCTGCCTCAGTGTGGGGTCATGCCCTGTGAATCAGTTACTCCTGGCTTTCCCCCTCTTACCGGAGCGCTGTGGTGTTTCAGCTCACTGCACCCACCGTAGTGGCAGTTTTCCTGGCCCAGTATTTCCCTGGGCACCCACTATCCTGCAGGGTCACTGAATGGCCTGAGGGGTGTTGAGGAGATGTGTCAGGTGGTCCTTCTCACCTCCTTTGCCAAAACTGGGAGTAACTTTTAATTAAGTGAGAGGTGTAAGACTTAGGTCATCAGAAGCAGAACTGGTCCTCAAGAATCCTACAATTAACTTCCGTCAGTCTTCTGGTTTAATATCTCAGCATGGTGAAGCTGCTTTGCTTAAGAGGTAGCACTGAGCTGCACACTCATCATGTGCTTTTCCTTGGCCCTCATGATGAGTGAAGGTGCCTTATCCAGCCCACTAAGAAGCAGCTGGTGTTCGAAACCCGTTCACACCGTTGGGATGTAGTTACACACTGTTTGCCATACCTGTTCCAGCTCATATGAGACATTATAAGATGTCACTTGAGTGAAAGGCTAACTCTCTTCTCCGTTACATGGGTGCAACTTTGCTGATGCATGCAAAGTTGCACAGGAAAGAAGTTGGCCAGAACTGCCTCGTCGTCTCTGCTTGCAGTCTGGAGCGTGTCCTGGTACCCTGAGCGAGCACACCAGCCGGGGCAGTGCCTCAGAGAAGAGCTGTGCTGTGGGTATCGGTTCAGCGGCCTGCTGCTGCTAACCCACCTACCTGCCAAAGCATTAGTGCCAGACAGGCAGCTTGGAGGCCAGATCCTTTTCTGGAACAAATTGTCAAAGCTGCATTGAATTTACAGAGTCTCACTAAAATCCTGTAGAGTTAAAATTCGTTTTCATTTCCTCATTCTCTGAGCCTATTACACGGAGTCAAACATGACTGACACGCTTGCTGTTGTCTATGCAAAGTCCTCTTAAGGATAGTATCCTGCAGTGGTAAAACACAGCATACCCAAACCAGGTGCAATGTTTTCTTCCTCTCCCCTGTCTCTTTCTTCTCTCCTTTTGTAAGTAATTCCCATCATGGACAGGGGAAAGAGAAACAAATTAGAAGTGTGTTTTGCCTTGCTCCATTCACACTGCCAACACTGTATTTTACACACCAGGCAAAGCAATAATCGCTTAAACAATAAGTAGTTTTGATTTGTCAGCGGAGACCTTTTGATGGTGTGCCCAGGAAAAAGAAAGATCTCTGGATCAAATGAAGCAGAATAACACATGACTGGCCTGTTTTTAAAATGTATGAAATACAGCGTGGGAAGGAACATAATGGACAACCCACCAAGCAGCTGCCGCTTCAGGCATCGGTTCCCGAGAGCTGGAGTTCAGCTCAGCGCTGCTGTCCCTTAGCAAGGGGCAGCAGAGGCTCTCCTGGGTGCCCAGGGCAGCCGTCCCGCCGGCTCCACCGCTCGTTGTCCTGTGCAGAGCTGGGCAGAGCTGAGCGGCAGGAGCAGAGCTGGGCATCCGCGGTTGCCTCCTGGAGCAGTTTCCTCCAAAGAGGACATGCTGCAGAAAAGGCAAAGGCGGGTAAGGAAAAGGATCACGCAGCAGCAGGAAGAAAGCGGTTCCATCGCCAGTGGTAAACATGACTGAGACTGGCCGAGCAATGTCATTAAAAAAAAAAAAAAAAACCCCAAATTGGTAAGCGGTTTGGCCATTTTTTTTTTTTTAATAACACCAAGCTGCTTGACACCCTGTACTCTGAGATGCGCCAGTTCTTTCAATTTATTTTTTTCTTATTTCCTAGTTGTCACATTCTTGTTCAATGTACTAATGCTGGTCTTTTCCCTTTCTACCAGTACACCTGTAAATTACTGTCTAGCAAGGTTACTTCTGAGGTACTTTTCAACTGCTTATTTATTTTTGCTTCTCTTGCATGGTGATTCCAAATGCATGTTGCTGGAGTTTGCATTTTCATGCTGCGTGCCAGTGCTGTTTCATATCAAAATCACAATGCAAATGTATATGGGGGATATTCCTTCTTATCTCCCATCAGCAAATATTTCTGTGGCTGTTTTTCTAACCCTTGGATTCTTGTTACAATTTCTGGAGTGGGAGAGATTGGAATCAGAGGGATGAGAGCTGTTGCCCAGGACTGGGACATTCCTAGGGTGTGAAATTAGAACTCTCTGATCCCTACTCTCATTTAGCTAGCAAATCGAAACCTCAAGCACAAGTTACTGAGAAAAAAATGCTGTGGCTTTCCTATATATGCAATTATAATGCATATAGCAATATCAAAATACACAGCATTTTGTTAAAAAATCAACACACCCAACTTTCATCTTCAGAAGTACAGAGTGAAATCCAAGTTTGCCCTCTCCATTTGTTGAATTTCGTGTGCTTGTTCTTGTTCCTGTGTGTTACCATATGGTGACTGATCAAAGTCCCAAAGTGTGGCAGCAATGTTGGACTTTGCTTAGAGGAGACCCAGACCTACTAAAAAAGTGTGTTTTCACTGACCGTTGGTGTTTTACCACAGTGCATGAAACTTAGTCTTTATGCCTGCAGTGCTGGACTCTGCCAGATGTTTCAGCTTTAAGAGCAGGAAGTTGTTACCAGCAACATCTTTATCATGCTAAGGATTCATGTATTCAGCAAGGCAGGCGCTTGAATTTCTTGTGATTTTTCTGTGCAAGTGTGTGTATAAATCCAGAC
Organism: Tinamus guttatus; assembly: GCF_000705375.1. The sequence goes on along the minus strand of NW_010585059.1, from coordinate 38,358 downwards.
CTCTCTAAGTGACGGTAACAGATTCTGGTATTGGGTGACACTCATCTGTCCGGAATCAGAGTTTCATTATGAACACATGCTTTCCCCTCTTTCTCTAATCCTTTAACATATTTTGACCCCATGAGCTGCTCCAAGACAAGCGTCTAAACACTTTTTTTCCTGAGAAGTAAAATCTATCCCATTTCATATTCATGAGTGCGTGTTTGGACAATCCAGTGATTTATCTTGTGTAAAACGTCTGTTTTAGCCAGTCCAGGAGCAGTGTACTCCTTCCCAAGACCTGGTGTTAAACATAGGCTGCACCTCTTCTCCCTTAATATCTGTGAAGTAACCTGGGTCACAGTTTGAATAGTCAGTATTGACCAGAGCATTTGATGTCATACAGGAGGCAGAAGCTCAGATGTGCATTTTGGATGCCTATCATCTCATGACTTCTGCTGGGAACAGTTACATGTCTTCTTATAAAGCTGATATTTGTGACACAAAGAGTTAGAAGCTAGAAAAGAAGGGTTGTAAATCAGAAAGCTGAAAACCGCTGTTGTAAAAAGCTTGTTTTTGTATACAGGTGAAAATATGCCACCTGCATAATCTCTGTTACAAAGCTTCAGTCTCATTAAACCATTTCTCAATCCCATCCTCTATAACACAGGCTCTCAGCTGCAATCAGAAATCTCCAGAAAGACAGCGTTTATTATGTCTGCTCTTTTGAACCATTTTTAAACGCAGAGAATTTCCTGCAATGCTAGGTTGGGTGTTCATGCTAGGTCAGATAGTTGTTCCAGACACAGGCAGCACTCAGGGCACAGCCGCTTCCCTTCCGTTGTCGTCACTGGTAGCTCCCAAGGCTGGTGGTGGGTGTCTCATACAGCCCAACAACAGGCATGGGCAGCAGCATCTGAAGTTAAGCTGGACACCCACAAAATACATTAGTCTTCACTTCTTACTCTCACTATTTAATTCATCCAATGTGATTTATCACCTTAAAAATCTGACAGCGAGTTTTAAAACACATCCTTTTATTGTTTTAAAGAGGCAATATTGTATTTATCCTTAAAGTCTTCTGCTTTTATCTTTAAAACTATAATTATATTTTTAAATTTATCAGACATTATCCTGAGTATATGCTATCCCTCGGATGCTGCAGGAGAGATTACAGGAAAATAATATTAAAAGTGCTGAAAATGTAGACACCACAAAACAGAAAATCAGCAGAATGTATGATGGCCAAGGACACATAATTATGTTCTAACAGTGACCAACAGGAGCAGTAGCAGATTCTTTCTTCCGATAAATAAATGTCTTAGATTTCCTATTCCTCACTATACTTACTAAATTTCTGATATATTTATATTGTGAGACAGGGATTAGAGCTATGTAGGTACAGTAAAGCAAAAGTGTTTATGTGAAGGAATGGGTATTATTTGTTTCACGATAGTTTCAGTCTGTTAAAGCATTTAGCATTTTTTTTTTTGTTACCAAGAAGGAGTGGTCATGTCTACAGGAACAGGCAGCCTATTTCCTGCATTTGTGTTTCTGCATTTTTGTGCACTGTGTGCTTCTACAAAGGTGTCTTGTGCAATATTTTTTTTTCACTTTGTTTAAAGCTTCTTCTAGGTCTGAATAGGAAGAATCAGTGAAATATAAGGCTCCAGAAATATAATTTTGTTTCTGTGTCAGTGTTACTGCTGCTGTTTAATAAAAATGAGTGACCTGTGTGACATAGCACTAAGTGAGATTCAGCATAAGGTGCTTGGAATAAATATGCTCTGGACTGAGGCGTATCCCTACTCTGCTTTTTAATAACTTGCTATTAGTAAGAGAGTAACTGTGATAAGATCTGTTGGGGGGAAATGGATTAACTCAGGGGAGACTTGGCTCTGTCTTGCAAGTAGATAGATAAATTAAACTTGAGCATGACTAGGGTGAGTTTTTCAGTCTTTTTTTTTTCCAAATCCTCAGTATCTTAAATGAAATCTATCAAGAACAAGCTCTCTGTAATTCTTAGCAAGAAGTCAGAGATGCAACCACAAGATCCACACATATATATATTTTTTTTTTTAAAAAGGGGAGGGGAAGGATAGTTTTTACAGCTCTACATATTTTGGCATATTTGTCTTTCCTTCACACTTGTTTCTGATCTCCAAATTCTCCTTCTTTTAATGTAACTAGTGGTCAAATTGCTATTTCGATGTGAGACATATTTTATATATGTTGCTTTTTGTCACTGACATGTTATTTCCTTTATGAGATATCATGAGTGCATCATCCCCTTCATAATCTTTCCTGAGCCAATTTCAGTAGCCATTTTAGACAAATGATAAAATGCAGAGAACAGCAGCAATAACTATTCTCACTTCCAATCTTCAGTGTACACCTTTGGCACATGGTAATGTGCCTAACCACCATAGGTCACTCTGGCCATCCAAACTATGGTTTGAACAGGATGAGGATAATTTTGTGGCCAGCTACCTCCGTGCTGTGGCATCTTCAAAGAGGCTGGAGCAGCAGCTGACTGCAGGAGTATGAAGCAGCAGCTTATCCATGTACAGACCTGCGAGATGGGGCAGTTTGTTCCCCTTGCCAAGGAGCAGCAATGTTGCACCCCAGGCAGTGCATAAAAGTACTGGTGGTTTGGGAGAACCACTGTGTGCTGGGTTTGTGGTGGGTCTACAGACATTCGTGGTGTCTGTTGAGAGTATTTTACAAGAGAAGTCAAAGTGAGTCACCATTCAAATCAAAGCAACTCACTATTACAAGCTTCTGATTATAAGTGAGTGGCTTCTTAGGTGATTAATGTAACACTTCCCTTGAAGAGACGTGATCCTCCACTCAACAGTTGCAGCTTTGCACTGCAATTACTGCCTTGCATTCTGAAGAGCAATAGTAAAAACAACTGTTTTAGTTAAAATAAGCCTTCTGAAGTAGCTAATGTGGATGGGTCTTTGACCTTTAAGCCATCCTATCTAATAGTTAATATGAAGGCAGACATAGAATCATTATGGTTGGAAAAGACCTTTAAGGTCATCGATTCCAACCATAAGCCCATCCCCACCTTTCCTGTTAAACCGTGTCCCGAAGTTAGCCTGAATCCACAGGTCAAATTCAGCAGACATCGTTGAAGTATGTCTTTACTCTGTGACAGCAATAATTTCATTTTGAAATTTGTGCTGAAATTTTGTTTTGTTTTTCCATGCGTATTTTAATGCCCAGTGGAGGGGAAAATGAATTTTCTGCATTTTCTGTAGTCACTGTGCCATGCTGACCTTGTTCTGCTGCCCAGCAATATTTGCCTGTTGGCCATATGAGAAAGTCACTGTGTTTTTCCAGCTCATTGCTCACCTAAGAGCAGCTACTCCCTCTTCAGAAGATACTAAGATGATACGTACACTGATGCCCAAGCACAGTTTTTCTTCTCCGTTGGGCCCTTTGCTCAGGTGTTTAGGCCTGGTTGCTGTGGCAATCAGAAACCTAAAAACTTAATTTAAACCATCAGTCCTTGGTCTTGCACCTGGAGTAGCCTCAGTGCACTGCCTGCCAGGAGGTGTTTTAGAAGGATTTTTCAGTGTATTTGTTGTTGTTTTTTAATGACCATTAAATTTGCAGCATATTTGCCCTCTGTTGGATGAAGTGAAAGCTGCTCCAGCCCGCTCCCACTTTCCAGTGGTGTCTCTGGGAAAAGTGCAGATGTAATTTTGAGAAAAATGTCAGCAATTAACCCTCTGGGAAGCCTGGACCAGTTCTGTAGTCCTGCTCAGGGAACTCATGGGGATGCAGCTGGAGTGTCAGATCAAGATTATATCTCTTGACAGAATGCTGCCCTTTGGTTCTGTGGTTTTTTCATGGTCATAGTCAAGGGAGGACAAAGAAAATAATGGCAAAAAAATGTAAGAAAGCTTGTCAAAATTCACCTTACCTTTCTTTAGTTCCTCAATGGAGATCTAGGCCTTAACTTAGACATAGAAGCAGTTTCACATTCTTAAAGAAAATCAGACCTGATGTTGTTCAAAGCTGATTTCCTAATGTTACCTATGTAGGAACTTGTAGTACCTGTTTACTTTTTCAACCACAGCTTATTAGAAGCTGAAAGGGCAAATTCAGCTCATCCATTCCCCTGTACGAGATCTATTCTTAAGCTGTCTGTTTTCTGTATTCTGGTCAAGGCTGAAGTTCTCACTGCATTTGGCTTTCTGCGCACAGGCATGAAATAACATCGTCCTTTCCCAAAAAGTGAATTACTCATCTGCAGCCAGACAAATCGGGCCGCAGAACAGCTTGTACAAAGCATTAGGGGCCTGAAATGACAGACATTCATTCAGCAAACAATCTGAGAACTAGGGGCTTGGTTTTCTGATTTATTTTTAAACTTGTCTCTTTAAACATCTCTAAAGTTTGCTGCAATGGGAGGGCTGGTGTAAAACTCGCTAAGGCAATGAGCCTTGGAGCAGCCTGATGGTTTGATCAGGCTGTTCCTGGGTGTACGTGAGGAGATACCACTGCCACGTGCTTCTGGGAGAGGTCCCAAGCGCGCGGATAGGCTGGGAGGACACGCACTGCCATCGTTATTTGCTGGGGACCGCAGCTCCACACCCTCATGCCTGCTGCTCTACTCCGAATTTCTTTTTTTCTCCTGCTTCAAGCATATATTTAAACCTTTTCCTACTTTCTTTTAGTCGTTCTTGTATGTGCATCCTATACATATGTATAGTATATATACAGTATGTATGTTTATGCAGAGATATATGTAAGTATATACGCATATATATACTTATCAAAACATATGTATATATTTATACATGTTTACGTCAAAACATACGTATATATTTGTGTGCGTGTGTGTGAAAAAGGTACCACCACATGAGTGCCCACCATGGAGCAGCCTCTGCTGACGGCGGTGGCCCCCTTGTGCAGACCCCCTTTTCCATGCCCAGGGTGACTTTTCTCTCCGGTCATGCTGCAGTCACAGCATTGACACCCCCACTGGCAGGGCCACAAGCCGGAGACCAGCAGTGTGGGGTGCTCAGGAGCAAGCACTGGCTGTGGAGACTCCTGAAGGAGCTGGCCGGGATGCAGAGATGGACCTGCCTCCTCTTCCCGCATTGATTTTCCTGGGGATGTTTCCACTACCAGCACTTCACCGCATGAGCAGCCCTGGTTTGCACCCCAGTTTGCACCCTGGTTTGCACCCTGGTTTGTACCCTGGTTTGCACCCCGATGACGTGTGAGTAACGTGGTGTTTTCTGCTTTTCTTCACTTTACCAGGTCCTGGAGGCAACCAGAGTGAATCGGAGGAAGAGCGCTCTGGCGCTGCGCTGGGAAGCTGGCATTTATGCCAACCGTGAGGAGAACGAATAATCGTGCTGTAGCGTGAAGAAGGCGGCTAGGGACTGCAAAACCAAAAAAAAAAAAAGGAAAAAAAAGTGAAAAAAATAAGAAAAGAAAGGAATAAGAATAAGCAGTACCATTTTAATCCAGTATTTATTAAAGATACCAGAAACTCGATGATGCACATAGACACAGAAACGATCCGTCTCCCAGCAGCAATCCTAAACCAACAGGAATTCCCACCTGGAAAACAGCACGCCGCGGCGCCGCCGCCTCCGGATGCTGCTTTTCGGGGGGCGCGGGTGGCGTTTGGGGGTTGTTTTTTCTTGAGGAGCGGGGTGGGCGTCGTGCTCCCCTTTCTAGTAATTTATCTGTTTAAAAAGGAGGAAAAAAAAACATGGGGATGCAGCTATTGCAAATGTACAATCCAGTAGACTCAGCAAAATAATCCCTTGTGTTGCAAACACAAGCCATCATAATTTAGGAGTGGAATAGATGGGGATGAGAGCCAAGCCAAATGGATTACCTTAGCTTTAGGATCCTGTATGCTTGCAATATCACCTGAGCTCCAGGTTCTCAGAGCTTATTTACATAGCAAAGTTTCTAAATAGAAAGTCTGTATTTAGTGGGTGACAGCTATTTTTTGATGGCGGGGAGGGAAAAGCATGGCCGTATGCGTAAAAGCTATAAAGATGGAGAATTTGAAGTAGAAATGCAGTGGGAAATGATTTCAAATAAAGGTCATTTAATTTTTAAATGAGGCAATAATTGGACTGAGCCAGACTCTGGCCTAGGAAGAGGGATGAAATAGAGTTACGTCTTTAACTATATTTATACAACATAAAAGGCTTTTGGAGTTAATGTAGAGTGCTTTATGGAAGTCTTCAGGTTTCCAGGCTACGTAAAAGTTGAAGGGGGTGGTGAGTGAGGAAGAGTGGGCAAAGAAGAGCACACCGAGAAAATAAGCATTGTTTTTGCCATTCAACCAGTGTTTTCAGTGCTACAAGCAAACCATAGAGCCTTTAGTTGTTGCATAGGCTTGGGATCAGCAGTGAAGGATTAGTGTGAGTCTGTGTGAGCGTGGGTGCGTGTGCGTGTGTGTGTGAGCGCGTGTGCGAGTCTGGCATACTAGAAAGAGTACGGAGGTGGGTGTACAGATTATTTTCTCCAAAGCTGTTTGCCAGCTGTAGGGGTGAGTGAGAATTTCTTTTTTTTTCTGAAAGGGGATATTAAAACAAAAACAAAACAAAAAAAAAGCACTGAGTTGATGCAGTATTTGTGATATTAAAATTTGACCCAATGTGGTATTTGCATGAGTCACAATTGCAAAGTATTGACCAGTTTTGTAACCTGACAATTAGAAAAAAACAAAAACAAAAATGTGGTATTTATTCTTGTGCTTTGTATTCGTATGTAGCGTAGAGGCTGTGGGTTTACTCTTTCTTTTCATGCAAAGCAATACAATAGAGTATTTTACAACTTGGAACCATAATTTCTGGACTAGAAATGATTAAATTTGGGTGGGATCAAGGAGAAAAAAAGACATTGAGCTTTTTCTATATATAATGCTTTTTATTAGCAAATAATTATTGTTTTGACTTCTTTTTCAAAATCAGTCAAGATGCTGGTCCTGTGTTAAGCCCTCCTCGGTTTCATGACCTGCTATTCTGTCATATAGCAACAAAACGGGGCTATATGTTCCAAACATATTTTTTTCCAAAACAGGGAGCTCATTTAAAATGACTACCAATACTGTGAACATACTTCTGGTGCTTCTGTCAAACTAAGGCAGAGCTGGCAACCAAATTATCCCTGGGCCCCTGGCCCCGCTTCCTCCAGCATGTGCTTTCTCACATGCAGAGTATCTTTCATGTTCCTTTTTGCCTGTCAGTTGACACTGTCACTTGAGACCTATTTTCAGGGACCTGTAGCAGATGTGATTAGAAGTTGATGCAGTTCCATGAATTTACTTAAGTGCTATTTAACAGAAGAAAACCCTTTTAAAATGAGAGTTCACTGTGAAAAAAAAAGAAAAAAAAAAGCGCGCTTGTTTCATGGATGCTCTTTAAGCCACGGTGCCTTGGGGCACACCACACATGTAGCAGAATTGCCAGTCTGAGGAAGGGAGCTCGCTGTTCAGACATGGCAGTCAGCAGTGAACTGTGATTTCTGTGTGCAAGCTGAGTAGATGTTGCCATAAGCTGCAGGAAGCAGCACTCCAGCAGCAGCATTTGTGAGCATCACATCCATGTCGAGAGGAGCCCTGGCTCCCTCCACCTGTGGGAAGGACATGGAGAAAGGGGTTTTCCTGAGCAGTGTCATTTTTGGCCCAGGTATTCATGGTGAGATGGTTTTGAATCATGCCATGCTCTCCTCAGTTTTTCCTGGCCTTTGCTGCCTGAAACGGGGCTGATCCAGGCTGCCTCAAAGGGAGGCCTCCTTCTTCCCTGTTTTCTTCATCCTGGAGGTCTGCGCTTTGCTCTTGCTTTCTCCTGAAATTCACAAATATTAACCATTAATCTTAGTACATCTCCTCATCCTCATCAACCTCCTCTCCCGCCACCATTGCCACTTAGTGTTTGATGTGAAAATTAAATCTCTGTCCTCAAAAGCAGATAGGGTGGTAGAGAAGGGCCGCAAGGGAACCCTTTTCTTTCACTAGAAGCATCAGTAAGAGTATTTGCATGTACCAATTCAGGACAGCTGAGCTTTCCACCCAGCCGTGTTTTTCTCTTCCAGAAATTATGGAGACTCGCTGCCGGCAGCACACGTCAGTGCTGTGGTAACAGGAGTGCTATGCAGTTTACTTGCCTCTGTTATTTCATTTGCATGCTACCAAGCTTAGATGTTTATGAGTATATGCCAGTAATACATATCTATCTATATATACATATATCCAATGCAACAAAGGAGCACTATTGCAGAGTTTTAGTTTGTCTCCATAATAGGAACACTTAATTCTTTCCCGTGTCGAAGACTGGTTTTAATGAAACTGTGTATTGAAAAAAAAAATAGTTAAGCATTAGCTTTTGTGATTGTAATCAGTTTGGGGATATGGTGCAGGTTTTCTGAACAATTCTAGTTTTAAAAGATGCCAGTTTTGACTTTTTATTGCTCCATATTAACATAATTTGGCAGAAAACACAACAGCAGTGATTTGTTCAGCCACCAAAAGATGGCGTCCTTGTCAAGAGCTACCAACCAGTTCAACAGTATCTGGTTTTCTGTATATGTTAACCACTTCAATGTTATCCTGCTTCTGTTTTTTTTTTTTCTTTTTTTTTTCCCTAGTGACTGTGAGGCCTACAATGCAAGTATATAATTATTTTCTCATTAAAACAGAAACCTGTGTTGTGTTTCTATGAACCGGCGGCTCCGTGTCGAGGCCATGCTGAGCGGGTCTGAGTGCTCCGGCGGGGAGCAAAGAGCCTCCCTGCCAGCAGACCAGGGCAGGGAGAGACAGAGCTGTGGAGCAGAGGCTCCTCTTTCACCCCAGATTTTCCCTCTCCTTCTTCAGGATTGGGGCAGAGGACACCGGTGAGTCCAGCAGGAGCTGGACAGGGCCAATTGCAGCCTTTAGTAAGAGCCCTCCTTCCTGCCAACCTGCAGAAATTACACCCTTGATTTTGACCTTACAAAAACAACACGGTGACACCCAGCAGCTCCCGTGGCGTGGGGATCCCCACAACAAATTGTGTTGTTGTGAGCCATTAATACTTATTTTAATAACAAGCGCTTAGGACATCGAGTGTCCTCTGTCACCCTGTTGTTCAGCCAAATAACACTCACTAAACTCTAGAGTGTTTTGGCAGAGAAGCCAGCACTAAAAAAAAAGAGGAATTGTTTTAGCCATCATTTCTGGGTTAGCCCCATAAACGGTGAGAATAATCCACTCTGCCTTTGCATTGACAAGAAAGTCACAGGAACTTTAGTTAAACCCCAAGCCAGGGGTGGAGGGTGGGAAATCTGGCATACTTTATGGATATTTGGAGAAGTTCATACATGGAATGCTTTAGGTGTGTTTAACCCAAGGGTGGCCAAGTAGATAATATAACAGAAGAAACCTCCATGACCACGGGGAGGCTAAGGGTCTGTGAAATCAACACTCTTCCACATTTCTCCTGGTTTCTCTCGGTAGTGTGGGTGGATGGATTCCACCCATGGAAAGCAGGAGAGCTCTTGGTGTGAGCACGGGGCAGGCAGTGGATGCTAACTGTGCCTCTCTTCGGTGGTGTGTGCCCCGTCACAGCCTCCAGGAAGACATCTATGGACTTGGGACCTACATGCCCAGAGGGATCACGGCCAAACAGCCCCAGATTTGCAGGTCTGGTGGCAAAAGATTGGGAAGTGTTCCCCATCAGCTCCGCAGATTAAAGTCATTGCAAGTCCTGGAAGTGGGCACCAAGCCATGGCATCCCCTTGCCTTTCATCCAGCAGAGGAAGGACAGGGCAAGGCATGACTAATGTTATAAATATTAGCACGGCCATTAATCCAAAGATTACTCCAAATTACCTTCTAATTACTGGTTTGACTGGGCTGGGTGGTGCAGGAAGCTCTTAGCAATGGGCTTGTGTCATCACCAAGGGTCGAGCCCCGCACTCCTCCCCAAGCTGAAGAGGAGGCAACATCCCAGTCCCCATCTGACACACCACAAAAGAGCCCAGGGCAGGAGCTAGCAGCTATATTATCACATGCTCAATAGCACCAGGGCTTGTATCAAGGAAATGAAAACCCCAAAACTCATCATCAGCAGAGAAACCCTAAAATGCCATCCAGATCTCAGGGTCTGCTGCTAACTGTGACTGAATAAGCCCTAATTTCTCAATGAACCCACTGGATTACAAACTGCACCTGCAGGAACAGACCTGCTACAATAAGCATTAAAATGAATATAAGGGCTTTCCATCTCGCACCTAGGCACCTTTCATCTTCTGTAGTGAAGTGAGCATGGTGTGCCACCAAGAGCTGGAAATGCCTCAGGTCTTGTTCAAATCTATGGGGCTGAAAAAAAAAAAAAAAAAAAAAAAAAAGAGAGAGAGAGAGAGAGATGAAAAAAAGAGATGCACACAAAGCTTTTCATCTGAATCTCCATCACTGCAAACAGCCTGGCCGGGACTGCTTTGCAGGGATTTGTGCAGCAGCAGTGACATCTGGAGGGCAAACTACACTGAGCATGGCAGGAGCTTCGTTTCAAGGGATGTGTCCTGGAAGCCAAGTCATGGGATCTACTTAAATCCAGGACTGATTTGCTCATACGGTATTAGATATTTTACACGTCCTTGCTGCTCCTCACCTTCTGTATATTTGTGTGCCATACACCAGCATATTATTTGGAATGAGAAAGGTCCTTAGTAGTACATCTGTACCCTGGAAATGAATCATTCAATTACCAACTAAAAAACCTCTTTCCTCTAATATTGCAGCTGCTTCAGGTAAGGGTAACACTGCCTTTCAGGTGGAAATGCAGATCCTCCTGGGCAAATGGAGATGTCTGCTTGCAGCAGTGGTTGCACAGGAGGATGGAGAAAGAATTCAGGTGTGTCCTCCTGCCCTGTGCCTGCAAAGCTTCAGCTGTACCTGCCTCTACAACGGCTTCCTGTATCCTTCATCCAGGGTTTTGCTCTGAGCTGGGGAAGCCAGTCCTTGCCTGAAGGATGGAGCACTCCTCATTATGGGGTCGGTGAAGAAAGGGGGCTGTGGCACAGAGGGAGGATGCTTATGTAAAAGCAGCCCTGATAAGCACTTCTTCCCTGTCTTTGAAGGAAAGGTGATCACCTCCTTCCCCTCTCTCCACCTTCCATTGAGATGAGCAACACGCTCCAGCTGCAACTGAGTGACAAGAAGACAGGAAAATCATAGCAAAACAAATGGATCAGTGATATTATCCTCCTGAAGTAGCACATCAGAGCATTCATGCAAGGCTTTAAAAGTGGTGCAGTTGAGTAACAGTCATTAGAGAGGAGGAACCTCATGTCACCTCCATGCAGAAAGGTGGAGTTCCCAGATGTGCAATGGGAATAGGCTTGCATGACACCTTTGCCATCCAAGTATCCAGCCCTGCTTAACTGGATTGGAAGAAAGAGGGTGTTAAAGTAGGACACTTGCCCACTCCCTTGTAGGGCTTGTTCTCTCCTGAAGCATACAGTGCTGAGATAGTCTGGGTGCCTCCAGGCCCGGGAAGGCTCAGTGCTTTAGTGGCAGAAGTGCCATCCAAGCAGACTTGGCCACCGATTATGGCCTTTATATTTGCCAGATCTGCACTCCCACGGCAGCACCTTTCCTGCGTATCTCCTTGTTGTCTGCCATTCCCTTCTTGTTTCCTTGTGTTGCTATTCTCTTTCAAAACCTGTCCACTCTCAGGAAGCAAGACCAACATCTCCCATCAGTGAGGGGGTCTCACACCTGCTTTCACTGAGCCTCGTGGGATGGAAAAGGCCTTTGGCCAATCTACGTGTCCTGCTTCCTCATCAAACTCATCTCAGTCAGGCCTCATCACAGACCGACTTCCTCATTTCCTCAGGTGTTTGGCTGCATTTTCTTCATTTTCCTTCACTAAACAACCTCAGGAAAGGTGGACAAACCAAGATTCACAAGACTAAGTAACAAAAATGTACAAAATGTACAAAAATATTTAGTTACATAAATATCCCTGAGAACCTTATTCTTTGAGGGCTACATAGTACTGAATTCAACTGTAAAACACTAGATTGGATTTGGGGTTTTGGCTAATGCAGTATAAAAGCTGGTATTAACAGAAGCATCTGGAGAAAAAAAGAAAAAATAAGCTACTAGTTTAAATCTTGCTTGAGTCCACCAATTCCCATTTGCAATCTCAGTTCCAACAAAAACTAAGAGTGATATGAGTTTCAGATTCAACAGCTCATCTCATGAGAAAAAGGGCAAAGAAAAGACACCCCACAGGGCTCCAAGTGCTCTTCCATCCTTCTCCCCTTCAGAAATAAAATAAGGAGAGTAGGGGGAGACATTTGAAGACTAGACATGTGTGTAACTAATTGGTTGTTCGAGGGGAGCCAGGGACAACAAGTACCTTTGCTTGGCTACATTCATCATGTCAAGAGGGGAATCATAACAGCTTTGCTTTAATGTAGTGTCTGAAGAAAACAAATGAGCCTTCCCCTGAAGGCAGACAGAGCTTATGTGGGGTAGAGAGGGTTGCTTTTGAAGGTGAAGTTAATTGCAAGTCTGAGGAGGTGAAGTTAATTGCAAGTCGTAGGACAATATTTATGAAGAAGTAAGACTTCCTGACAGAGGCAGGAGAGAGGAGGACAAATAAAGCAGGCTGGGAAAAAGTGTTATAAATAATGGAAAACAGAGACTAGCAGAAAGAGAAATAGGTGAAAATCTCGCTGACGGGAATTTACTCATGCAGGGAGCCCTTTCTGAAGCCAGCTGAAAAGAATCTCAGACTGTGTTTGAGCAGGGATTGTAGATATATGAGACCAAGCATATTTACCCACGATCAATGAAAACCAAGAAAAATCTCTGCCAGTTACAGCGTCGCAGATGCTGTCAGAGGCAAGCTATGGTCAGGCAGGAGAAAGCTCAGCCCAGGTGTCCTTCCTGACCACTGTCTACTGAGCCAGTTGTTAGCAAAAGTGGTCAGGAAATAGCTGAATGATAGCACTGCTCATGGGAGCTGTGATGTATCGACATGCAGACTCTCCAACCTCACAAATTAAAAGCAAAGTCAATATATGCTGTCTACGCTTTTCAGGGTATTTCCAGCGAACTTACAGGGATCCCCCAGGACTGACTGCAGATCAAGACAGCATTTCAGTGCCCCAAAAAGCTTGATTTTCCAAGTATTCTTCAACCTCTCTCTTTCTTCTTAAAAAAAAAAGTATTAAATCAGTTTATAGAGAATTTATTTGTAGATGAGGTCACTTTCTGGCTTTAGTCTGTAGGCCTGCTTTGCCTTAGACTGTCTAGGTTATGTGTCCTTGCAGAGAGTGTCCTAAAGCTGGTGCCAGACAGACATGAGCTGCTTTCTGATCCTAGCTCTGGTGGCACCTTGGAGGTGGCATCTGGCATGAAACCCCTGAGGGAGTTGAATGGAGAAGGCTCTGACTCTGGTACAGCCGTGATGTGGAAGTGCGGTATGTATGGCAGAAAAAGAGACGCATCAAACCACAAAATGCGTGAACCTGGCCCACACCTTGTAGAGGTTGAGCAGCAGCTGCTGCCCTCAGCCTGCAGCAGAGCGGGAAGAGCTGGTGTCCAGCACAGAGCATTCACCTGCACTTGATGGGTATGTACTTGCACACCCATCACCACTGTGGTCCATCTCTGCTGTCATCTGCCTCCTGCTACCCCTCAGCATCCTTGCCCTGGGCTCTCCCAGGCACCTTTCCTCCAACAAGTTCACACCATCTCCAGGCTACTGCCTGGATAACTAGCCAGGCAGGGCTGACATATGCCTTAAAACACAGGGTTATACCTCTTCCATGCCTGCTCTTCATAGGTTACCTGGAAGTCCCTACCTGGTGCTAAGAAGTATTAGCAAATGATGTAATGACATTGGCGCGCAAGCTCATACCCTGAAACCACTGCTCTAACAGGGATGAGCCTTGCAGGCGCCGTAGCAGCTTTGAGGTTCTCCGCAGGAGCCCGTGGAGCATCTGCCGAACAGCCAGCGCTCTTCAATCAAGGAAAGGGTCTCAGAGCCCGTAATTTTCCGAGCTGCAGAAGCTTGGAAAAAGTAAATGGGCCCCACTGAAAGAACCACTGCATGGAAAAAAAAAAAAAAAAAGAGAGAGCAGTTAAGCTCATAAATGTCACCAGTGTACTTCAGCATCTGTAGTCTGGGGGCTGCTGTGTGTGCACTTTCCTAAACAAATGAAGTACATATGTTTGACAGGATGTTTTGCAGAAAAGAGTCTGGAAAATTTAAACACCCAAGTGACTAAAACCACAGTTAGTTTTTCTTGCCAACTTCTGTTTTCAGTACCTAGTCCAGTAGGGTAAATAGATACAGACTTTGAGGAATAAGTTAAGATCTTCCTGCTCTGGCAACTAAAAGTGGATATCATTTTTGTCCTGATGATGACTTTTACCTTCCTTAGAAATGTAGAATTGAAGAAAACACAGGTAGCACTAACGTAAGAATTATTTTAAAACAGCTTCCTAGGATAGGTTGTCTCAAGAAGGACCAAATTTTAAATAAGTAATCTTTTATCTTCCTTTCCCTGCTTAAACAAAAGGAAATTAAAGAGCATGCAGGGCTACAGGAGCATGCAGCAGAGGTACCCAAGTCCAAGGAAGTACCGCTTTACACATTTGTGATGTCCTGGTTTATCTCTATCTGTTACCCTGGAAAATCGGGTGGATTCACCAGGGGCTGCCTCTTTTCTTTCTGCTGTCTTGCTTGCCTGCTGTAGCCTCTCCAAGAGACTTTTGTGCCATTTGATTGTATCTACCTAGGGCTGAGGTACCTGCCAAAGGCCCTCAAAAGATGTTCTGGTCCTGTGCTAGGAGAGAAGAGACAGCGGGTGCCCAAGGGCTGTGCCAAGAGGATGGCCAGCATGGGGCAGCTCCCTACCCACTCAGGACAGCAGGGATCCCTAGGGATGGTGTTTTAGATGGTACAGCTGCCACATTGAGATGCCTGGGGAGTGTTGTCCAGAAGCAGGATGAGCCCGAAGGTGCCAGGGCAGCGGTAGCGCAGCTGCAGCTGCAAGGGTCTCCACCAAGAGCACGATATTTCCCATCACCAGCTCTCCAGGGGAGCTCCAGAAGAGATGTTAGCAGCTTAAAAACTAGTGCTCCTCTTTCCTTTGCGCTTCTTTTCCCCCTTCACCCAGCCCCCGTCCTCGCTCAAAGCTCATTATTCCTTTTTCCTCTATTATTCTGTCCGAGTAAAATTTTTTACTACTCTCAGTGTAGAGCATTCTTACATTCCTACAGTCTACATTTAACATTTAGTTCCTCTGTAATCTCATGAATCCTGAGCCAAATTTGCTCATCTAATTATTTTTATAGAGCTTTTCTCATTCTCAATACCTTTACTTCATCCTTTATCCTTTATCCTTTATCCTTCATCTTATCCTTTAACTGTGTTTGTGGGTTTTTCAGAATCCATTAATCATGTCACAAACATTTGTAGACCTACAAGAAGTACAATTATATAAAGCATATAACAAAAATGCTTTTGTTTTTGAACTGGACTTTAATATTAAAAAAGTCATTAGTGAACTCAGTAAGCTTAATAATGTGTAAAAGCCCAGATTATTTTTTCTGCTATGGTTATTTCATTTTATACCAACTTTCTACTTCTGCTTTATTCAATGTTGAATTGCTTAAGCTACAGTTCTAGGGCAGTTTGTTTCATCTCATTCCTCAAGCCTGTCACTGCCTGCATACTGTCGAACTTTACAACTCTTCCATACCAAACTGAAATGCACTGCCAAAGTTTTCAAAGGGAGATTAATATTAACGAAAAGCATGATGTGCTCCCAAAAATATTTAGCACAAGGAATGTCTGGGTCTTATAGAAGAATTAGAGCAGGATTTGTTCTGCAGTCCAGCTGATTAAGCAGACATTGGATACAAGAAGTTTTTTTCCTGCTTCCATGCGGAGGATTAATGTGAAGAGATACAGCTAACTGTCAGCACTATTAATCAACTAAATTCCTTGCGCTAAAGAAAAAAAGTAAACTCAGCAAAAGCATATGTTGAGGATGCAGCATTCTGTTTTTCCAGTAGAGGGAGAGGCCTACAAGAGAATCCAAAGAGATAAAAAGAATTCTGAATTACCGGAAAAACAAAAGAAAACAAGACCTCTGAATGTAAAAGCAGAAGAACACAGATTTCTTCAGCACTTGTTCTGGGAGAAGTTCTGCTGTCTCCAGCTTCTCCGTTGCTCTTCCATAATGCTCTCAAAGCTATGGGTGGCTCTGCTGTACTGCAAGGAGAAGATTGGTGAATCTCTCCACTGCCCATGGTGCAGGGACACCACTCACCTCTGGTGCTGTGGCATCCCTCCACACTGCACAGCATGTCAGCGCAGCACAGCAGGTAGCACCAGGTAACAAATCCTTTCTCTAGATCTTTTGCTTATTGAACTTAGTTTTTCTCACACATGCATGAGAATTTTTCCCCAGAGACACTTCCCCAGAGTGAGATTTTTCCCCAGACAAAGTTCACCCAAAAGAAGCACTGACAAGCCTGGGTGAAGTATACGCTATCTCTGGGAATCCAGGATCTGTTCCTGCCTCCATCTCCACAGTCAGCTTAGGGCAAAGTGGAGAGCTGAGCATGACTTCAGCAATGGGAGCAGGTGAAGAGACGCAAAAACAAACCACAGATGCTCAGTTAGGTAGGACATCTCTGACCCTGTCTTGAAGACCAAGATTTACATCTACCAGCTTGTCCATATGTTGTAGAAATAGGGCGACATGTTGCTACCCATTGACATCAGTACTACCCTGTGCCATGAGCAGCAGAGAACAGTGCTCTGAGCAGGGACACAGCCAGAGTAGTTGATACTGGCAAAGATGAATTGCTTGGTGCTATTGGTGAGGTCTTGAAGCATGAGGGGATGATATTCTGGTTGCAGTGTCTGTGGTATAGGCTTGCTCTACTCCCATGGAAAGTGAAGGAGAACATATGTGCCCATATATGATCTCAACAGATCTGGTAGTGCTCTGCGTCCTGAATGCCAGAAGCTGGAGGAGGCTGGTGCAGGTGTCTCAATGTCTCAAACATCTCAAGGGACACAAGTGGCCTGGTATTTTTCCATGGCAACATTGGACTTCCTAGAGTTGAACTACTGTGCCAAATGTCCATGGGCATCTGGCACAGTGAGTTTCCAAAGGAA
Organism: Tinamus guttatus; assembly: GCF_000705375.1. The sequence continues at coordinate 21,199 of NW_010585059.1, read as the reverse complement.
GGCAGCCATTCATATTTGGATGTTGTTTTTTTTTTGTGTCAACATTGCAGGGGCATCCAGGAATTAGCTGTAATTGATCATTGCAGATCCAAAAGATAACATGAGGACTCCCTTAGACCAGGCTATCATAACCCCTGTGAGGAGGCAGTGGCTGGCAGAAACCACTTCTTCCTCAGGTACCCAGATTACAGGGCAGCCTCCAGCTTCTCCTCCTGTGTTCCCCATCTCTGTGACTAGCAGCAGTACCTGCAGAGTTCAGGGACACTCAGAGAGACCTGACTGCACTTTGTAAGGAGTGCTGTGCCCAAATTCCCCCGTTCAGATGTGGCAATATTTAGCTGCAGTACTGAGATCTCAATGACCAGCTTTTTCTGGGGTCCCGTAGAAACCAAACAGGCTCTGATCTCTAGTGAGCAATGGGGACGAAGTGGGAATTGGCCTATTTTTGTTGAGAGGTATAACTGTTTCTTTTAAACACCAGTCAGATGAGAAATCAGGCTTCCAAACCATAGGCAGAAGGGGCATCGCTTGGCCACACAACTGGTGATCATTTATTATGAAGAAATATTTTCCTAAGGAAAACAAGCCATTGCAAAAATAGCTGTTTCTTCTCACTGCTGTTTTCAGTCAGCTTGTCCCGGATACTATAATGCCTCTCCTCACTCAGATCCTGTTCCCAGCTGGTGTCCAGTGCTTCACCGCCTTGACACCATGAATTTGCAACCTGTGCCAAAATGCTCAGCAAGTGCCAAGGACACTAGGTATATCAGCATGTGGAGCCAAGCGATGGGAGACAAGGTGAGAAGACTCACCGCCCCTGCCAAATGCCACCAGCCTGTGTCCAGAGTGCATCTGCTTCCAGGTAGGAATTTCTCCAGCTTTCTGGCCTGCTGGCAGTGCCACCCCCATGTACTGGTGCTGGGCACCCCTTTGTGCAAATATTGGAGCTGCTGATGCTCAGGAAGCCCTCTGAGGCTCTCACGACACTTTTGGGAAGGTGAAGAGGGGTCACAAGGCTGATTTACAGCTTTGTCGATGAAGCGCGTTTCGAGCAGGAGACCACCTCAGACTGTAAATCCTGAATCCATGGACAGGCTTGGGCATGAGGAATGAGAAGGGCTTAAGAGTTTGTGTCAGACTAGAGCTCCGAGGTGCCAAAATCTGACCTTTCCAGATGGAAGGTTGTCAAAAAGAGCTCCAAAATGCTGGTGCTTGCCAAGCCTAGCTGCCCCAGTACATTGAGATCCCTATGACAACGTTGTTCAGGAATAAAGGCAGTATAATTGTCATAAATGGCGAGGTTACCAAAAAATAAAAAATAAAAAAGCAATACTGCATAGGAATGCATAATGTCTCCAAAAGGAGACATTAAACACCTATTATTTGACTGCCCAGACTGATCAGATGGATAAATATCCAAGAGCTGATGCAACACGGAGCTGACCTTGCCTCTAGCAGGACTGCATATAGGAGGGTCTGTGGTGGGATGCCCTAAAAGAATGTTTTCCTTTTCCAGCTGGTTATGCCATTGTGCTATTGCTATATTCTGTAGGTGGGTGATTATTAAATGTCAAGAGCCACTGCTCTTAAGGCTCCATTGTGTTTATGCTGTGTAACTGTATTTAAAGTGTATGCAAATGTCTCTATAAATATTAGTACAATGAGAACTGGGTTCTGGGGAAAAAGCTGATTTTAGAGAAGAGCAATTTTGAAGTCTTCTTGACACGGAATCAATATGGTATTCATGTAAATTATTTTGCAGTGGTAAATATTCTAGAGCCTTTACTTGAGCACTTGCTTTGCAATTACTTACATTAATTTATTTCCTTCCAGGTGAATTATTTCTAAAAACTACCTTTAACATGAATGAGCACTCAGAGTATCCTGAAAATATATAAATAATTCATGAGCTCATTAGTGGCATTTAGCACAGTCAACGAGCTATGTAGCCTTGATAGCTTTGACCCCAGCACAGAATCACCTGTATCTCAAGAGTGTCAGTTGAATAAGCCAAACAACCTGTACATACAAGAAAGGGTGAAGGGAAAAGCAACCTATCATCTGCAACAGTTGAGCAGATTTGCAGTCCCTCCAGCTCTGTGCCTATAACACACCTTTGCACTCCAAGATAACTAAAGTCCCAAATCAAAGCTCAAAGGGAAAAAGACATTTCTCATTCTCTCTAATGGTGGGTAGAAGAGACCAAATTCACTGGACAAAATAAAATGTGGCAAATCTTCTAGTTGCTTTTATTGCTTAAACTGTTCACAGGGTGATGCTTTGGGTTTTTTAGTAAGGCTTTCTGGAATTTCCACCCTGTGGAAATATTCCAGATTGCGGAGTAATAGCTTTGGCCTAATTCTAAAGAAAGACTAAACAAACCAAACACCTCTTTCAGAAAATCCAAAGGAAAAAAAAAAATCCAACCGGTTGGAATAACCCAAATTAGATTTTACAGTTGGCTAATAGTCTTTGGCCCAGCACAAAACTAAAAGCTCTGGCATAACTGAAATTATCCAGCAACAAATCATTCTAGCAGATAATTTCCTACTCCTTTCTATGCGATTTCCTGGAATTTTTTCCCAAACTGAAATGTAAAACAAAAAAAAATGCACAATTGAGATAGGAGAGAAAAAAAAAAGAAATTCTTGAATCACGAACACACAAGCATTGAATAAATGTCACCTGAATCAATATAAAGTACAACAGATGGAGGTTTCTGCACTGTTCTTCTAAATTAATTATTAATTTGTATTTTAAAGCAATCATCATTAATCTTCCTACAGCAGATTATGTTACTCTGCCTGTTATGATTCATTAAACCAGAAGAGAGTGAGATCATTACCATTTCAGTTAGCATTTTTCAAGCTGCCAGATATCTTCTAAGTATTTCCTGCAGCTGAGAATGTGTGTAACTTCCTTGGATCCGAGAGTCTGCTGACTCCAAACCCTGCTGAGAGAGTTTCTGGTGTCTTTGAGTAAGGGGAGCAACCTCCCTGCAGCTGATTCTGTCATATAGTGGGGACCATTTGCAGAGATTTGCTTCACTTGTCCCTCTTAGACTCTGCATCTACGTTTGAAACTGACCTGGACATTTTTAAGACCTTTGGAAGTAACAGATCCAAAAGCACCACTTGTTTCTCAGGAGGGTATTTCTGGTCACCAGTTGAGGCAGATCCAGCTAGAGCAATACAGAGCTTTATGAGAGGCTCTAGGTCCTACATTCATACATATGTACTATGTACCATGTTTGTACTAGGTCATTCACAGTCATTTGCAATAAGCAAGTTCTGTGTCCAGCAGCAGGGGAAAGACCAGTTTCAACACAGTGACTCCTTTCCATTTGCCATGTCCTTAAATATATTTTACAAATTCTAAGCCTGGCAGCAGGCAAGTATAAATTCATGCCTAGGTGAGAAAAAGGGATAAGATTAGAAGTGGTCAGTACCCCATCAACTGGAAAACATTTCCTAAGGCTGCTGCATCCTCACTCTGAAGCTCTGCAGAAAAAAAATGGCCAAGAGGCAGGGTGAAAAAACAGGGTCTGGGATTCTCAGAAGCTATAGTAAAACTGTTAATCTCCCAAATCATCAAGGAAACATCACCATTGCCCCTTCTAGACATAGAATGCTGTGGGAAGCGGTCAAATGATGATGTAGACCTGGGAAAAAGAAAAACCCCTGTTACTGCTTGTGGCTGGATTTGCTCTGAACACAGGATGGGACAACAGCAGGCAGGCACCTGACAGGTTCAGTGTTTCTCAGAACAACATCCTGCATAATACTGTCTATATCAGGGGCCAGGCTCCAGTGCTTCAAAGACAGGCAACACCAACAGCTATGTCAGGACCTCCTACAGTCAACAAACACAGAATTAAGACCATGAACACAGTGCAGGCTAACACCAAGTTAGTATTATTTTCATGCCCTCATGTTCAAACCAAGTAAATCACATATTCAGAGATTCATAACAGAGTTTTCTGCCTCCACCATGACATGCAACTCTTTCTGCAAAGTGGTTTGCAGTTTACTAGGTTCTATTTTGCAGCTATGCTGCTTATAAACTTAGTATGTTGAATAAAGGTATCTTCTCCTTTGGGCATGTTTCCAGATAAGCACAGAGGCTCTGCTGAGCTTAGGCAGAAGTACAGGGAGGGCAGGAAAAGGTCTCCAGCAAATGATGCCCTCGGCCTTTCTGGACCATCAGACACCTTGATGGAGAGGAGCAGCTCCGTTCCCCTCATGCCAGGAGTTTGCAGGAGCATCAGCCCTTTCACCAGCCCTCATCAGCCTGGGGAACGTAAGAGGCTGAGCATGTGTGGCACATGCAAACACCTGAGGATGCCCGGGCAGCACATGGCTGTGTGCCTCCTGCCTGCTGCCATCACCCTGCGGAGATGTGGTGGACATGCAGGTTCCATAGAGCGGCCGCTTACTCACCCTGGCTTCCTACTCCATTCACTGCTTATTCATGGCAGAAGCCAACTGCGGTTTATAAACTAAGGCTTTTCTCCCCTTCTTGGAAAAACCCAGATTGGAAAGTTCAGAGACGAAAGCACTTGGAGGGGCAGCTGTGGGAGAAAGGTTGCTAAAAATAGACTATTTTTTTTCTCATTTCTTTTGGTGCAATTTCCTGGTTGCGTTATTGAAAGAGCAATGACAGGAGGGATGAGATGTAGCAATAGCATAGAAAGGACTAGGTAAGATCAAAAGAGCCAGCAGCACCATGACGTGGAAGAAAGAAAAAAAGGGTTAGAGGCAGGGAGGATTCATGAACTAGTTGAAAAATAAACAGCCTTTGTCCACCCCCACATCTACGAGTCAGCCTTGTTTTCCTGAGACTTTTACACATGAGGGTTGCCAAAAGGAAAAAAAAATAAAGTTAATTGCAGCAATTATATGATTAGGGCATTTTCACTTCCTAAACTGGGAGACAGAAATTCCCCTAGGTCATATGACCTCTTTTGAAACCCTACCAGGAAGATCAGCAAGAGTGGAGAGCAAGTGCAGGGCGTTCTCCATCTGTACAAAAGCCTCTCTCGCATGAGCCAGACATCAGAGCAGAGTGGGGATGTGAGTGTGTGCACAGACGTAGCAAAGTGCTGTGCAAACACCCTCTTAGTCAGGTTTTCTCTTGCACCGTTCTCTGGTTCTGTGCTATCTGACAGATGTTTTCTTTTTTACTTTCTTCCTTTTTTTCTTCTTTTTTGATTTGTCTCTGCTACTTGACTTTGCGTACGTCTCCAGAGCAGAACTTCTCAAAGGTGCTTTCCTGCAGCACATCTTCCTGAGAACAACCCTCCCCTCTTCTGAAGAAGAGCCAGCCACCAGCTGCTATGCTGGGGCTAGCAGCAATGAGGACGTGGATTGAGCCAGTTGTTGCAGGCTCCCAGCTGGCCAGCGCCTTCTACGACACAGGGCTACTAATGGTGGTGAAGAACTACTACAACCAGACCAACCTGACCTCCCCTTCTCACACACTGCAAGATGCTCAGCAGAAAGCTGTCTCTAATTTCTATATCATCTACAACTTAGTCCTGGGCCTGAGCCCACTGGTGTCAGCCTACGGTTTGTCTAAGTTGGGGGACAATGTGCATCGGAAGATACCCACGGGGCTGCTGCTTTCAATGGGCTGACAGGCGGTTTCACCACACTCTGGGCAGGTGTCATGGCTCTGGGATCCCTGGGCTCCTCCGTGAGCAAGAGGTCTCTGCGGCTTATCATCATCGAGCTGGTGTACGGTCTGGCAGGCTTCCTGGGAAGCATGGCATCGGGGTACCTCTTTGTGGGCTTCAGCAACCACTATCGAGAGGGCACAGTGCTGGTAGGCTGCAGCATTGCCTGCTATGCTTTCTGTCTCCTCTACAGCATTTTTGTTCTGAAAGTCCCCAAGACAGCAGCTTCCTGCCCAGCCAAAGCAAAGGGCACAGGGGATGGTGGTGACCAGGTACCAGACAGCGCAGGAGCCTCACAGAATTCCTCCTCTTCTGAGAGCATCAATCTTGCACCAGCATCACCCTCAAAACTTACCATTGTCATGCTCTTTGCTGGGGCAATTCTCTACGACCTTGCAGTAGTTGGTGCTATGAATGTGCTCCCACTCTTCTTGCTCAAGGAGCCTTTAAGCTGGAGTCCTGTGGAGATTGGCTATGGCAATGCTGCAGGGTATGTGATCTTCATCACCAGCTTCCTAGGAGTATTTGTGTTCTCCAAGTATTTTAGGGATACTACAATGATCATGATTGGAATGGCATCCTTCAGCACTGGCATCCTCATCATGGCCTTCGTGCAGTGGACCTTCTTGTTCTACATCGGTGAGCTGAACTGTGGTGTGTGCAAGCGAGCACAGTCTGAGAAAGGAACTGGGATGTTTCTGTACTACAAGAAGGGTCTTTGCTCTCTTTTACTGAGAAATCCAGGGCAGGGAGCTTAGTTGAGGCTCACAAGAATAGTTCACAAGAGGCTTTCATGATGAAAGTAAGTTAGACCTGAGGCCAAACACCAAGGTCAAAATAGTGTTCAGCATGATAATCAGCTTTCTCTGGTTTCCCTGCTCTTTTCTCTTCTTCCTACTCATCTCAACTGAGCAGCACAACCACCCCTTCTTTCAGCAGCTGACAAAACCCAACTGCCAAACCTGCCCTCAATAACCTCCACTCACCCAAGACATAGCTACTCTGAGTCACCAAAATCTGTAAGACTTCATAGTCAAGAGTTTTATCATTGCCTTTCCCAATGTTTGGCTTTAGATCATTACACTCCGTGCCCTATGATATCTCAAAGAGGCATCCACTTTTGTTAATGCTTAATTTAGAGGCTAGTTAACTTATAATTTGTTACTTGGCCATAATCCAAACCTGTGCAGGGAAACAATGCTTATGGCATGTGGGACAACTCCTGTCGTCTACCACTACTAGTGAGACAATACTGCTGGATAATTCATGTTTGACAAACAGAAAGAGTACATCACATGGCTTCAAGGTCTTGTTTCTGAAAGCGAGGAAAAGACCCAAGAAATGACCTGAAGAGATTTTCCTGTGCATCCATAGAGGGAATGAGAAACTGAAAATCAAATTCAGTTATTTTTAAAAGAAAAGATGTAGATAACACATTCAGTGTACTAAAAGCAGACAAGAAAGTGAAATTTTTGAGATTTTGTTTACCCACATGAAAACAAGGCCGGGGGAAAAAAAAAGAAAAAAGCAAAAATAACATAATGCAAATGTATGTTTAAAATTAACATAACCAATGCATACTGCCACACAGTTTACAAGATGCTTGTTCCTTTATTGCTGTAGGAACACCCCAGCACACTGGGCATGGTCTGAATCTTTGCTGACAGGAAGCCAGTTCCAGTTCCCTTAGAATTTCTGCACTAAAGAGAGTTTAAATTACTCCAGCCCAGGCCAGACACACCATGTTACCAAACTAATACAGTCACACTGTCCTGCAGCACAGGATCTTCTATCTGCTTATAAGATACATATCTTCTATCTCACCTATCACAGAGAACAGTGCTATATTCCAGCTTGGTTGGGATTTCAGGTCAGGCAGAGACCAAGAAACTCCAGATCTAGGGAAAGTAACTGCCAGTCAGAGCAATAGGTCATGTATCCACAGTTCCTAGTAGGAAGCAAGGACCTATGGACAGGTTTGTACTACTTTGTGGTAGACCAAGGGCAAGAAAGACAAAGCAAAGGCTCCTTGCAGGCTCAGGCAGGTAGTCTTTAAAAGCGACACTTTTATCATGGGACAGGAAGCAGGTATTGATAATAACTAAATATTTGTTGCATTACAGCACGGGCAGTGATGCTTTTTGCCCTCATCCCCTTACCAACCATCAGGTCCATGTTATCCAAGCATGTTGAAGGGTCATCTTACGGTGAGTATTTTGGTTATATTATCAATCAAATATCCCAAGCCCCTTCATTCAAGCTAGAATACAAAGACAAAAGTAAGTTTTTGCTGTCAATTACATATTGCATGATAAAAACGGAGCAGTTTGTACCATAGAAGGGAAGGGAGGAGCAGAAAGACCTGCAGAACTGGATTGTCATGTAGGAACTTCTCCCTGGTTACTTCATCAGATACCCACAAAATTTTCAGCACGTGCTTTAGATTACCATCAGTGTGCTGCTCAAAGGCAGGGAAAAGAAAATCTCAGGTACTGCTCAAAAGCACAGTGCTCCAGGGAAAACCAAGAGAAGTAAGATGTTGCAACAACAGCAACATGACAGTCACACCATTTATGTTTGTCTTCTTTTACTTTCAGCTTTTGGAAGGAAGAACTTCCTTCATCTTTTTTTTTTTTTTTTTTAGTTACACTTTCTGTCTCCTCAGAATGTTTATTGGTAGTTTGTTCCTACTAAAATGTGATAAAACTTCTGCATGAAAATTGTCACTTTTTGGCTAGCAGGAGGAGAAATATTTAATTTTTTCTATTAAAAATATTTTAGAGAATATTCATACATGCATTTTAAAACATCATGTTGGAAGCTACCATTTTTACTCTAAAGACCTTGACTCAGACGTAGCAGCTTGTGCCTTCTCGGAATATGATCCCAAAGCCTCCTTGCTCTCCTTTTGCTTTCTGCCGTATGATCTCAGTACTCACAAAATTCATTCGGTCCCTTCAGTAACCAGACATTTTACTCCCAGATCCATGTTCTTCTTCTTCTTAAAGCCAGGAGCACAACCCAGCTGGGTCACAGCAGTTCAGGCCTGTGCAGCCCCACCATGGTGCAAACACACAGGTCCAGAGAACTGACAGCCTCCAGTGCATAGGCCAAAGACCTCTAACATACATCCATATTACTGGGTTAAGAGAAAACCCAGTTCAAACTAGAACATGCTGTTTTTTTCCCCTTCTTTAATCAGGAAGTGCAAGCTCATGTAGATGGCATTTGTTTATAGCACAGAGGTTTTAGGTTCAGCCCATGTCCAGGTATTCACCTAGGCAATTATTTTATCAGTGGAGAGTTATTTCATGTTATGTCATATCTGAGTATCTCACAAGCCCAAAGAGATGCAGAAATCAACCCGCAGTGCTTCTGTACAGCCTCTAATTTCCTTATCCGTGTATTGCTGGATAATACAGGAACAGTCATGTAGGAGCCGTTCACTCCTATCACTTGTGCTCCTTAAGGTCATCTGTAACAAGCCCACCTTGCTGGCACAAGTAACGCAATCCAGGGAATTGGCTTTTTTGTCCTGCAACAGAAGCAGACCCTGACCATAATCTGTCTGATTATCAAAAGATGCTAACGCAGGTCTGCCTTTTTATATCCTATGGAAATGAGTGCTTTTATTACCCAATCTATTGCTGCTTTCTCCAGCAGCTACCTCAACTCTCAGATTGAGCAATGCGGATTAGTAACTGTTTAAACAGCCGATTCTCTAAATAGCTCTTTTGTCCTACCCCTTATGGAAAAAAAAGGAAAAAAAGAAGGCATTTAATTCCGGTCCAGAACAACAGCAGATACAAGATCACACTGTCTGGTGCTTGTTAAGCAATCACCGCCACGCAGTGGGCATTTGTGTGGAGTCTGCAAAGATGCAACACAGCACTTTTTTTCTCCTCAGTGAGATGCTGTTTTCTTGTTTCACAGGTAAGGTATTTGTCCTGCTGCAGTTGTCCTTAGTCATCACGGGAGTAGCGACATCTACCTTCTACAACAAGATCTACCAAAGCACCCTGAACTGGTACAGCGGGTTCTGTTTCATTCTGTCTTTCCTATTTGGCTGCCTAAGTCTCCTCCCTCTAAGGTAAGAAATAGAAAGGTTCTTTCCAAAAAACAGTAACTTTTCTTCATTCTGCCTCATTCTGGGTCTAAAATATGCAATGAAGAATGGAGAAAGAAAAACATTTTTGTTTTGTAACAACAAAAATTCTGCAGAACTAGGTCCACAAATATCAAGAAGGTTCTAAAAATGAAACTTGCAAGTGGTTTAGACAATGTTTAATCTTTTTATTTAACATGACATGAATTACTGTAGGAGGAATATTTAGCTGAGCTTAAGAGCTAATAATCCCATGGGACAAAGGCTTCATGCAAAAGCAGTGCTTGGTATTACTGAAACAGTATTAAGTAGAGAGAGGGAATAATCCTTTATAAAGCAAAAAATATTTTTAAATACATTACAGGTTATTTATTCAGTGTGAAAAAAGAGGAATTTCAATCTCCCTATGGTGTTTCTTTCAAAGGGAAACAATTACCACACAGCTGTGGAAATAAGTCACTTTTCTGATGTCCAGCAAAATTTCTCAACTCAACAACTAAAGAATGACTGAGATCTGTAATCTCAAGTGCAAGTTTTAAGCACAAAATAGTTCAGCTTAATTTCCGGGGAGAACACTGAAAGAGTATTTCCAGGACACGACTACCGACTCCTCTGCAGTCTTTATGAGGGCTCTTCTCCATCTCTCCCATGTCACTGAGCCCTCCCCAGATCCCTCCAGCTCATGGGACGCCCTGAAATGACAGTATTCTGCCAGGGTGAAGAATATTGAAACTGCACAAATCTGCAGTTTCACAGTCGCTTTTAATGTGGTCTGCAAGTAGAGGCTGAGTGTTGTTACATGCTCAAAACAGAGTCACCAATGCCTCGAATCTGAAAGAAGACAAATGGTGTCCCTTTCACTGCTTGAAAATGCAGCACCTTATAGAGAAGCTGGCAGATTCTCCCAAGGAAGCCCACGAGCACTCAGCCAGCTCCAGACAACTCAGCAATGTTTAAACTAAGACAAAAAGGAAAGACATGAGGAAAAAGGAAACTTTGGAAAGTAGCTTGCTAGCTTTTCTCTTATAACGTGCATCTTTATCGTTCTTTACAGCATTGTGGCCTTCAAACAACGTTCCACCACTGGTTCCCTTCAAATTCTGACAGACTGACAGCAGCAGCAGCTAAAACATCTTTTCTCTAAGCTGACCAAGGGGAGGTTTTGCAGCCAATAGTCCCTACAGATTTGAAAGTGAAAAAAAAAATCAATATTTCTATTCCATAGCAATTCACAAGGTCTTCGCCGCCGAACTGAGTCAGGACTGAGGAGCTCCCCTTGCTACTCTGTGAGATGGCACTGCAGGGACATTATTGCATGCCCAGTGTCTAATTTAGAACATTTTAGTTTCACTCTAGGCTGTTTAGCAATATGAACTTAATAGTGCACGCAGACAAGGCGCTCAGTGCAGGGGCCCCCACGCAGCACGATGCCGGTGAGCGGCGCTCCGCAACATCCCGCGCTCCGACGGGGCACAGAGCCGGCGCGCGAGTGCCAGCCTGGCCCGGCAATGCTGCAAGGAAGAGCACTGACACACAGAGAGACCATTAAAAAACAAAAAAACCCACTGTTTTATAATCTCTGCAATAAAACACTACTGACCAGATGTTTATTTTCCTGATTTCTGGGAGATCGTCATTAAAATGACTAGACCTTACAGAAGGCCATCCATGATTTAAGAGCTGACACCGGCATTTCTACTCATGACACCAGGACATATGACTTGTGTAACAACTTAAGAATTGGTAAGCGAGGCACACGACCATAGTTTCTGTAGGAGGCACAGGGACCCTGATGCCAGCGTGCAGTCATCTGGCCAGATCTATCCCTTCAGCGTGGTTCACAGGGGGTTGCTGTCATGCCCATTACCCCTCTATGGATCCTACCGCACTCCGACCTCCACCTCCACGCTCCTCTTTCAAGCTGCACGAATTATTCTACAGCAACGAACAGATAAGACTTAGCTGAGTCTGCAGAGCAACAGGCTTTTAAGAGAAGCACATTTGCAGTAGGACTGTGAGCTGCCAGCAAAGCTAGTGCACACATCGTAACTTCAAAGGTGAAGACTGCAAGAAAAGAAACATTTATTCTAGGTAAAGAAGTCATCTTTTAATACATTTATTGGTCCATTCCTTTAAATTAATCGAGGTAAAGAAACGGTGCATTTTAAAAAAAATGTACACGCTAATAGAGCATTACAAACAATTTTACCTCAAAATGTTTTTCTCCATCAATACTAGTTCCATAGTAAACAATGCACAAAGTATATTTATACAGAGATATATGAAAGGGAATAGAAGCATGCCAGCACCAGAAATCAAGACAACATTTTATAACCTGTGAGTCTGAACAAGAGTATAGTTGGTAGATTTGGTTGAGTGTGTGAAACAAAAGCCTCGTTCTCATTTTTACATCATTTAGTTGCTAGTTCACAAAAGACAAGTCTTTTCACAGCTTTTGTTTTGTTTTTTAATGGTGTGAGTATGTGAAGTAAACATGTTCCAGTGAGCAGGTCTTTACACAGGTCGAAAGTAGTACACATTTTGCACAATGAGCAAGCAACGTTTCAGTCTCCAGTACTGATATTGGAACATAAATCGAAGCAAGCCTGCCTTCATGCACATGGCATAGCGCTCTCAACCTTAAGAAGGAGCAGATGTACGTAGCTATAGAGGAAGGAAAAGAAATAAGGTGGTGCTGTGCTGTTTCCGTATGCTAAAGACCAAAATCCGCGGTTGATCGCTATCGTAAGAAAAACATCTGTCCCTCTGGCTGGTGGGGAAGTAGCCCTGGCTCCAATGGGGTCTGGAGGCGTAGATATGTACACCAGTGGCAGAGTTAACACAACGGTTCATCATCGAAGTGCAGAGCACCAAGGCCTTCGGAGTAGGTTTGGGCAGCATCTAGCCTTTGGCAAGTCACTTACACAAAGGTAATATATGTCTTTCTGCAAAGAGTATTACTCTTCGGAAAAGTAGCATGCTTTAGTCAAGCAAGCTTGAAACTCATCCTGTTCGTTACAGAGTACTTATATGCAACAGATACACTGGCAGTACTCCATAGTGCCAAGTATAGCATTAATCACATCCATTGGATTCCTTAAAATTTGTTAAGCAGAAGAGCCCAAAAAGTTTAAAATGCAATCTTCATATTCCTCAAGGTCAAATAATTCATTCCTGCAGCCCTCGGTTTTACTCCCAAAAGTATTTTGCAAGTACAAGCAAGTTCCCCATCTTCAAAAGAAGCCTCATTTCTCCTATTAACTGGTTATTGCAGTAAAATGTTAAATACCAAGAGAAAGACTGTTCTACCCTTAAAATTTAAGGAGGCTGAACTAGTTAATTTCTACCTATCACATTTTGCACAGAGTGATCATAAGCACCTGAATCTTAGATTTTTAATGCTTGCAAAATTAATCATGCACAATTTCTTGAGAGGAATAAGTTTCAACAAAAGCATGGATCTTATCAAAACACACGCAGTCCTTGTGGGGCTGGGATTTTTTTTTCTCTATGTTAATGTCTACAGGACTGACCCCTGAGGCAATATAATACATCAGGAAAGGGCTGGGGAGAGCAACCCCTCCAAGACTCTCTCACCGTAGCTCCGCAGCCCCTTCACTGCCACTTACGCTTTGCTTTTGTTCCTTTCTGCCACTTGTTCCACTGCTTTATCGCTAGAAGAAGTGTCACTGTGACAAAAAAAGAAGTCAAAACAGACTGCATTGAAGAATCTGTAGTTTATTTTTGATGCAACTTATGTTTGAAGAGTTAATGCCCTTAAAGGCTATACCCAACACCATTTTTCAATAGATACCTGAAAAACCTATAGCAATGTTTTAATCTCTAAGTTTATTGCAACAGTCAGAACCTGATGATATGTATGAACAACAGTTCATAACTGAGCATGAAAACAGGATCTCAGTGCTTGCTTTATTGTGCTGGTGCCACTTCAGTAAGAAATAATCCAGAAACAGCATGCAAGTAACCAGAGACAGCAGTGAATTAGGCATTCTCTGAGACAAAACTTGGTCTCTCTCTGGATTAAAAGGTAGATTGGGCTAATTTAAGTGTTTAAGGACAGGCATCCTACACAGACTCGCAGGAAGGGTGCAACTACTTTTGATACCACTTGACTGCATGCACAGAAGGTGACCCTAAGTGACAGGATACTCAAGTTGGTCAAACATGGAGCCCCTGCACCACTCTTGTCTGCTTCCCTTTCACAAAATCACTGGCTTTTAACCATTAGCACTTGGGCTTTTCCAATACAGAGACACAGAAGGTTTACAAGGTCAACACTGCAGAGTTGCACTAACAGCTCAGGCAGGTCTCAGCCTCCCAATAACTGCAGTTAGTTCACATGCTCTCTACATCCTGAAGAAACTTCTTGCCTTTTTCTAGGTTGGCCTCTGTGCTCTGCTGCATCATGTCTCAAAGCCAGGAGTCTCCCCACACTCCACAGCCTCTCCCACAGTAACAATCTCGTGCTTTACAACGAGAGCTTTTCTTAAGAACACTCCTCAGTAGCCCTTGCCACTTCTACACACTCTTCTATGTGATTCTTGCATAGGATTCCTCTTTCTGAGAAAGTTTTACTTTCCATGTAAACATTTGAGAGGTTTTGTTTTTTTCAGTCCTCCAAAAAATCCTCTTCCAAACCACACACAGCCTGAAGTAACAGATCCAGCCTTTCATCCCAATTAGCTTGGTAGGTGCTGCAGAGCCACACACTTCAGGCAGGAAACAGCCTGCCTGCCTCCCAACAGCTTCACCAGAAAGGGATTTATGTGAGATGAAAACACAACTTGGTCCACTAGTAAAGAGTCTGACTTCAGAATCAGAAGCCTCAGATTAATGAAAATCCACAGAGTTTCAGCAGCTTCAGCAGAAATAGTTGTTTGCCGACAGAAACTTAACTTGTGATTCCCCATTATCTGTTATGCTTCTCACTTACAGCTGCACTTCCCAGTAGGACCTTACACAGAACCTCAATCTATTTCAGCGGTGGGGAGTAAGACATAAAAAGACATAAACCTTGTCAGGCATCAGGCAGCTTAGTTACCTGTAAGAGAGAGATACTTTCTGCTTGTCTTGTGCTCCTTTTTGATGGGGGTAGATGGAACAATGTCTAAATCTGAGTTCAAATTAAGTTTCACTTGACTCCCAATGATGCAGAGTCAACTTGGAAACTTCATTTCACAGGAAGAATCCAGGTCACAAAAGGTTCCTGAGCAAAATAGTCAGATGACCTCAGTTTGTGGGGAAGTAGGAAGGCCTAGAAGGACAGTCTTTTATTTATCTTATGAGCGTGGAACTGAGAACATGGCTCATCTACTGACTCTATCCCTGAAGGTGGTCAGATTATTAATAATACGCTTTTACAATAAATTATCCTAAAAGAGAAGAAGAATGGATAAAAATAACGGGCATTGCTTCAAGATAATCCCTTTAAACTCCCTCTTTGAAAAGAGTGGTTGGTTGTTATGCACCTAAGAGCATCCTAGTAGCAATCTAAGGCAGAATTCCTTCTTACACCAAGTAAGAGACCTTGGCAGCTTGAATCGCGAAGCGTAATTTTTGTTTAGTGCTCCAAAGATGTCAAAGGAAGTCATGTGAAAAACAAAAACCTCTTAAATGCCTTGAACTTGATTTTCCCCACACAGGGAGTATCACATTGACAGCCACCATGCTGCAATGATAACTCATCTTGATGGTTGCGATGGAGCCTCCGGGCTGAGCAGAGGAGCTTCAGGCACATTTCGTGTTTAAGGACACAATCCAAACCAAAGTGGTATTTGACACATCACCACAGGATAGCACAAGAGCTGTACATTTCCAATTTCTGCACTCAGGTTCTTTCCAAGAGATCAAGTAGCCGATCAAAAGTTTAGTAGAAGTATTCAAAAGTATTTATTCCTCCGAGTCCTGATGTTACTTTGATACAAGTCCCAAACCTCCACATTTCTTATAGATAAGAGAGTTAACCCAGAATTATCTGCACGCTGTTATTAACCCAGAATTATCTGCATGCTGTTACTTCTCTGATGGACCTCAGATCCATCACGGCAGCATTAGGTTCTCTAGAAGTTATCTAAGGCCACTATCAACATGGGAGCAGTTACTTGTGACTGGAGTATGAGAGAAAATGAAAGAAGGGACTTGCACAAGCATTTAAGTTTAAGGCCAACAGAAACAGAAAAGAGTCTCAGAACACATGCCATGTGGCTCAAAGACAGATATGAACACTACATGTACCTTATAGGGGTAATACCGTATTTTTTCCTTACCAAACCTCACTGACACTTTTAAGGCAAGTTTCGCACTCATGATGATGCCAGGTATAAGCAAGTACTTGACACTTTTTGGCTTTTGGCTGCTGCAAAAGAAGAGAGAGAGAAAGCAAAGTTCTATCTTTACCACAGCAAGCACTTTTAGTGACCAAGCCCAAAGGAGCTCTAGTTCAGAAAGAAAGAAAGAAAGAAAAAAAAAAGGGAAAGAATAATTAAAAATGGATCAAGAATATTCTACCATGCAAATTCCAGAGATAGCTTTAGAAAAAAGAAAAATACAATGAAGACTCATACTTTCTTCCATCATTCCCAGAAACTTCGTAAGGCTGCTATTCAACCCAGTCCCACACCTAGGCCTCTTTTGATCCCCAACTCAGTCACAAGTACATTTCAGCCTACTGACACTACTTCATAATCACCAAGGTAAACAGAGACATTTAGTATGAACCAATAGCATGCCACACTCACAAAAACCACAGTTCATGCTTGCACCTCAGGCCTTCTGCAGATGGTGACAGTATGTTCGATCTAGAGCCAGCCCAAATCCCACACAGAAAAGTACAGAAAAACAATTTATCTAGATGGACCATACAAGTGGTAGCAAAACAGAAAACCCTCCTTTCCAGCCTTTCCCTCTCCATCTACAACACACATAAGGAGTGGTTAGGAAGTACTGCATGATAGCAATAATTTTTTTTTAAATCAAACAAAACAGAATGGTAATAAAGACGTCATTTGGCACCTTGCAGTAGAGTTTATTTTCATCTTTTTAGTGTTCCACTCATCAGTTCCTTCTAGACTAAAGAGGTAAGTTTTATTTAGATCCCCATGCACTTTCACTATAATCCCAGGATTACTCCATAGGATGGAGAAGGAACCATTCAAGGTAACTCAAAAAGATGAAATATATCCCAGTTTAAACACAGACAATGAGGAAAAAAATCAAATAGTTTTCAGAAGGTCTGTTCCAGCTCAAACACAGCTGGCACTTCAGTTAACTCAACAAGAGAGTCCTTCATACAGTTCCAGTATGCCTAGTGGTACTGAGCACACAAGTGCTAGACTGTCCATGAAGGTGCTTCTTATTTGGTCTCTGGCTTGTCTTGCAATAGTGGTATTATCGACTCCCACGCCGTAAGGCACTGAAGAAAAGAAATAAAGGTTAAATAAACAGACTGTATGCAGCTTCCTGTAATTTTTAACCCACCCATCCAGATCTGTGGAACGTGAGTTCAGGAAGGCTACCAGAAAGTAGCCTCTTTTGTAGGTTATTGCAGGTAAAAAGTAAGGGCTCCAACAGCAAGTGCTAGGAAAAAAAAATAATTTCCTTACCAAAATAAA
>NW_010585057.1:68825-88456 GCF_000705375.1 Tinamus guttatus | reverse complement strand
GGATTTGAGACTCAGGTGTTCAGAGGGCAACCAGGAAATTTGGCTGTCAAAATTAGAAGGATCTACTTGGTCATTTGAGCAGTAAATTTTTGAAAATCTATCTGCTGGCTTCACTAGAGTAAATCCTGCTCTTTAAGTCATATATATGCTTATGCTTTTCCTTGAAAAATCAGGTCTCAAAAAGAAATACAGTGATAGGAATGGAAGGGACCTTTGATGTTATTGTGTCCTGGTACTGTAGGCAAATATTTCATATCATTTCTTTTGTGCACTGATCTGTCTTTCATCTTAGCTTCAGTTATGAATTTAACTCTCGCTATGGAAGGCTTCACTTTTTGGCTTCACTGCTCTGACAGACGGCAACAATTTTCTGTTTTTCAGCCTGAATGCTGTCCTGGAGAGGCCACAACTTTCACATGTTACTAAGGTCAGATTCAGAGGCTTGAGATTGCCAAGATTTTTTTTACTTCTCATCTTAACTCTGTTTCCTCAACACAGGTATTACATTTGCTATTGTGCAAGTCTGTAATCCCATTCATAAAAACTTGACAGATTTATTAAAAATCCTTGTACCAGCAATCTAGACAAGGTGTGGTGAAGACAGCATCATTTCCTCAGCTTCAGCTCACTCAGCTCGGAATTTTCCTTCTGTCTCTGATGTCCTCATTCTTTTGCTTCTCT
The DNA here is from genome assembly GCF_000705375.1 of Tinamus guttatus. The sequence continues at coordinate 87,775 of NW_010585057.1, read as the reverse complement.
CTTGTCCCCATCCTGTCTTTGACCTTATATCTGACATCACTGCCCTTATTGAAAACAGAGACAAAGTACACAGGGCCATGCTGAGACCATCTTTCATCTCTATCCTCCCTACTTAGTGGCCCAGTCTGTTGTCTGTCACCTGGAGGAATATCTGGGATTTAGGATTATTGGTTGCATTTATTTTTCGGCATATGTCTAGGAGCTAGTCTACTTTAATGACACAGTTCTCAGTAGTCTCTCTGTCCCTCTAATAACATTACAGAAATTGCTATTCATATCCAAAGCTGCACCTGGAGGAGGGAGGATCTATAACAAACTTCCAGCGCTACTCAATAGAATCTCTTATTATCCTTCCCAAAAGCAATTTTACACAAATGTAGTCTATTTTATCCATCCTATCCCTTCTTATTTTTCTATTGCATCAAGCAAGGCCACTCACCCATCTTTACCTTTATTTCTGTTTCCAAAAGCATGGTAGCCATGGTTACTATATGCTGTTTCTATATGTTTCTGCTATCCCAGTAATGTCCAAATTCACATGTAGAATCGTGTTCCAAGTCCTTTGCTTTTTGGCCCAGGTACCTTGCATGTTAATCAATGCTTAATACCTTTCTGGTGTGTCTTACTGGTCACCCTCAAATTCTCAGTCAGGCCAGGCAGAGTCATTTTAATGACTGTGTTACCATCCTGGTGATGGGAAGCTTCACACTGTCTTCTTTGGTAACAGACATTGGTTATTAACCACAGATGGAGTCAGTGTCTACCACTGGGCAGTGTGGACCTTGGGTTTGTTCCCATATGATCATTGCGGTGTGGTGATCCCGGCAACACCAGACTTTATTTGTCTTTACTGACCATTTTCCTTTTCACTTTTATTCTCTCAGTTTCTATTTTCTTGTATATTTTGATTTTCTTTCTACTCTGAAGTAAATGAAGAATTGGACACTGCACAGAACTCTTGCCATTATTTAGTTTAAAGCTCATCTACTTGGTCTTGTCTACCTTAACCCCATGATGCCTTGACAGAGGTCAGTAAAATCTTGGCTCAGATGGAGAACAGGAATAAAGAAATATTACATACATTTTGCAAGATACAGGAAATGAGGAGGCAGCTCATGAAATTATGAGGCAGCAGACGGAAAGCAAATCAAATCCAAGGCATGTTTTTTTTTTTCCCTGCATATTGGGAACTGTTAAACTGGTTAAACTGTTGAACTCAGGATGTATTCAAACAGATGAGCTCCAGAAGAGATTCAACAAATTCTAGGAAGAAAAACCTGCATACCAATGTATTTTATGCACAAAGAAACAACCCAAGGCCCCAGAATAGTCTCTGAGCCTTGGACTGCAGGGAGCACCACTGTAGGAGTACCTTACCCTCTTCTTTTAATCCACGTTTAATCTTGGAATCTTGATCACTAGCAGAGATAGGACCCTGGACTACGTGGCATTCAGGTCATTCAAATACTCTTGTCCCAGACCCATGGAGCACATAGCACTAATTCTACTTTGTGGCCCCAATTTGTTGGCATCTTTGGCGATGCTACTTTAATTCAAGGTGAATGGAAAGCATTTGAAAGCTCCTGGGTAGTCTTATATTAGCAGCCCTTTTTAACATTATGATTACCTAATATTTAATTACAGCTCTCCTTTATGGTAGTACTCTCTAATATGCCTTGCAAGGCTCACATGGTTGACGTGTTTGTCACCAGCTTTCCTCAGGCCTCTTCCCTGCTTTAGTGAGGACAGTCTTGTTGCAAGAGGTTGGTGCTGAGAAGCAGAGTTACTTTTGCAGCTGTACTGCAGGTGCTCTCTGCAATACCCTGCACTCACTCAAACGCTCTGTGCTCAGCTTCCTGAGTGCAAAATGGTAAATTCTTCACCTCCAACAGGGGCTGAGAGAATAAACAGCTGAATTTCCAAAAAGTACGATGACACTACTGAGATGAGGCCTGGTGAGAGACCTGCGCGTTCTGTGATGACGACTTGAGTTTTGTTGATTTTTTTTCTCCTCTTTTGATTATCAGATATTTTTTTTCAAATGAAGTGAACTGAGTTGAAAAATCCCATCTTGCTCTGGCTGACCAAGTTGACTCTGCATTCAGCAGTCGTATCCATAGTGCTGGCATTACACAACAATTTAAAATGATTTTTGAATCAGAGAGAGGTTGCATTTCCCATCTGGCCACTTCCATTTGTTTGGCTAGTCTAATGCATTCTGCAAAGGGGAGAGAAAGAGCGACTGCTTCTGCCCTCTGAAAAGTAGAAAGCATTATGAAAAATAATGAAATACAGTAGAGCCCTGATTATCCATATGCCATGGGGAAAGCTGAATAAGCCTGGATAACAGAGGTTTTGCACTTTCAAAGGAATTGTCAGTGTAATTAATAGATATCGGGGGACATGGCCATGTTTTGGATAATAGCAAGTTTCAGACAATTGAGGGGCAGATAAATCAAGGTTATATTGTAATAGCAAAGCTGCATTGTACCTTCCATAGTTCTCATTTTGAAAGTCTTTCCTAATAAAATGTCTGGTAACCATCAGAACATACACTCTGCTTTGAAAGAGAGAGAGGGACAGAGAAAGAGAGAAATCATCATGAGCGCTGCTTGCAGAATAATAGTAGCAAGAATCCTGAGCTTACTGAAGAGAACAATAACTAATGTTGTTTATATTTTTCCCCCAAAGTGATTAATTTAACCAAAAATGAAATTGCACAAACAGTCTACTAATGGGAGAAACTCCTGGTTGCTTTTATTCCCTAGAACTTTCCCTGATTGATAGCAGCTATTCATGCAGTGTGCATTTATCAGGTAACAGAGGCGGACACTGCGCACGCCATTTTAGGTATCCATCCACAGACCATTGTAGGGTAACAGTTGGCAGAAGCTGATATTTAAATGGAAACATTTAAATGCAATTAGAATAATTTATTCACATTCCATTTGCAAAGCTAAGCTACATTCTGCTCTAAACATAAGGCACACAAACAACTAGATAGCTGTACCCTCAAACCTAGCACTGGTAGATCACAAGGCAGGATTACATTTCTGCTCTGATACCTACCTAGAGCTTCCGATTGTGCAAATACTGCTTTTCCAGGTGTACTGGAAATATTTTTGTCCATCCTCAATGGAATTTTCCTTATTCTGTCAAACAATATTCTTAAGGAATAGCTCTATTTGCCAAGCATCGGATCTGAAAATCAACCTGGGCTACTTTTAAACTTTGAGACACTGCAATAAAGATTATTTTATCGTGGTTGCCCATGAATTTGAATACAGACCAGCTCTCTCTGGCAGAGCAAACAGCAGGCTTGAAAATCAACATCCGAATGTTATTTGAAAATGCGTAGCAATTACTATATATGGAAATGCATGCCTATATTTGTAAACTCCACTTTTTAACAAAAGAATCCCAGTTTAGAGAATGAAAACTGATTTCTTTTTCCTCTAAAAATATGCGCTCAATCAAAATGCTATTTTGACAGAAAACTTTTCATAGATCTCTTCCACTGTTATACTCTGAAGTTGAATATTCGTTTCAGTGCTGAGTAATTCTCTGTTTAATGTCTCAGTTTCAAAATTGCACCCACTGAAGAAAATAAAGGCTTTTGTTTTGATCAGGACAATCAGTATTAACACTTACTCTACTCCAAGGCATACTCTGAAGAGGATGGATATATATAATCTCCTTTGAAAATTCAAAACATTGGTGAACTACTAAGTATTTTGTTGTGATTATTGCTAGGTGCTTTATCAACAGTGATTCATTATTATTAACGAATTAGGACAAAAGTGTGGAAAATACAAGGTTAACACCTCAGTAGGGATTGTTTTGTACAAATACAAGATTGAGTATGCTTTGCTTTCTGTGCAAATGGTGCAGAAGGGATAAATTATTAGAACTACTCACATCTGTTCTTGAAATTAAAATATGAAGAAAATTTAAGGACATACAATGCTGAGCTGGATGTTGAACATCCAGGCTCTGCAAGGCAGGCAGTTCAGGGCTCAGAGCATTTTATTTGCTATATTATTTTTTCAAGTGCTTCACAATGAATTTCAGCGGAGAGAACTCATATTTCTCTTTCAATTTAAGTTAGCAAAGAAACTAAACTGTTTCTACAGCAAATCAAATCAGATGATGAACATGTATAAGTCTTTTTCCCCCAATAATTAGTATACTGCTTACATCAACAAGTTTGGAACATAGGAACCATTTCTTGGACTGCATAAAATGAAAAATTGTGAGAGAAAGACCTGATATTGACACGCTGGCCTCTAATATGCTTAGTCTCCTACACCAATCTGAACAACGAGAGAAAAAAAGCTGGCCTTAATTTGAGGGTTTTCCCAGATGAGGAAACATTTGGAGAAGGCAGCGTTTGCAGTGTCAGGTTTGGTGGATATGTGTTCTTGAACCGGTAGATGGCTCTGTGTGATATCGAGAGGTAGCCCAGCTGTGGGCTCTGCTGCAGCCAACACGGCAAAACCTGCAGCTGAAATTGCTTAGTGGAAACTATGCCTTATAGTAGTGTTTTCTTAAGAGCGAGAAAATGCATGACTTTAAGGAAAAAAAATGCAATAAAAACAAATGCTTCCTAGGAATATCTCCTATTATATTAAAAAAAAAAAAAACCCTTGCCAGCCAAAGAAAAGTCATGATTAATTTTGATTCAATAAGAAAAAAAATCCAACTGATTAACTGTCAGACCAAAAAAAAAAAAAAGGACCCCCCCACTTGCCCCCCCCACACCCCATAATTATGAATTGAACATTTTATTTCCTTATTTGGGAAATTCAAAAGATGTGAAATTGAAAATACCTGTTCTGAGAGCAGCCATTTAAAAATTTTCAAGTTGGCAATTTTTTTCCAGACATATTTTCACTGTTAACTGATAGGAATGCATGACATGATGAGACAAATCCTCTAGGGCCATGGCTGTGCTAGATGATCCCCTCCTCCTTTCAGCACGTTTGTCTCTAACACAGAGACACACAAACATCACTACTTGAAAGACATATGATTATTCAGTTGTGTATTTGATCTGGAAGTCATTATACATGTTGATACATTTAGTATTAATATATAATTCAGAGCTTCAGGACTAGAAAGGGGTTTCATTGTCTTCTATTCCAGCTTCTTTCTGTATTACCGTAACTTGATACAAAACTACAGTTTTTCTGTTATGAGTATATCCAATATTGATTTAATGACAGAAGACAATAAAGAAGTCACTATATAGTAACTTCCAACAGTTAATTAACTTAATTATGTCAATTTATGTCCTCATTTATGAAATATGCTTTAGAATTGAACTTTGGCCTTATCATCTTTTCTTCACAGACTATATTATTTTCACTAGCAGAAAGCTCTTCTAGCAAGCAAGGGGAGACAAGAATCCCACTTCTTAGTATTCTTTTGACTGAAACACACTGATCCCATCCCCTCTTCCTCTTTCTATTTTCATTTTGTCTGTCTGTCTGTGTTATCAAACATATTTTGCAGATGTCATTGAGACTCATCTTGCAACTTTTTCAACTTTTTTTTTGTGAGAATATCACAGTTTGACATGGGTTTTTTTGTATATTCCAGCCTCTATCCTCTTGTTTAGTTATACATGAGAGGACCGTAATCACCTTTGTATTTCTTGTGTCATGTTTTCAGTTGACATTGTGGTTCTAAAACGGGGTTTGAGGACAAATTCCAGACTAAGCATGTGTGGGAGATGGCTGGTACACAACAACCAGCTAAGAAGGGTAGTCAGAGCGGTGATGGAGTGGGGAGAGAGATCAGGTGAAGGCTGAAGCGGGTGAATGGATGGATGTGGGAGGAGGTGATCATAAAAATAGCAAGGAGACTGAAAGGGCAGGGTGAGTGAGCAGAGGAAGAAAGGTAATGAGATTTCAGGATCAGAGAGTTCAGGTTAAAAACTAGCTAGGCAGGTTGGTGTGCGAGGAAGTTCACCAGGGTCAACGCGCTCCTGCTGGAGGAAGCGGGGATGCACTGCAGGGGAGGAGGAATCTTCCAGGGCTTCAGCAGCCACGGAGGCTCCTCTGAGGTGGCCTCAGAAGCAGATACCAGAGCAGGTGAGCTTAATTGCTGAACTATTGGGGCAAATTAATTGCATAAAATGTTGCATGTTCCTCCTGTAACAAATGGAAAATTAAAGAGCCTTAAATTGCAAAGCAAACAGCAATTAAACCTGCTGCATCTGCGCATATGTGTATGCACCTGGATACCAAATCACGGTTATCCAGGGCCAGGACAGTCTGTTTCAGTGATGGCATCTGGGGAGTGAAAAAGAGTGAGTATCTGACACACTGTTGAGAAAATGAGTAAGTGCTGCAGTGCTTTTAGAGAACACAATTGAACAAAAATACTTTTTTATTAAGTTACTTTACATAAATCTTTATAATGTAAATGTTTGCAGCAGTACACAGCAAATCAAGAGCTAAATTCTGTGATACATAAACCTCTGTCATCTATGTTTTAGGAAATAAATTTGATCTAGAAGTGATTGTTAAGGCTCAGTACTTTTTAATTAAAACAAAAAGTCAGACACTGAGTGCAATCCACTATATAAAAGTGAACAGAAAAGGACCAGGCAGAGTATCAGCCTTGAAATTCAGATTAAGGCAATTATTCAAACCAAAGGCACAAACAAGAAAGTCAGAGAACAGTCATGGTGAAGAGCTGCCATTCACCCCAAGTGCGAATCCCTAAGGCTGAAATTTCACAGCCGGGGAACGCGGAACTGCAGAATTTTGACTGAAATGCAGATCAGCTCGATCTGTTCTGTGCGTTGCTTGTAGAAGTGGATGCAGCACTTCCTGAGAGAGGAGATGAGGCAGGATCCTCTTTTGACAGAGGTTTCTTCCATGCCAGGGTATTGTTTAAGCAGGGTCAAAATGCACGGATGCACAACTACGTAAACACGGAGGAAACTCAACAGATACATTGATTTTATGTCTTGTGACAAATTCTTTCTCACCTTGCCCTCCACTAGCCTGTGCCAGTTTCACAGACGCTAACTGCTTGTCTCTCTCTCTCAGCTCCTGTAATCTTTTCCCCCTTGTTAACAGCCTTTCTACTCCTCTTGGGTACCAAGTTCCCTTTCTCTAAAGTTGATAATTGATTAACAAATGGACCAACCTAAGGGCAGTGTTTCTAACCTGTGACACAGGGTGACATTGCTGCTTCTTTGTTAAGGGCTGATGAAGTAACTGCTTGCCTAAAGGGTTGCCTACTTTTTCCTCTCCCTAGGGGATGCTTACTGTCCCTACGGATCATGGCTTGCTTAACACAATGGCAGCATTTTTGGCTTAATAGAGTAACTGGGAAATTTACCAGGATTTTAACCAGAAGAGGGGAAAAAAAAGGGTCAAAATTATATACTTTCCAACCTGCTTTGCATCTTCTGTGTGGCAATTCTCTCTTTTTCGACCCAGGGATTTACCAAAGCCCACACAAATATCCATTCCAGTTGAGAAATGGGAGCCTGACGGTGGAAGCATCTGCAGTTCCCCTGGGTAGCAGTGGTTTTTGTCACCTTCCAGGCATGAGCACAACTGCCGGTATCTGTCAGCACTGAGCAGCGGCTTCACAGACGGACCCGCAGTAATGCCCATGCATCGGGAATTGCCCCATTCATCCATCTTGCAGAGCACGGCCCAGGTGGCAACTCTCTTATTTTGGTAAAAACACGGACTGCCTCTGCAGCTGAGCAGTGACTGAAGCACTTAATGCATTTTTTGAAATTTTATAACTTTATTTTTTATAGTTTCTTTAGATCTTAAGTTTAATCAGAGTGTTTCACCCCAGGGCCTTTGCACTCCTCAGGACAGGAGTCATCTGCAAATGTAGCTGGGCATCTGTGGAAACTTGGGACTGCTCTCCTATTTGTTTTTTCCTTTATGGCCTTACATATGTCAAACTGCTTCTGACCAAGGGTTATAAGAATCCGTGACAGTGTTGGAAGGTACTGAGTGCTATCCCAAGGATGTTATAAGCCCTGAGATCCCAAGGAATCCAGGCTCCTTCCCCACAGTGTGCTCAGAAAATGACTTTCAGTCAAAACATTGGCAGTCACGGGTTATCTGCAATTCTCTTAAATGTAAGGACTTTAAATGTATCCTCTTCCTTTTGTTCTCTCTTAGCCTCAGGGCTTTTTATTCCAGATCTGCTGTAGTTCTTCCTTTTGTTTACTCAACTGTGTAATGTACTCAAAGAGTTTCCTTTTCAGAACCACAGGCAGAAAAAGTCCTAGTGCGACTGCTCAAGTGAACAGCATTCTTGTTCTGCACTAAATCAAGGGAAAGTCAAATACTTTTCCTTAACCCAAATTTGAGCTTACATGGGGTTTGTAAAGACAGTAAAATCCCCACCTCCAACAAACCTCAAAGCACTAAGTTGATTATAGCATTCATCACAAGGTGTCCCATGAATATGCATGCCTGTTGTCTTCCAGAAGGCTTTAACTGCACAGGGAGACAGAGACAGAGCGGGCATGCTCATACCAGTTAATGGATAGCAATCTGATAAAAGAGACACTAAGGTCAGTCTTCCACAATTCCTGTTTTTCCTAGCATAGCTATCTCTCTGGGTGAGATCTGAAAATGTGCAAAGGATAGAAATGACCTGCTCTTCCTGCCTACTGTAATTTTACCATGAGTGAGAGATCAGCATCTTCCTCTTAGTACAAACTCCTGGGGAAAGAAATCCCAAGGATAGGGACTGCTTTTTCTCTCTCATGATGAATAAACTGGATTTTCTTCTGATGCTTTCTTGTGCCTCTGTTTCCCCATATATATTCCTGAGGAAACAAAAGAAGAGCTGTCTAGAGAAACTTCTGTCTCTCTGTCTCTTTAACACCTGCGAGGCCTGGCGGTGCAGCTAAGACATGAATAGATGAGCAGATTGCAGTCTACTTTCCACAAATCACATGGTGTAGGCACCATTTCTTCCTGGCTGCTTTAACGTTTTGCTCCAAGTCTGAACTTCTTGCTAGATTAGAGAGAGCCATGCCATTCAAAGGCCCACATTCTAGGAAAGTTTTGCCAAAATCAGAAAAATAGTCCCACTTTATCCACACTTTTATCTCAGGAGGAGTTGTAATTTACCTTAGAGCTTTTGAAAGCGAGGTCAGGAAGTTCGAGCTATGAGATGCGTGCTCTAAATAGGAAGGAAACCAAGCCTGATGAGCGAACATAGGTGGGCCTAAATCAAAAACTGCGGTTCAAAACACTTCTGGAGAAGTTCAAAAGGTCATTATGAGGATACAGATCCAAATATTTCAGGGTGCTTTTCTTTTTCTGATAAACTCAGCCAAATCCCTAGATCTAAAGTTTCACCTCTAAGTCTGGGTACAGATCTCAGTTCTATGGTGATAGCTGGGATCCAGCCAAAGGTATATGAATATTTTGCTTCTCTACAAGCACCACATTTTACTGTGCTGCCTGAATGTGGGATTGTGGCTTGTGTAACCACTGGACATGCCTATGTGTAAAGGTGCCCATCACTGCCCGTGAGCTTATTTAGCAGGCCATGAGTTGTAAAATCAATTCCCCTCTAAGCTTTTGAACAAGCTGAGACTAACATCACTGATTTCAGGGTACTGGAGAGAGCAGGCTGTGAAAAATGTGTTATTCTAGTCACAAAATACCCAAGCTTAGATCCAAACACATTTTTTCTGACTTAAATTGTCAAACTTGGAGCAAAAGGGCTGATCCACAGCCCAAGGGAGAAGTTTCACAGGCACCAGTGGCTTTAAATCAGGATTTTTGCCATAGAGCTATGCAAAGTTCAAGGATATTTAGATAAAAATACCTTACCAATGGGTGCTAGTAATCTTCATAGATTTGGAAAGAGGAATGCAGGTTGCATGAGGGAAAAATCAGAAGGAGTGTCCAAGAAACCAGTCAAAATATGCATGGTTCTAACATCAGCTGCTGTTGAAGCACCTCAATTTTCTTAACTGGGAGGCAGGGTATCCTCATATTGTCACTAAAAAAAGGATACACAAAGCAAAATTACTTAATAAGTTTCTATTTCTTAAAGGAATGGGCTCCAATGGAAATTCTTTATTAACTGACTTTTTTTTTAAATTTAGATTTTCTCAGAGAAGAGTATTTTTTTTCTCAACAAACGTATCAAAAAAAGTTTGTACATTTTCTATTTGCTAACCAAAAAAAAAAAACAAAAAAGACATATTTTTGAGGGTAGCTGATACTTTTTGTGTCATCCTAACATCTTTTTAACTTCTGATGAAAAATTATGGCTTTGCTGATGGTCTCTCACTGAAGACCCTGTCAAGCACAAGAGCAGCAAAAAATTACCAGCCTCAAGTGCAGAAAAAAAAAATTAAATGATAGCAGCATGTCCAGTGATTACCTGCAATCACTTTCTTTCTGTCTCTCTGTCTTTCTCTCTAGTAGCCAGGTCATGCTTTATTAATTTAATTACAGCTCTCTAACCTCCTTAGGTGGCCGACAATGTCTGAGACTGAGAGTGGTGAAAGGAACAGTGTGGCAGGGAGATTCCTCCAGCCCTTCCTTTTAGTGATTCAAAGCATGTCACCTTATTAAATAACGTCTTAATTGCCAGTGGCTCCAGTGCTTCTGTAGAGCAGAGGTTAATTTTTATTTTCTCTTCCATGCAGCAGAGCTGCAGTTCTTCAGTAAAGCATCTCCCTTCAGACACTGTGAGGTGGTGAACTTGGCTGGAGGGAAGTTGTGTCTCAGAGGTTTAGGGAACGTGTCCTCTATTTTCAATTTCAGTGGCCTGGTAATTATAAAACTCTACGCCCACCCACATTGTTCATTTTCATTAGAACCAGACAAGTGTAATCAATCCTCAAGCTTGTGTTTGGGGACTTTTTACAAACTGCCCGGGCCAAAGTGCTCCAAACTGCTGCAGCTTTTATTAATATAGGAGAAAGTGAGGGCCCAGCTGGAAAGGTGCTGAGGCTTCCTGCACCCTCTGCACTGTACGGGAATTGGCCCTTTAATAAGGAAAGTAAAAGGCCCCCTTTTCATTCTGTTTTCCTCAGCCTAAACAACTGATGTCGGATCATCCATCAGGATGTTGAAAATTATATAAGCCCATCATTTACCATCAGTAAAAACAGATTGAGTCTGGCTATGCAGCCTGAATTTGGTTCAATATTTAATGACTCGTGTGTTGCATTTTATTTCATCTGCAGCAGTTTTCTGCCTCCTTATTTATTACAATCAGCTTTATCCCCAGTAGTAGCACCTTGCGGTCAGACCGTATTCCCTGCTGCTTCAGGGGGTTAAAGAAGCCATCTACAGATCTAAGAATAAAGGGATAGAGGAAATGAGAAGGTGAAGGAAAGACAAGATAGATAGTGAGCCAAGGAAGGGAAAAAAAAAGTTCTGTTTACCGACCTTTTTGTCCTGGATAAATGGATCAGAGGGTTTTTCAAGGTCTTTTCTATTCCTGTTTACTTCCCATAGCAAACTAATATACCAAGGTCTCATAATCTTCGTTACACTCTCTCTGACTGAACCTGTAGGTAAAGAAGGGCTGTTATCCCCCTTGCATAGATGGGGAGTTGTGATACTGCTCCCAATATACCCTGGGTGCCTCAGCAAGGAGTTTAGCTCCCTTTGGCTTCTTTCACAGCTAGCAGAGGAAATCTGATACATCTAATACATCAGTCGGACTTTAGCAGGGACCAGATCTATGGAGAGATACAGATTTGTTAGCAGTTTAGGTGCATTTTCCAAAAAGCAGGCCCTCAAAATCTGTAATGTGTAAACTTGCTGAGGAAATCCAGGGCTTTGAGAGTATCCTCCAAGCGAGCACGTTCAAGCAGGGAGCCCTGTCTGGAGATACAGAGATGTCCCACGTGCGCAGCTGGGCTGGCCAGATTCATATGATAAATAAGGTCACGTATTTGGTGTGTAGAGGGGAATAATCTAGGCAAGGTGAAGTCAGAAAACTGAAGGAGCTGGGGGATGCATTGGTCCAGAAACCAAGGGCCAGGACAGGGTGATGCGAATGCAAACATACCTGAGATGAAAGCAGGATAGGGAGATCGAGGAAAACAAATTCTTTAGAGCACAGGATTTCTTCAGAAATAAATACCTAATGTGATCATATAAAATGTTCTCAGCAAAGGCCATGATTACAGTGAAACAGACTTTTGTTCTCATCCATTGAAAAGGGTTAATTGTCTCAGTTTCTTCAATTACACCCTAATTTCTTTCCCCAGTTCTTAAAGAACAACTTCCAAAGTAGGTTAATATTAATGTACTTGTTAGATAATTGATTATATTTAAATCTCTTTGATTTAGCAGTAGGATTGAGTTTTAAAAAAAAATCCACCTGAAATTAGAATTTTTCTCTATCAGGCTTTTCCATGTTTCTTGGAAAACGTTCATGTCTTGAATGTCAAATGTCACTTGATGTTACAGTAGCAATTTTATGCTCTTTTCTTACACTTCTTCCCAAACTCTTTAGTTAAGATGGGATTATTAGTAAGCTTGGCAAAGATATAAATGTATCTATGTTCATGTAAATGCACATATGTGTATGAAGGGAGGCAGAAGGTAAAGGAGAAGCTAGCAAGAATCTTACAATGTAAACCTTAAATGTATAAGCTGTTTTTCTTTAGGGAAGGGTATTAAGGGGTCTTTATATAGGATCTCAAGTGTGCCCTGTGTTGCAGCTGTATCCAGTGCACAAGTTTGTGAGAAGAAGTGCTCCTTCAATCCTTTTGCCCTTCCTTACACTGAAGGGCAGAAGCAAGTTGAGATGGCAGGAAAAGAAGTACCAAGGACCAGATCTGAAGGCTCGGGAGCACAGATGGAAACCAAGGACACGTGGGACAGGGGACAGTTATAGCCTTGGTAAAAGACCCTAGAGACCCCTGTCTCAAGCTGCCAAACTTACCTTGCCCTTGATCCCACTGGGAATTGATTATGACAAACTTCAGTCTGCTCAGAACCAGATGGAGAACAATAAGCAATGCCATAAAAGCCAGGATGGGCAGGAACAGGGTGCAGGTGAGCAAGACGCAGCTGTGGACGTACCTAGGGTGAACTGGCAGGTCTGGTGACACTGTGGCAGTGAGAATGACAAAGTTATGTGCTTCCAAGATCTCCAGGTCTTCTGTTTGCCCTGTGATTTTCCTAATCATTCAGTGAAAGTCTTTGCTGGAAGGTGGGGTGGGTGGCCCCAATCTGAGCTAGTAGGAAGCAGTGCTGCCCTGTTGGCTCCAGCAGAGTTACCCTGGTCTTTGGCAGGGGACAAACCTTACCTGAATCTGTTTCACTGAAAATAGAGCTCTAATTTGGAGTCTGACCTGTCATATTGTGTTTTATTGCAACATTAAATAGCCTCCTAAAAGAGCACAATCAATGGTAATTACTGAATTGCTTTACAGACTCTGCCATAGGGATATGTTGCTAATCCAACACTATGTGCCCAGGTAATGCCAAAAGGTTTAGCATATTAACTTCAGTTATTGCATATTGTCAAAGCTGTTTTCTTTTTTTTTGACTGTTTATTTTTTCCTGTTATACAGCTTCATTCAACATAGAAAAGCAGTATTGTCAGAGACATGAATTAGACCTCTTAAAGAAAAAACTACTGTGCTATTCAGCACCAGATTAGGTCCAAGGTACAATAGAAAAAAACAAAAACAGTGTAGGAAAACAGTGCCACTAGATGCTGTACTCAGTATTGAGGACAACAAAGAAGGTGCCATTTTAGGGTACTATTAGCCTTAGATTGCAAAGCAGCTTCAAGAAATGGTTAAAATCTTCTGCCTCCTCATATTGCTAATTTGCATCCTTCCTTATTCATTACTCCAAATTGTACTCATCTCAGGGATGTGCAGAGCAAGTGAGGGCAGGAAGGTAGGTAGGTCAGCATCCAGAATTGCCATGTGCCATGTGCTGCCTATCTCCAACTATCGCTACTCTTGGCTGTACCTTCAGCAGGGTAGAGGCATTTTTGGGTAGCATTTGAAGTATATTGTTTAGTTACTAAGGCAAAGTGCTAGTCGAATACAGTTAGTGTCCAAGTCTAGCAGCTAAAACATTTAGCCAACTGAAAAAAACAAACAAAAACCAAGCAAACAAATGAAAAACCCCAAACTCCCTTCTGCCTCAAAATGGGAGATTGGGTTTGATCTCAGACTCTGCTGGAGTGATTTCTACGGAGAGAGGCTCATGAGGGAAATAAAGGCTTCTACAACCCTTCGCAAGGTTATCACTCAAGAGTGAGGCCTGACAAGCCCGTCCAGAGCCTGAGGCTGCCCCGTACAGCTCTGTGGTTCCAGCCTCGTTGCTGCTGCCCCCCAGGGGGGTTGGGTTGTCACCCCAGCCTATGTAAGTAGACAGCAGTGTGGCAGTGCAAGGGCAGGATGTTGTGAGACAGCCAATAAAAACATCTCCTGTGAGGACAGGGAAGAGATCAGGAACTTGTCCTTGGGCAGCATTTGGAAAGACTTCATGAAACTTTTTTTTTTTTTTTTTTTTTTTTGTAAAAATGGTCAAAACTTGCTATGACATTGATGTGCTTGTCTGTGTCACCAGGGATCCTGGTTGGGAACTACTGAGATAAACAAGACTGCAGAACAGTTTTTGCTGCATTTGGAAGTGCTGTTTTCATGCTGGTTTGTTTATCTCTGTGCACTGCTTGTAGTTCATCTGTGTCATAGATGTAGCCAAGGAAAGAAAACAGTGCTAGGTGACTTAGGTGGCCTGTCTGAAAGCCTGGTACACTGACACAAGGTTATCATGGTCTGGCGTGTTCTGCACATCAGCCAAGTTGCAATCAACATCCAAAGGTAGGAGGAGGCTCATGTCTTGGGAGAATTGTATTAAGATAAGTCTTTTACTAACACCGCTATTGCATGGATTGTATTGCATTACTCCCCAGTGTAATTCATCCTTCCCTCTGTCCCAGGCACTCATCTTTCCCTCCTGTTAATTCTGGCGCTGCTCTGGGCTATTGCTGAGCCATTTCAACACAGGAAACCAGTGAGAAAACAATTAACTGCTTCCATTTTTATTTTTTTCTCTGGATTAACTTTCTGCTGGTTTAGCAGGCAGCTAATTTGCCTCCGGCTGGTGAGGATCAGCCACTCAGGGCTGCAGCACCAGGGACATTTCCTCCAGCAGAGCTAGCAGGGTCCCTGTGTGCGAGGTCACCAGGGGTCCCACGTGCTGCTCTCTGCTGCTGAGGGGTGACGTGGGCTGGGAGGATGCAGGGAGCAGAGGAAAGCACCCAGCCCCATTCCTGAGAGAAACCTCCTTGCGCGGGAGGGCCGTGTTCGCCACATATTTGATATGAGATAGCAGAGTTTACGTGGTCATTTACTGTACGTTAGCTAATGTGCAATAACTCATTACACAGGGGAAAAAAAAAAACAAAAAACCCTATTTTTTCCCTGGACTACCACATGATACATGCTAAATAAATTGTGGTAGAAAACCAAATGAAGGCTCCCTCTATCATCCATCTTAGGTACATATGTTGGCACTAAGAGAAGAAAATATACCACAATATACCACAAAATGTTTAAATACTGATTGCTTTTCAAAAATCTTTGATCTGCTCACTGTCTTGAGAGAGGAAAATGCAGAGAAATCATGTACATGTAAATCCTTTTAAATTGGTCACATATGATAAAGAATTTGACCACTTGTACTGATAAATGTGAGTAGCTCTGAGCCATTGATTTTATCTCTGCTGCAGACTAGAGTGATCCTAACTTCAGTGTCGTATCTTGCAGTCAGGCTTGCAGAATCCTCAGTGGGTAATAGAGAGTTTTATTTAGAGGAGAAGTGTGGCAGATCTCCAGTGTGGGCATGATCCTGCTTCTCCTAGATACTCTTCTGGGGGTGCCCCTGTATGTGTGTGTGTGCCGAAGTTGCGTGATGAAGGTGATTTTTCTTTTCTTTTGCTTTTTCTGATTGACTGAATTGCCAGAGGGAAGAAGAAATACTCTGGGAAAACATGCTTTTATAACAGAAGATTAATTAATGTTAGCAAGAAGGTTATATTATTTAGATCAAGACAATTTGTGTAATCCTCAAGAGATCAGAAAATAAATACACTTCTTTCTAAGTTTCCTCCTGCCACATAAAAAAGACCCCAAATCCAACCATCTTTTACTTTATTAATTAAAAGACACTGCTGATTTTCAAAGACCAATATTAAGGACATTCAACCTTGGGCAGGTGCAATTAAAGTTCTGTCACCAATGTTTGTTTCCTCCAGTGAGAAGTGGTTTGTGTGTATAGATCTGCTTCAGAAGAATATTTAATAGCTTGAAATTCAGATGATGTCTGATATAAATGCTTTTTAACTAGCATTAATTAGAATATGACATTACATGGTTGCTCTGGAAAAAAAAAATAAAAAAAAAGACAAGGATGAGATCTGTATGAGATCTAGCAGGGATTGACCTGCCTGTTGCTACTCTCTTACTCTTATGGTTCGGGAGGACTTTCCCAGTATGAAAGGCTGAGCACAGAACAGCCAGACAGCAGCTGGATCACCACTGCTGCTGTTCTACAGAAGAAGCAGTGTGAGCACAAGGGCAAGGAAGCCCTTGAAAATCTCTGTTACAACTGACACCAATGTAATTGCAACAGGTCTTGGCTTCTGTTCTCAGAAAATCTGGGCAACCTTTGGGTCCGACTCCCTGAGGTCAGTGCTGCTGCACAGCGTTATGGCACAGAGCAGCTAAGCTGTAGCTTTGTGTTTCACAGTGCTCGCACGAAACAAGCAAACAAAGAACATGAGACAAGACTGTTGTAAGGTAAAAAGCAAAACCTAAAAAATTGGTCAGGTGTTGCTATGTGACACGTTAAGCCTGCTGAATTTTTCAAAAAGAGCAAGTCTTTTAATACTAGTCTGGAATATAGAAGAGAGAGAATAAAAACATTTATGTGATGTAGAAACAAATAACCTGGCATGACTAAATGACAGTTCACTCACCAGGAGTTCAAGGTCAGGAGTACTCTACAGATCTGGACTTTTGTGTTAAGTTATAAATATGCAGATAGACTGACTAGGCTGTTACATCTGAAAGCAGCAAGAGATGGATCTAGTTCTCAATTTAATACCTTTTGAGAGTTATTGGCAGCTGCCACACTGTAGTACCATTAGAGTGTTTCTAAGCACACAGTGAAAATAGGATGCAACAAAAAAGCTAAATGAGTTATTTATCTTGGTGTTCATTCTGGGGAAAATCGGTAGATTTCCAAACAGGGAATGAATCAGGAAAATAAAGGTCTAAAATTTAAGTGTCAGTGGAAGAGAAAGTTACACATATTAGAGCTCTCTGAATAAGTCAAAGATGCCTTAGGCTGATAAAATATGCTTACATATTCAGGAAGTTTTGGGAAGGTCTCTTTGGACTTAAATTTTGGGCTTAAAATTTAATATATTGTGGGATAAGATACAAAAACATCTCATAAATTAACACCTGATTATTAAAAGTGACAAAAGATCAATTTACACAATGCAGAAGTGTGACCTGTAAAGCTCGAAACAAAAACAAAGTAACCACCCCCTGCCCGGCTCATGGGTCTTAAGCTGTTAAAGACATTCACGAATGACCGTGACAGAGTTTGCAGTAACACAAACTTATTTAGGTTGTTGATGGTGCAGATAAATAGTTGCAGGTGGATGAAACATAGTGACCAAGTAATAAAATGGCAAATGAAATTCAGTTATGTTAGGTGCAAAGTAAGGCACAAAGAAAAATAACTTCAGCTATCAATGCAGTATAGGCTGTGAATTAATCATTACAGATTTCCCTGACAATGTTGTCTTTATGCTCAGCATGGGTCAAAATTATCAGTTGAGTGAGAGTGAAAGAATGGCAGTCCAATTAGAGAATCAAAAATGTCCATAAGAAATTAAGAGGAAGCAATGTAGAAAATATCATTAATGCAATTAGGGCAGATAACAACATAAGTTTGGTAGCTTTTTTCTTTGCATCTCTGGTAGATTCTTGGCTTTGTAGTATTCAGATTATCCACCCAGTGGCATTATTGACTATTAGGCCAAAACTACTTCTCACTTGCTGTAGTTCTGCTGTAATAAATATTCATAACTTCATTATAGGCTCTGGTTTTCTGACCTATATACTATGCGTTTATTTGGGGACTTTAATGATGCACAAAAAATTGTAATAGTCCTCTCAAGAGTCTTGTGCAACAATGTGCTTTGCTGCTTCTAAAAGCTAAATAACTCTTGTTTTGAATGATTTAGTAGCAAACTCACTTAGATTCTCTGCTGTGGTTCAATGGTCTACAAAATTTTCTTTTTAGAAATACAAACCCATTATGTAAATACTAAAGAGCGTCTTCAGGAAAACTGGCTTCAATTTGTTTTTGTCCTTTTTAACTTTTGTTTTAAAGTTTGAAGGCTTGAGATGACTCACCAGACTTTTTTTCTTCAAAGTATGTAAAACAAAATTGCATTCTGACTAAAAGCACTAATATAAGTTTTTGCCGACAAGCAATGTTCCCAGTGAGTTTGATGTCTCCTGAAAATTAAGGGGTGTTGAAGAGGAATTTACAGAGTACATCCCTGATAAAGAAAGTTTATGTGGTCAGGAACTCTGATTTCAAAACTAGGCAACCTGTAGTCCTTCCATCTTCTTGCACCTGTGTTTCCAAGGTGCTGAATGGAGCTGAACTTCTTGGCTGCTCATTTGTAGCACAGACTAGCAGAGTCACTCCAAAGCACTACCAGGTCTCAGCAGGTAGATAATGGTCTCAACCTTTAGGCTGTTATTTGGATTGTTTTTTGTTTAAGTTATGAAAATGGCTTTTTCTGTCCAGCTTCTTCCACTCTGATTTTCACTTCTGGAATATAGCTCTTGGGACACAAATTTTAATGCCAGGAAAAAGGTTTTCTTATGAAAAAATTGGACATTTTAAAGGCAATAA
>NW_010585057.1:22104-68766 GCF_000705375.1 Tinamus guttatus | reverse complement strand
CAGCCAGGAGCAGAGGAGGTGTCTTTTAGCATGTGTTAAGTCTAGGACTCGTATTTCTGTAATACAGAGCCCTAAATGCCAACAAAACATTTTTTAAACAGTTGGTGTGAGACTGAAAAACTAACTGAACATATTTGTCACATGGTGGTATTTATTGAGCCATTAAGTCTGTATGTTATGAAAGGCAGGTCATTAGCAGAGCAGGTGCCTTGCTGATAAAAAGAAAATGTGTGAGAGATGGTGATGGTAGGGGAAGAAAATCACATTCTGGCTTATTTTCCTTTTCTAAACAGCACGAAAATAAAGTGTATAATTAATTGTTTGCTCTGTGTTTAGCAACTTTCCATTAGTTCATTTGCTTAAGTGCAGCAGCAATCAAGAACACATTAGCTAATGTCACAACTCAGCAAGGAAACAGGACTAGAGGCAGGTGCTGGGGGTCAATGTATGCAGAATCAGGGGACTGTCAGTCTCCTCCTGCTCTAATTTGTCTGCAGGAAGCTTCCCAGCGTCACAGCCACACATAACCTGCACAGTCGGAGTCACCAGTCATTTCCATCTGGAGCTTTGAGGGTCTTTATGAACAGATCCAGCTGGAAAAGATCCGAAGTCCAAGTAGTGGATATTGAGGATTGGCACGCTGCACCATCCTTCTGCAAGTCTGTATTACCTCTGTTGGGTGCTTCATGTCCAGCCAAGAAGCATGGCAAAGTGATGAGGGCATCAACCAAAAGCCATGGAAAATGGTTCAATTACTTCTCCTCCCCAGACTCCCTTGAACAAATCATTTATGGCCAGATTTGAAAAAGAACCTAAAGGTCTGTCAGAACACAGGTTTGTCAGCTGAATTACAGACTTATTTTACAAGGACTCACAAGAAGGAACCTTTTTTTTTTTTTTTTTTTTTTTTGAGTGACCAGAAGACTTTATTTGCCAAGAGATTTTCTCAGAGATTTTCTTTCGATTTATTTTGCTTTCATCAAAATAGTGAAGAAGATTTCAGATTTCCTGGGTGGCCCTTGCTCAAAATCTATCCAACCCAGAGAGGCCAAGTAGTAGAGGAACTGAGGTCTGCCCAAGGCTTTAACATGTTGTCTTTTAGTCCATGAGCAGTGATGAAATTTAAACTCCTGTGTAAAAGCGATGGGACAGGATGTGCCGTGTCATTACCCATAAGATGAGCAGCAGTAACCAGCTACATATAATCTTTTAGTTCATTGTATATATGAGGTAAAGTGCCTTGACTTAAAGCACTTCAGTGGGGATTTTCCTACTGAACATGACATTTGTTGCGGACTGGAAGCAGGCAGCTAGTCAGTGTCGTAGCACAAGGATGAAGTTAGATCTCCATATTTTGGTCCTGCTCTCCCCTCTCTTGCATGGACCTTGATGGCAAATATCAACCATCTGACTTTTTATTGCTTTCCATTTAGGAACTAATTCACCCTTGGCCTGGGTCAAAAGAACCCAAGGCTGTAATGGGGAACCAGTGGGAATGCAGGCAAATGGTCTCAGGCTATACTGCTGAGACACAGGAGCAGAATGATTTAGTGATACTGCTTATTGTGTTTCAGTACATAAAACAGACCGCATAGGCAGAAACTGCCTTTTTTTTTCGCTCCTTTTTTTTTTTTCTTTTTCCCTCTCTCTTCTGAGTGGTTGTTAAATTTCTGTAAAAGCATGTTTAATCTCGACCAATTAAACTGGCTAACATTCAGCACTTAACAGCTCTTTTTTTTAAAGAAAGCCACTTGTCCATGATAATAGCTTTTTCAACTGAAGAAGGTCTCTTTTAATTCAAAGAGATGATAGAGGGAATCATTAAAATGAGTGTGAGTTTGATTTTTGATTTTCAGATATTTTAACCTTAATTGATTTTCTTTTATTCCCCAGTGTGTTTTAAATCAATTTGCAAAAGGTATCTGCTTTTTCCACCTGCTCACAGTGGCAAGCACAAGTCACTCTGCAAGAAAAGCGAACATGAAAGATGGCCATCCAGTGATGCAGGAGAAAATAATGGGTAAAAATGTCCCCCTTTAAGGGCACCACAAGAGCTCAGGAACGCTTACTGAATTCAAACCATGACAAATGACTACTTGTTCCTACAGACTACAGCAGAGCTGGTGGGACATGCTGTGTTTGCAGTCACCTCTGCTGTTCCCTTTCCCCACAGCAGGAAACACTGTTCCTGAAAGCTTAATGGCTCCTGCCAGTTTTGCAGGAACACTTTTGGGTAGATCTACTGCAGATTGCTGAATACTCAGGGTCTGTACTACCAGCCTTTTGAGGAAGCCCATGGCAAATCTTGGAATGCCAGATTTGAGGAATAAGGAGTATCTAAAGATACAGTGATGGCTTACCACTTCCATGCCTCTCTTTGCACCCCTTGTCCTCCGTAGTTGTCTGCTGGGGTGAAAATACTCAGTTTTGCTCATATTTCAGAAAAGAGGCCTTGCCCAGGCTCCACAGCCTAGCAGAAACATGGGCTTCTCTCCTACCTCTCTGCTCCTAGGAAAGAGCAGCAGACGTGTTACTAGTGCCAAGGATCCCTGCAGGGTGCCTGGCATCTCGCTGCCTGGTCCAGCTCTCTGCACAGCCACGCAGGCAGGGCACCCGGGCAGATACCCAACCGCATGCAAATCCCCCTTTTGAAAAATCTGTTCTGAGAGCTGGAGCTCAAAATACAAGGCTTCTGCCCCCTTATTTATTTAAAAAAGTCCTACTGAAATCCTTTAAAGTGTATGAACACCTGCCATTCTCAAATCAGAAAGTCAGAAAAAGAAAAAAGAATACAATTCTTTATTAACTACGGCAGAGGTGAGATTTGCAAAAGTGTATGGACTCACCAGTAGTGAAATTCTCCTTTATTTCAAAGGAAGCAAAAGATTTATATAGCTTCACTCTTCAGTTTTATTGCTGATATGCTTCTGTGCCAGGAAGCCTTAATATTTTTTCTAGTTTCTCAGTTTCTTTTTCTGTATCAAATATGACCAGGAGAGGTAAGTGGGAATGGGATCTTGTCTCCAGTGATGCCAAGATAGGATGTTATAATATTCAGTGACAGAGGATATTCTCCTAAACTCCATGGCTACTACTGTCATATTTAGTACCCCTCGGTTGCCTCTTTTCTCTTCTATTCTTCAAATCCCCTTTTTATATCCATACCGACTTTTAAAATTACCAGCTAGGAAAAAATAAAAACCCAAGCCATGGATAGCAGGACTGCCCAGTGTCCCTCTCCTAGCTTAGGGTTTCTTTATTAGTTTGTGGTGAATTAATGAAGTTGCAAGATGCAGTGCTATAGAGGTGTTTGAAAGCTGCTGGAAAGTGGGGAAGTGCAGGTTCTTCTCTTTCTCTCCAGTGCTGCTGGAAAAAAAAAAAAAAAAAGTAGCTTTCCCAAAGTGATGTTGGTAAAAGCAGAGCCATTAAATGCAGTGCTTACCAGCCTGGAGGGAATCTCATGGTCTCTGTCCTAAAAAGTGCATTAAGATCTTTAACACTTTCTTTAAAGTTTAGTCCTGCAGTAAGATGCGTGAGCTGGGCCCTGTCTGGTTCATCCTTCTACATAAGAGTCTCTGGCATGCAGAGGGTAAGCAGCCAAGGAGGATGTCTTGCTCCTAAAGGACTGTGCAGCACCGTTCCCGATTCAATTCAGTATTTAAACTGATTTAGTCTGCCCTACTTCAGCCTGGCACTAGCCAGGGCTTCATGAGGTCATCAGAATTTACCTTACTTGTCTCCAGCCTGGCAAGAACCTGTCTTTATAGCAACACTCAAGGCAGGAAACTAGCAAAGATGGCATTTTTACACATCACGTTTAGAACCACATTTAGAGCCTCAGTCAAAAATGATGGCCTCAATGTGCCAAACTGCCATTGGGAGGTTTGGCAGTAAAGATGCTTTCCACTGTCCTGTGCACACTAGTGTCCCATAAGCTGTACACTGTTTAAAATGAAAATACTTCTCTGATCATAAAAAAGTGGCAAATGGATGGATTATATTCTGCGAGGAGGGTGTTAAATTGAGGACTCCCAGTTTCTTCCCCCTAATTGTGTCTCGGCATCTTCTCATGGCTCAGAGGAGGGCACATACTCTCTCTGCTCCAGGTTGCCCAATGTTTCATGTCATGCACCAAAGCTGGGACAGATGGAATCAACAAACAGCACATTTTAATTCCTTCCTTCAGGAATCTCTGTTGAGAAATCCTATACTTGCTCCTTGTGGGCAATTCCTAGTCTGGATTTTAGTCTGTGACATCCTGTGATGGAAAACTGACTCTTCTTCAGTTCTTTATGCTCTATTGTATATTATAAGCTAAATAATAATGGCACATCTTCCAATGCCTGAACATTTGCTCTCATTTTGCAAGGATCTCAGATAACTGCAAGTAACGGTGCCATGTCATGACAACAGCAGCTGTATTCTTAATTAACAGGTAGGTGTCGGGAGTTTTCCCCAAGCTTATACACAGTATAATGCCTCATGTCTGTCAGTCTGTTGCAGATATTACTGATTTAGTAGTGAATAGATTGCTTGATGAGGCGGGTCCCAACAAGTGCCTCCAAAAATCCTTCCAGTGTAGCTGGTGAGGACAGCACTGTGCAACATGCGTCTAAAATTTCACTGTTCAGCAAGAGCTGAACCTTTGATTTCATCCATCCTCAGCAGACAGAGGCAAGTTGCTTCACAGCAGCACAGATTACTGCTCTCTGTTGCAACCCCCTGAATACTCCTGGAGGCATGAGTTGCCTTTAACATAGTATTACTCCCTGTGACCTGAGGTAGCCTTAGATATCCAAGAGGGAAAAATCCATAATGGATCCAATTCTTTTTGCATTGGGCTTTATAGAACATGGCAGTCTGTCCAGCCCATAGTGAGGGGTTATCGCTGTGTCCATCCATAATGGCAGCTGGATCCTTAGTGGTGTTTCTGAGCAGTTTTGTAGTCTAAATCACCGAGGAAGATGATTTCCCAAAGGGACTGTTCTAGGCTGTGTATCAAAGCAGCGAGCTGATACAATACAAATGGCCTTTGCCCACTTTGCTCACACAATGCTACCTGTTCAGGTAATGACAGTGCTGTAGGTTTCACAAGTCATCGAGGTCACCTGCTAAGGACACAGGAAAACTCAGGATGCCCTGAGACTATTGCTGGCCCCACTGTGGGCAATAAAAATGTATTCCAGTGTCCTGTGTACATTAGACCTACAAAATCCAGTACTGTTGGCCAAGCTGGTGGTGATTTGCCTCTTGAAGATGATCCTCAGGGTCCGTTGGAGGAAACATTAAATCAATGGCAGTAAAGCAATGGTACTGCTCCCCAGTTTGGCATCAGACAATAATAGGATGCTGTTTATAGCTACCAAAAATGTTGTCACTCATCCAGTAGTATCTGTAAGTTCTGCTGAGCATTTGCAGCCATTTTTGTTGTGCAAGACAATTCCTTCTCCATGCTTCTACAGGTTCAGAGGATGTAAGCCTCACATGGAGTGCAAACTTCCCTAATATTTTTAGTGTAATCTGAGTATGACTTGTACAAACAAATTTCAATGTTATTTTTATTATCATAAGGAGAACATTGCCTGGATGACATAATGCTGGTAAAGATGATTAGATTTGACTCTCTTGATCCTGCAAAAGCCATTTCTTTTTCCCTCTTCCTTTCTTATTATTTGTCTTTGAAACACCCATATGAATTTTATTCAGCGATTCATAGAAAACAGGAGTTCTCCAGGGAGGAAAACCCCAGCATGCTTGGTATATATTTCAGACACAGATGGCAGCTTTATAGCAGAGGGTTTGTGTGTAAAAATATTGAAGAGACAATCAAAACATCCCATGAACTCAAACACACTTAAACAAAACCATACGAAAATCAAAGCAACAATTTCTTGGGAATGCGCAGGATGCTAATGAATATTATAGATCAAAGAACCCAGGGTATGGACTGCCTGTGTTTGGCAGAGTCTGCCTGCTTGACTTACAAGCCTTGTTCATGGCAGCTAAGGGAGTATTCCAAAGAAATAGCACAAGTTTCAGAGTTCCCAAGACTGAATAGTGTATACATAGAGGAGAGGAAATACTAGGATGCTCTGCACTACCTGAGAGGACACAGGCATGACAGAGGCATGACTGAAAAGAATGCTCTACAAGCACCAGAGTGGTAATTTAGAGCTATTTTTAATGGAAAGGGATGAAATTAGCTTTGGGATTATTTTTGAGACAAAAAGACCAAATTCCTATTTAAGAAAAAGCAATATCTTCCTCCTGAAATATTTTTGAATGGAACGTTTTCTCTATATTGGTTATGCTTCATCTCAGAAAAGAAACCTAAAATTAGGCTCACTTTCCCTGAGCCCATAGTGCTTTGGTTTTATAGAAAAGCTCAAAGAATGATGACCAGTCCTTGTGTCTTCATTCTGGACATACCTACACAGAGCTTACGTGCTATGAGCAAAAAGAGCAACCTCTTTAGAGAATACAAAGAGGCAGAAAATAAATATTTGCAGGATAGGACAAGGAACAATAGTATAAGATGCTGGTATGTTTTTCTCCCTTCTCTGGTAGAAAAGGAGGGTCTCTTCAGATGGGCATTTTAGGACAGGCTTGGGAGAGGTCCCGTTGTACATCTCTGCCAGCTGGCACTTTGCTAAAACTTCAGTCTCTCTTAACATCTCCTTTTTTGTCTGTTTTGCTGGGAAGGATAATTAGCCTTCAAATGATAACAACCCCATTACAGAAACAGCAAGCCTACTTAAGGGAGGCAAGAACAGCTCAAGCCCTGCCAGGCAGGGAAGACAAAATCTCAAGGTTTCTTTCCAGATTTCCCCTCCCACCATGTGGCATCCTGCTGCTACCTCCAGCTTTATCCTCTCTGCCTTTCCCTCAAGAGGTTCAATTGCTTTCATCTTTGCGTTTACGGATCTTGCAATGACCTGTCACAACATGAGCTCCCAGCAGCAGCAAGAGAGATGCTGATTTAGGCTGGGGGTGTCTGAAAGCTCACTCCTTTTATTCATTTTTTTCACACACTATTGAAAAGACAGAGCAAGTGTTTCCAGGGAGAGAGGTAAGACCTCCTGTGCCTTTCCAAAATCCAGCTGTTTGCAAGTGTCTACTGCAGAGCAGAACAGTTCATCCGTATTTTACCAAGTATGCCCTGTGTACCAATGCTTTATGCAGAAGCAATGGAACAAATACTGCTGTCTCAATCAAACCGTATGACTAAATATCAGAAAACTCTATTTAATGTGTGGCTGTCACGCATTAATGTGTTAACAGCTGTCTCTGTGGTCTTCAGGTCTTAAAATGAATTAGTTTGATATATATGCCCTATGCTTTTTCTATCACTCATCATTCTTTCAGACTCTTAGTAGGTGAATATTCATACACAAAGATGAATAGTTTTTTGTTGTTATTATTTGTTTGTTTTTTTTTGCTGGTGGGGAGGGAGATAGCTGCAAAAATCCCCCCATACTCTGTGGCCTTCTGTTTGCATTCATAGCTAGCATTAAACAACCCTCCTGCACAACTACCTAAGGGAGGTATCGAAACCTCCTTTCTCTTGACTTATATGTACACGAAGTTCCAGTATGTGAGTTCCTAGTAGTGTTACACACCTTGTAAAGGGAGCATGCAGGAAAGCTGTCCATGTAGTGCCCATGGCACCGGGCTCAGAGCCCAGCAGCCATTAAGTTTAGGGTTGTAAAATGCTTAATGTGCTTTGGGCCTGATGCATTGTCCATATTTAGAAGAGAATCCACAGTGCTGCAGCAGGCACTTCATTCAAGAAAAGGGCAGGGATCGATTGCAGTATTCCTCTAAGCAACATCGATCTAGATGTATAAGTAGGCTGCTTGGCTAAAGGATTTAAAATGCAGCTGTCTGCACGGACAC
The DNA here is from genome assembly GCF_000705375.1 of Tinamus guttatus. The sequence continues at coordinate 60,870 of NW_010585057.1, read as the reverse complement.
AAACAAAATATCAGAAGGTGTCAGTGATGAGCTGCTAACATGAAGAGTGAAAAAACAGTTTTCATAAACCCAGCAAACTGGGAAGAGCACAGAGAGGAAGGGATCATCCTCTTGGTTTTTCAGAACACATATAAAGAGAGAGAGGAAAAATTTGAAATGTATTCACACAATAATTATGAAGATGAGAACTGGTGTGAGCAAAAAATAATATGATAATTTCAAAGTATTTAGTGGTGATTCAATTTTATTTTGCTAACGTGAATTTGCAAATCAGGAATGATGGACAAATACAACGTTTTTTTGTCACCATACATGAAAATAGGATGTTCCATTCATCTGTATGGACAAATTCATGCTAGAAGTTTTGTTTGCAAAGAAAATAGCATTATTTTGAAAAGAAAAAACACATGCTTAATAGAATTTTCAGCTCTCTTAAAAAACACTCAAAAGCCTAAAGAGGAAAGGGTCACAGCCATGTTGTTAGCAGTGAAATGCAAGAGGGGAGACAACATGCATAAGAAGTGTTACCTTGTCTGTTCTAACAGGACTGCTTACACTGAGTCCTATAAAAGGTGCTATGCATTAATCCTGGCAAAAAAAAATGTCAAAATGCCAGCAAAACCATACAGTACTGACTATGTTCTGTGTTCTTGGCTTCAGCTCCAGCTCTGTAGGCTTTGCGGGACACATTCATTTCCCTCAAAACACTCCCAAGTTCTATACAAATGTACCACGAGTAATATGGCACGAAAAAAGGTCTCCACAGACCAATGCAGACTGTGTGTCTATTTACTTTCTTCCTACTCCAAGGCCTGTTGAAGCTAATGAGAGGTTTTCCAGTGATTTCAATGGTCTCTGAACTGGCCCGCAGAAAAGTGGCATACTTAAGGGTGACTCTCAGAAAAGACAGGCAGAAAAAAAGCAACTTTTACGAGAAGTTTGCATGATCAGAGGTAATTTCATTGGATAAATGAGTTATGAGTCAGTGATAGAGAGATTGTGCTGATTTATAAAATAGATACATGCCACTAACTATAAATCTATGTACTTTGCTGTGGGGGCCCAGTCTTCTGCAGCTTATTAGCTTACATACTTCAATTTGCAAATAGACAGACATGTAACTTATTTTGGACATGACACTGTCCAATTTGCATAGCAAATAGAATCTGAGATGTGCATAAATAATTCCCTTGCCACCAGTATGCAAGCTTTTTAAAACTGGTTCTGCCTTGAGACATACAGGTGACTGAGTGTTATTTCAAGGAATGAATGAGATTTACAACATTCATTTTAGAGGTGTTTTCTTAGAAAATAACATCCTAAGCTTGCTTTGGAGCTTGCAAAGCACTTCCTCACCTTTGAGAATTTATGACCCAAAATGTGTATGAGTTCAGTCCATTTTGTGGAGAAGCACTTCAAATCCAAGATTATAGAAATCTTCTTTTCATCTATCCAAAGGCTGTGCAAGTCTTTGCTTGTGCAAAATCACTTCTTCTGTGTCCCATATCATGTTCCTCTGGCTTTGCACATTTTAGATGACCAGGTTTTGTGAATCACAGCAATCTGGAGGGAAGGTGTACTTCCATGCAGGTGCTGTTCTTTGCTCGAGAGGTTTCAGATTCACCTTGGTTGTTCAGTGACAGTAGGGGTGACATTCTGCACACCCTTGCCAAGATCCTCTTATTACATTCTGTCTGTTCAAATACCATAAAATTGAACACGAGTCTCAGTTTTCCAGTCTGTGAACCAAACCTGCAAGAGAGCAACCCCCTTCTGCTACACTCTGGGCTGGACCATCTTCTATCCTACTGTCCTCATGGTAGCCTGGATAGCTGCTCAACTGGAAAAAAAATCTGGGAAAATATTTGTTATTTAGATATGTTCCTGCATAACAAATCAGGCTCTAAGAACGAAGCACTGAAGGCCTTATTTTGATAACGGGTTCTGTCCATGCTTATACACTGTCAACCTGCTGGTAAAAGAACTTCCAACCTTCAGCCAGAGGAGAGCCAAACGCTGTTTCTGGAAGCAAACTGGGCACTGCAAAGAACCGTGTTATTCCTAGTAAATATATCTTGTCTGTATGTCAGAGAGAGAGCACAAGTAAGAGAAAAGGCAACGCAAATGTAGCACACAGTGCAGATGAAAGGACTACAATGCCAGGCGTGATTACAGAATTTGAGGAAAAAGATCCTTATTTCAGACCCCTGTGTCACCTCCTTTTCAGAATTCCCCAGGATTATTCTCTTTATTCTTCAGCTGTGAAGTGAATCTGCTCTGCTTTCTTTGGGGCATTCTACTACTTAGTTCAGTGTCACACTGTCAGCAAATTTTCATTAAGAGAGCCTAAATTTTCCTTTGCTCTGCTTGATCTTAATAGCCTGTTCTGTCAATTCCCTCTCCAAGAGTTAGAATGGTCTGCACTTCTTAGTTTTACTAATCCATCCTTACAGAGGCTTATAATAATAATAATATTCTTTCATGCATATTATTTTTCCCAATTTTAGATACATTTACCATCTGGAAATCTTATCTAGACAGAGTTCAAGGATTTTAGATCAGAATTTCTAACTGTTTCAGGCAAATCCACATATAAAAGTGGTCAAACAAATGTGTCACAGTATCCTCCTGGTTCTGCCTATCTATAGCCTGTAAATCTTGGCTAGAAAATTGGGAGTCCCTTTTATTGGGCATCATTTACCACACTTAATCTGCCTTTGTGCTGAAGCTCTTGCTTGAGCAAGCAGTGTGTCTCAGGTTAAGCAGCATTTCCCAGCAGCAGAATGGACCACAAACGTGAACAATAAAGGTCCCTAGGGCACAGTTCTGGAAGAAGCTGTTGCAGTGGCAACATGGGGATGTGGCCCTTTGCAGGGCAGAAAAAGATGGGGGTGAGTATCAGAGGTGAGTGAGTTTATGAAGTCTGCCATCTTCGAGAGAGGAAGTTTAACCATCCTCTAAATCTCTGCTTTTGGTGAGTTCTCAGCAATGTAATTTCTTTTCTCACTAACGCATCTCTTTCTCCCCACAATTAATCACTTCCAATTTTCCTCCTCTGCTGATTTGATTCAAGCAAACAGCAGCAACTGAAGTGCATGTGGGGGAAATTCACAGCATCTCTCTTTAAAGTGACCTGCTTTTCTTTCTAAGCAATATCTGTGCCCTCTCCAGGCTTTGGAGGTTCTCTGCTGGATAATGTAAAATGACACTAACTGGGCTATTTATATCACTGCAAACTGACTACATGATGGGATAATTAGAAGCACTGTATCTGCTGGAGTGAGCGATAACGTTGTAACACATTTTTGTCTAAAGCCACACAAACAACAACGCCTGCAGGTTAAACAGCACCTGAGCAGCTGATAGGGCTCCTGCACTGTTATTTGCAGGAGGCTGAATCTGCTGGCTTTAGTCATGCATGAGGCAGAGTTGTAATGGTGGTTTTATTACCTCCGGCAGTGCTTGCCCTCTATGCAGATAAACGATTTTTGAAACATTTGCTTTGGGCAAATGAGGGTACTCAAGATATTTTGCAAACAAATTGTGTAGATTTGTAGAACTGCTGGCTAAAATGGGACTCTTGGATGAAAAAGTCCAAGTTCTGAGCCATTCAGTCTCACACTGTTACTCCTGGATGGAGCCCCTACATTTGCATTGAGTTTTAGCTTAATGTCGCTTTGATGTGGTTTTGACCTGCAGCCGTGAAAGTCTGTCATCCATTTGGCCCACACTTAGGTAGGGAGGAAAGACTCTAGCTTTGTGGAAAAGAGCCTTAACTTCTTTTATGTACTAGTACAAATTCAGCTGTGAGAACAAGAACCTGTTATGCCGTGTTTCGGTATATTTCAGTGGTTAATCACACTCATTAAAAATGTTTAATATGAATTTGCCCAATTTCAATTTCCATAAAGTGTCTGTTATGCTTTTCTCTGCAAGATTAAAGGACCACTTGTATATGCTATTTTCTCTCCAGGAACATTATTGATGCACTAATCATGGCTGTTTCAGTCTTCTGTGAGACAAGATCAAATTCTATCCCTGTAAATATTTCTCTCCATCCCTTGAGCTATGTTTGTGTCTCCTCCCTGTAGCTTTTCAACATCCTCTTTAAAATGTCAACACCAGAACTGGACATGCCATTCCAGTATGCAGGAAGCATTCCAGGATGAGGTGAACGGTGCCAGATGGGGCACTAAAATCATCCCCAGCCTTCTCTGCAGTGCTTGCCTGCTGGATTATCCAAGGACTGAGGGGGTCAGTCATCATATCACTGCGCTGAAGTACATTGAATTGTTCTTTTGATGTGAACTATAAATATGACTCACTAGATACCAGGATTCAGTTCCTTACTTTATATCAGAAATATTGCATTTCCCTTTGCTAAGACACATTTTGCTTGAATGGATCAAACTTTCAAAGCTGTGCCTGTCCTTCTTGACTTCTGCTCTCCACCCCACCTTCTCTGATGATGAACAATTCTGCATTTACCTCCAGCTCACTAGTGATAACCCATAGCGAAGCAGGCTACATACTCTACAGGTTAGGCTTGCAATTCTCTGGTTCTAATGCAGAGCTGCTTCATGTCTTATGAAAGGAAAAGTGAAGTCTTATTTAACCTTGGTAAAGAATACCATTACAATTACAAAAACAAACAGGAGTGACGTGTAGGTGAAACATCCTGATAATGTTCCATGCTGTCAGCTAGTGTGAAATATGCCACCTCTGTGACTATAATTTATCCCTTCTCCCAGCTTGTGACTGCTTTATGTTAGCAATGATTCCTTCCACCAATTTATCTGGGTTCCATAAGCAAGTCCTTCTAAGATAAGACAAACTTTGGGCTCAAGTCTCTGAAGTATCCATGAGCATATTGCCTTGCAAATTAGTCCCAGTTCAGGCAGATGAATTTTGACATGACAGTTCATTATCAATAGAAGAGATTTTTCAGAAAGTGGAAGTCAAATAGTGGAAGTTTTTTTTAATATCAAGGCTACACAATGACAGCGGTACTAAAAATCTGCTAGCGGCCTGTAATAGTATGAAGATTAAAATGCTTTTTTTTTCACATGAAGCCACAGATTGCCAAGTGTTATCTTCTTGAACAAAGCCGCTACCACAAAGGTAATGTCTTACTGACTGTGTTATGCAGAGCATAGGTGACAAGCTTTAAAAGAGTCATTTAACCAATGTTTGAGAGCACAACGAAAATTATCCAGAAGATATCATTTTACAGCTAATTTACTCTTATCTTATTTGAAAGCTGTTGCAGTTTCTTCCTTTTGACAGGCCATGTTACTTTTTTCTGTCTCAATTAGATGCTCAGGAGGGGTAGCGGGCTTCTGCATAGTATGACAACCACCAAGGAAGTTCATTGCTTGTTCTCATACAAAGACTAGCTTCCTTATAAAAGCTGTGGATATTTACTATATAGGAGAGTATTTGCAACCTAAGAGGCCACCAAGCCAAAAATTAGTTTCCTAAGGGAAGCCAGCACAGAAAGCTAACTACACCCTGATGCGCTGTTTGATTGCAAGCCCTAGATGATTGGTGGGATTCATGTTTACTGGACAATACCAATATTCTTGGGAATGAAACGCATCTGTGCAGAAAGTCAGCGTTAAAAAGCAAGACATGTTGGTAATTTAGAGTCCCTGATAAAAGAAAAAGCACCTGGTTATTGAATTCCAAAATAGCTTTCGTAGAATATAGGTGTAGACTGAAATGAGTTTGTGGCACTTAATGCTGAAGTGCTCTTGTAAGTCCTAGTAGCAATGCATAAATAAAGTCTTTGCTATTGACCTTATTAGGTAGCAAATATAGGCTTTCTGGCCTGCCTCAGATGCCTAGGTCTGCCTCTTGAAGACATCCCTGTTCAATTTTTTTTTTTGTTAGGCCTAGAGGATCTGCCTGTGTAACTCTATTTCTTGCTCTGAAGCAGTTACTGATAGGAAGGCTGCTTTTGAAGATAGGGTTCAATTCTGACTTTAAAAACCCTAATCAATCCAGGGGTCTTCAAGCTGATTCTGTTCTCCGTTATCTCTGTGGAAATTGAGTAGCTTTATCAAAACCAACTGATAGTATAAGAGCAGAACTGTAGGTAGTGTATACTCTGTGTAACTTTGTCTTCTAAATAACCTTCCTTGCGTTGCTATTAAGGCACAATATTCCTTTTCAAAGAGTATCTGAAATCATTTTCCTGCAGAACCAAAGCAGTAGCCTAATTTAGTGTTCTTATTTTCATTTCTATTTTATTCTGTCTTGCAAATAAATAAAAAATGGGAAAAAATAACCTAAACATTCAAAAATAAAGGAAATAATTTTGTGAGCACCAGACTTTCTCTCCAATCCACAGACTGGAGGAGTGGGAGAAGAAATTTGTTCAGACTTTTAGTTCTTGTTTTAGATTTAAAAGTTGTGCCTATACTTTGCGAAGTATTTGGGTTATGGAGGATGGCAGAACAAATTTTGTTTTCTATTTCTAATCTTCTTGTCTGTGACTAACTTCACAATGTATCCTTTTCATGCCTGCTGTAGTTTCAGCTTCTAAACATTACCAATCCAGCAAGTTCTGCCTCCTAGATATTTGGAAATTCTGAGGCAGTGAACTGCTTTACATGATGTCTTTTAACATTAAGGAAGCAAGTTTAGTTTTGAGGCTCTTTATTTAGTAGCTTTTTTTTTTTTTTGAAATCCATTACATTTCAGGACTCTGGATTCAGAGCAAGCACACTTCTGAAGTCTGTATTATTTTCTCTGTTGTTCAGATTTCCTGCCATTGCTTTAAGCTGTTGCTGTCTGCAGAAAATGTGAGCAAAACTGCACAGTGTGCCTTCTGAAAAGAGAATTTCCAGGTCAAATCCTTGCGATGGGTCTGGGGGCCTCTGTTTTTCAAGATAAAATCAGAAGTTATTCATTTACTCCTTTAGGACGTTAAATGTTTGAATGTAGAAGTTTCAAATTTTTACAAGGTCTGAGTAATCTTCTGAATTAACTAACTTTGGACAAGCTGTTAATATTAAAACATTGTCAGTAAGTCTTCCATTTCAAATGGGCAGGAAAACTTGTTTAAAGTACCTCCTATCTTGGAAAGTATTTTCCCCTTCATAAACCTTGAAGTGCTGCAGCAGTATTGGAGCTATCTGCATACTGAAGCCTTCCTGTCACTTATGTAAAACTCAGATTTCATATATCAAGGGCTTGTGTGAAAATTACTTTGAGTGTTAATTGCCCAAATGATTCAGCTTTATAAGAGCCTCTCTTATGTACTCAAGTATGTCTCATAGCTGTCTGCTTGCCAAGCTCCAATATGGAGCCAGCTGTGCTCTGCTCCCAGATGTTTGGAGAAGATAATTCTTGCCCATCATTTCAGTCCTCCTCCCAAAATCCTGAGAAATTTGTTTAATGAAGTCATTAACGCACAATAGCAGATTTCTTCATTTTTTTTCTGCTAAAAAATACTCTCCCTAGAATGCCTGCAAGTTTGCCTTGGCTCATAATTACAGTAGCACATTGTCAGATTAACTGTGCTGAGGAGATAAAACAAAAGCCATCAGTTCTGCAAAATTAAGACTCTGCCAACATAATTCAGAAAGGATCAGCTCCCTCTGCTTTTAAAGATACCATTTTCTGTGTCTAAAGTCAATTCAATCCTTCAATTTACCTATAGCAACACGATCTGCTGTTGGAAACGTAACTAAAATCATACTGAGCCATAAATTTTGGATCCAGCTTTTTCAGACTTATTTCTTATCTGGAGCTGAATTTGCAATCAGATCCTTAACTGGTTTACATTGCTCAGTTCTTTTAAAGTCAGTGTAGCTACACTGAAGTCAAGGGATCTGTGTAAACTTAAATCACCTGTCTGTGGACTGTAGTAAAATCCTGGATCCAAGCAACAAGAAACCGTACCCTTTTGCAGGGAGATCCTGTCAGGACTTTGCCTGTCAATGTGCGAGTATTGAGAATTTCAAGGAGAGGTTTTCTTTGCTATATGGTGATAAAATATTTCTGAGCTCCTCAGCTTAATCTTTATAGTGAGTGACTACAGTCAATTCCTACTCCCATCTGAGTCAGCTGTCAGAATAGATTCGTCTCAGATTATGTTGTAATTGAGTTTGAACAACCACAAATAGGCGCTTGGTTAATTAAGCCTCTCTTTGAGGCGAAGCTGCTCTTGAATCAAAAATATATAGCTGTATTTTCATAGTGCAGGTGCTAGGATTTCTGGGTTCGCTTTCCAGAGTTCCCAAGGTGCTGTGGAAGAGCTGACTTGCCTTCCTGGGTGTGCATGTTTGTGCATTAGCCCACCAGCACAGCATTTCAACCCTATAGATTGCCTCGGTCTTACAGCATCTGATCCAGCTGCTGTTCCAAGTTATGGATTCTGCTCAGCATCTGCAGCCTCTTACAGATGTCGTTAAAGTTATTGAAAAGTCCATTTTCACTGGTGCAATCAGGGATTATAAGACCCTCTGGAAAGTATTTTGTCTGTAGCTGATGGGTCTCACAAGCCTTTGGCAGATGCTGATGTGGAAATTGTGGAGGTTGCATGCAGATCAGAGACCTGTGATAACAGAGCTGCTTGTAACAACCCTGGAATGAAGCAGCTGCTCTAAACCAGGCCACAGTCACAGAAATCACTTACAGACATGTAAGTCTGAGGTGACCAGAATGGCTTGAGATGCTTTTCCTCTTTTATGAAGCTAAGCAAGGCATTTGCTTGCATCTCTGTCAAATGATCCGTCCAAAATTAGGACATACACATTTGGGGACACAAATCATTCCCTGATCTTGTTCCCACTCAGGTTAATATGTACAGTGGGGAGCAGTTTAATATTCTTTCTAAAGGCTTAGCAAAAGACATTAAGAAATAGGATTTGTATTGGTATCTTCTCCTGTTAGCTGGAAGGAAATTGTACAGTTTGCAAGGTTGTTTCAGTCAGGTAATATGCAGTCAGAGTATGTTGTTTTTTGGAAACCTGTGAAATGCATTTCTGTTTTCCTGGGCATCAAGAAGAACCTAGAAAACACAGGCAGAAACATGCAGGCAGAAAGATTGGCCCTCTCCCAAAATATGGAGTTCTTTTTATTCCTGCTCTTTTGCATTCAAGTCTTGCCTATATATAGAAAATTGTGCTGTTTGGATTAGTCTAGTCTGGTAAATTGGTCCAGCCACAGCACCTCTGACATGACAATTCAATAGGCATGTAAACATTATGCACCCGAACAGCTGCATATGCTCTTCTGGAAAAGGGGGCTGTTCATCTTTGAAAGGATTATTTTATTTTACCTTACAAGGAATTTCACAAACTAAACTATACTGGTATGGGGTGGGGAAAAAAAAAGCACTTTGTTAAAGTTTCATTGTAAATCTGGGCACAGTCAGAGGTCTTGCTCGTAGAAGGAAAAGAGCATTTGTAGTTCCTTGTAAAACCTGTTACCTCTTTTGGCTGGGAATGCCGTCTTGGCCAAGTCATCTGGGATCACTCACTTCATAGATTTCTTGGTCTGGCTACTTATTTCTGTCCTGGATTTCTCTATAGATTTCCCTTATTCCGCTATTCCTTAATTGGAAGGACATGGGGACTTCTAGCAATCCCACTTTGCTTAAGAGTAAGTAGATTCTATGGCCCTAAGCATTTAACAAATGATGCCTTTAGAAAGCTGTTCACCTTGGCAAGGTTTCTTTTCTCCTTAGCTTTGCAGAACTGACAGTGCATGTCACCTACTTTTAACTAACAGTGTTTTTTCATATGGGAAATATTTTTAATAGGAGTTCTGACTCCCTGCTACTCCAGAAAACAGTAGAAAATTAATCCAAGGCTTCAATATTTAATTGTTAACTTGGTGCAGATGAATCCCTTCATGATATTTTAAATAGTCTTCCTTTTCCCTTCTAAATCATCAGAAAATGCATCACTTTCATTCTGAAGGACTTTAAAAGCAAATAAACTGTAAAGGGCAAAGTTTACTACTGTGCTGGGGAAGCTCTTGCTTTTGTGCTCCTTAACTCCTAGAAGGCTTTCGTGCCCCTCTATGTTCTATATGACATTGTGCAGCTGAATGGAGCCTTCTCAAAAATTACTTTCCAGCTGTAATGGAACAAAATATTTATGCTAACTTCTCATTGGGGCAAATGGAACTAAAATCTGTGTTTTAACATTTGTTATTGAAAATGAATATTTGCTGAGTGTGTATTGTGCTCTGGTGGATAGAGACTTTCATGAAGCTGCTTGTATATTTTACTTGCTATCTCTCTGCATTCTTACATCAATACACTTGGTGTGTTAAGTTTACTGACCATCTAAGGATGTGAGAGGGGCCCCAGTCTTTTTGGAAGAATTCAGTTATTCAGCAAAATCTGAGAAAGCTTCTGGTTTTAGTGATATCAGTCAAGCTCTGAGATCTTTATGATGACCAATGGATTTTAAGGCATCAGCATGCACAACTGCAAAAGACATCTGCACCTTGGTGGCAGTCAATAGGACACTGTCCGCTGTTGTTACAACCTTGGTGGCAGTCAATAGGACACTGTACGCTGTTACGTTCAGCTTTACCAGAGATGCACCACATTTTGGTTTACTTGCAGAATTTAAAGGGGTTTCTGGTTCTCTTCAGGATAGATTTTAGAAATTTCTAGGAAATCCAAAAGGAAGCCTGAACTCAGCTTTGACTTCGCCGATAAAAATGATGTGAAGGTCTTAACAACATTACAGAAACCCAGTAGTAGCAATCGAATGTGTCATTACCCAGATGCATCCTCCTGCTGCAATGCTCTGATAGATGATGCTATAACTCTCTCTGTCTTTCTGCAAGAATATCGTCTGAGAGTTCAGAAGGGAGAGAAGAAATTCTGTCTTAAACTTGCGTTCCCAGCAACAGGAATGCAGGGAACAGGAACAGCAGCCTATGTTGAAAAATGTGCCCATTTTTTTCATGAAATAAAAATCAATGTTATGTTCCTGCAAATCCCCTGGATAGTGACCACAGAGATATATGTAAAATGTATAATTTTAAGAAACTATGTGGCATTTTCTCAGAGGTTTAATTTTCCCTAATAACACTAATAAAATAAAACAGATCCTTTGGAAGATGTGAACTACTGCCTATACTCAGAGCTAGACAAGGGAGGGAAATGAATGATTATATATATTTTTCCCAGCTCCGCCTCAACCCATTCCATGTAAAAAGTAAGGGCAAGACCTGGGAAGGTATTGCAGGAGAAAAATGGCTATTAGACAAAATGACACAAACGCATTCCACAAATGTTACTGCAAAGGAAGGAAAGATGAAACAGAGATACTACTTTAGTCTTTGTGCAATAGCACAAAGTGATGTGACTTTGTGACTATAGCACAACTATAGCACAGAACTGTTGGAAACAAAATAGTCTTAATAATGTCTTAGTTGTTTGTTTGGTTTATTTTTTTCCCCCAGACTTGTTATTTACTTTTGATTGCAGGGAGGAGAGAAATGTGAGGATCATTAAGGGGTGAAATTCTGTCAGAAACAATTCAACTCTGGTCATGAAACTGTTTTTTAGAAAATGTATTTTTTGGCCCATGTTAAAACAATATCCTGGTAATGTTTTCTTTTAAATATTCAGTGTTCCCTTGCGTTGGGTAGGGGGTTCTGTGGGAAAGTGACCTTCTGTTCAAAACTATGCTATGCTCTTCCTTACTAGAAAAAATATAATTTGAGGGGTTTGACAAACTTTAAGTTTTCAAGTTTTTTTTTTTATTTTTTTTTCTTTTTGAGGATATCCAAAGACTGTATATATGCAAAGGTCAGTTAGAATATAGGAAGAAACTTCCTGATCTGATAAGAAAGGACAAGAACTGGACTAGGAGGGCTGAGCCAAAATGAACAAATTGGGACAGGCTTTCAAAACCTACGTAACTTATATCTTGGAGTGGGATGATGAGTAAGCTGACCTCAACAGTCAGATAAAAAAATTAAAGTAATCTGGTACTGAAGTGTTTGCTCTTCTACTTGGGCCTGTAATTCATTTTTCATTGCAGTCAATGGAGCTGCACATTTGAGAGGTCTGGTTAAACTTGAAAGATGCCAGATGTTTTCTGGGAGGAGGAGGGAGGATAGGAACGGCATGGAAAGCCTAAGGAAAATAATTCGTAGGGTGCTGGGTAGAAGTCTGTATGACTAATTCCTGTGACTTAGCTTCTGACATGTGTCCAGCACCTTGCTGTTCCGGGGAATCAGCCTGTTCCTGGTTCTGTGTGGTGCCTTTCACTTTTCATCTGGGAAACTGCTTTCTTACGTCTCTGTTTCAGAGGCATCACTCATGTCTTGAAAGAAGAAAGACTGTGACAGTCCTGAGATCCCTTCATGGAACAGTGCTCTTTGTCCCTTTCCCTGAGAGATTATAATCTACCTGATTCTTCCACTTCTATATTGGTGGGCAAGTTGTGCTGCTGTTGAACCCAGGGAATGTTGATGTGTTGGCTCAGTGGAAGAATTTCTGAGCACAAGGCTGTGTTTATGCATAAGGTTACAGGGTTATTAGAAAAGGTATGGAGAGCCCTGAGAGTCACACATGCCTTCATGAAACAAAAGTTTACGAATGGAAAACAGAAATTGACACTGAAGAATGGCAGAAAGTGTAATTTAATAGAAATACAGTACAAAATCTTACTTGAGTTAAGTACGACTCACAGCAAGCTTTATTAAAATGCTATTGATCAGTCTATTAGGTGTTAGAATGGATAAAGATGATTGTTCCCAGTGAGAATATGGGGTTGAATTGCATTTTATCAGCATATCCATATGTCAAGTTGAGAAGGGCTTTCAAGTGAATCTGCTAGCAATCCCACTGGAAGATTAGACATTTTCCAAGATACTGGAAACGGAGAGACCACTCAAGACTTCCTGGTTGTTAGCCAAACATCAGGAAATAGAAAACCTCTCTGTGAACAGCACTAGCAAGACTGGCTGCAGAAGATTTGGGTGTTACTCTTATATTTTATTTTATTTATATTTTTAAGCAGAAATAAAATGTTATTTGAAAGCTTTGCTGGGAAGCAGATTCATCATTGCAAGGTCTGGATCTTTTCCTTAGCTGGTGCCATCAGAGCACTTCATACTCAGGCTCTCATTCCAGCACAGATGCTAGAAGCGGTGTAAAGCGAATCACATATATGTACAAGCTGTTGCATCTGAATTAGCCATGGGCTGGTGGAAAATCCTGACAGGTGCACTTTAATTCTGTGACTTACATAACTTTTGAGAGTTGAATTATGTAGCTATGTGATGGAACATATTGCTGAACACTTATTTTCATGTATTTCCATTTTCTGGTATTTTTTCTTTTCTCAGTTCTTTGTTTCCGCTTTTTGAACTCATAGGTTCAGGAAGGATGAATTTGATCCCAACTCAGTTTCATTAACCTTTGGCAAACAAACAACAAGCCAATAACGAAACACCTTGTAATCATATACCGTGCAGTGCCATTGATATCGGTTCCACTCAGCACATATTTTGGCTGCTGAGGCACTTACAATAACACAGAGTCCCATTGTTGGATGTGTTATGTAGTCAGGATTGAATTTCCATAATGTGCTAGCTAATAACAGAGCAGTGAGCGGGTATTCTTCAACCGTCTTACCCTAGAGCTTGTCATCTCAGCAAGAACTTTGCTAACGAACCATATGGCCATCGATGGCTTTCACAGCAGTCCTACATGTTGAGGCACATGAAGGGCCCCTGGCAAACGCTGTTCTTGCCAGAGCTTCTCCACGTGTGGATATTGAAACTTGGGTGGTTGACCACTCTCCAGGGAATGTGACGTCACCATTTTAAAGTAACATTCTGATGCAATAATATATCACCTAAAAAACAACTGTTTTTTTTTTCCCCCACTAATGATAATCTTTGAAAAAGAAGCTGATGGAGACAAGGTTACAATACATACTATACTACTACTTCTGTTTATTCTTAAATTAGGCATATATTGTGGTAAAATAGAAATTGTATGGAAGGCATAGAGCAAAACCAGAAGTATTCCTACTTGGTAACAGTTGGATGTAGGGCAGACCATCCATCAGTAAATCTATATTAGATGTTTTATGGGCCTGCCAAGGCTTTTCAGAATACCGTGCCTCAGATAATAGACCAGTGTGCAGGTGCACCCTGGCATCCACAAGGTAATGTTCTTTTAGAGGGAACTATTCTTTGATTTGTTATTTGAAGTTTGACTCCTTCTTTGAGCTATCAAAAGCTTTCCTTCCCTTTTAAATACAAACATGAGCAGTATATCTTTTTGGGTTTGCATGCTCCATTAACGGGGCCTATTACTTCCATTTTGAAAGATACAACATAATTGGCAACTCTAAAAGTTCAAGGTATTTTAAAAGAGAACAAAATATGAGATCAGTCTTTTAAATGCTGCAATTGACAACTTTAATTATAAAGTTATTTACTTCTTCATACTTTAGCTTTCTTTTCCCCAACTGAAAATATAGTAGATTTATTCCAGCAGTATATTAATAGCATTGGTAAATAAAAACATCCTAGTCAGCTTTAACATGTGGTATCAACAAGCTTTGAAGGCTCTGTGTTCTCTTTTCTTGTCATAGTAAGACATTCAAACCATTCAAGTGCTGCCATTCAAACCATTCAAACAGACTTTAATGCAGTTTCTCAGATACTTCCCATGATACACACAGTTTGAAATAATAGGGTATGAAAACATGAGACTGTGCTGAAAGCTTGTTCCTTATAAAGACTCCTACCCAGGTTTGTGTGTTTCTTTCTGAAATATAATCATTGCAGCAAAGATAAACACAGTCGGTGAAATTCAGGTCCCACTGAATTTAGTGGGGCTTTATTCCAGCTGTACAGGGAATAGTTGCTTGGAATGAGGGTTACTTATTTCCAGTCACTGAAAGTATTATCATGCCAAAATAGTGAAGGACCACTATTACAACAAAGGTTTAATTTCTTTCTAGTATAATTAGAATCTTTACTCACCATTGATACTTTAATACTGTTAGCTTCCTTTATCCGCTACCTGAATTTCTAGACCTCAGAGGGGTGTTCACTGCTTGTTCAGTAGTTCTTTACTTTTCTGTCTTATTTAAGTGGCTTCTGTGATGCTTGTGCATTTTCTAAGCACATAAAGCTTTTTGAAGTGCAAAACTGAGATTTTAGAAAATGCTATAAGCAGCTCTTAATTCATATAACATGGTGTGTAGTTACCATGTTACCATGTAGTTACCATGTCTTTTGGTGTGTAGTTACCAGCATTTTTGATTGGACTGGCATATGCAGGGAATTCAAACACCTCATGTAATTCAGAGAAATCTGATGTCAGCAGTTACCTTCAGCAAACACACTTTGATTTCTCCAAGCAGTAATATCTGTTTTGCTTGATGCAAAAATACTCTCAAACTCTATTGGCATTTAATTACCTTCTCTCCTTCTTTATCTTTTTACTAATTTACATCTTGCCTCAGCCTTTCCAGTATTCTGTGAGGAATCCTTGCAGGCTTGGTAGTCCCTAGATAGCATTTTTTTTTCCCTGCTTTTCCTTGTATAAATGTTTCAGCACCTTTTCTGCATTCCCTATTGAAAGCAGAGAGTCCTTTTTTTCTCCCTTGCTGCTGTTACTCTAGTGATCCCCTAACTTGATTTAAGTAAAAAATCAATATTGATGGTTCTGAAAGATCCTTTGGTATTATTTTTAATAGTCCCTGAAAGTGATTTGGTCCTGTTTTCTCTAAAAAGAAAATACATATATAGCAGCTGTTTAAACCCTTCCCAGGACTACATTAATGTGCAATGGCAGATTGCCCCCAGGAACATCTGGAATGATAGTGGCCAAGCCCTAGAAATAAGTGAATACCAGGTCCAAAATTGGGTAGTCAGATGCATGCTCAGGACTGGTTGCTGGTGGGCAGGATTGGTCTGCTGAGCTGCACTGCTGCCCCTGGCCGACACTGGTAAGACACTAGTTTTTATGACTCCTCCAAAAATTAAAAGAAACGCAGTTCCTGAGGTTAAGGCACAATGGTAGAATATTGAGTATCTGTCGTCTGTTTTCAAGGCTTACTTAATGTTGACTAGAAGAGGCAGTTTAAAAGCAGATTCATTTCCCTTTGTAAACAAAGATTTGTCAATGTGTGAGAGAATCTGAAAGCTCTAAGGTCCCACTCTAAAAACTCACCAATATCTCAGAAATTTTAGGTTTAACTCTCATCATTTCCACATATATTTTAAAAAATGTCCAGTGTTCCTACAATTCCCTACTAATCCTCTGCCTCCCAAGCCCAACAAATATTGGTCAATTTGATGCAAATTCTTCTTGTGCATCATTAAAAAATGACTTGGTCACAGAGGCTTTCTATGCAAAACAGCGTCTTTCTATGCAAAATGGTATTCAATAGGCTTTTACAGAGCTTTAGGGCATCAGGACAAAGCAGTTTTGCTTGAGAGATTGTCACTCACTTCGTTTATGGCACTAAATTTAACTAACTAGGGAGCTTGCAGTACTATTTTTAGCCCTGTTTTCCGTGAAAACTTGGCATATGCGATCATGCTATAAATCAGTCTCCTCAGTTCAACTCACTGGTCATTTTTGAAAATTAGATCTTGGGTGGTGGAGAGGGACAAAGTTAGTGCCTCAACTGCAAATAAATAAACAAAAGGCCAAACTTAACTTTTTAGCTTGGGTGTTTTTCACTGCAGAGATGCTGATCTACTGGACAGTCAGTGTACGCATCAGTCTGACTGCAGCACGTGTCCAGCTACCAGATGAAAGAAGGAAGGTGGCAAAGAAGGAATGTGGGAGCACCACATTACTGTGGTGATGGGGATTGTGGTGGTGGGGAGTGTGTGTGCAGGAGGTGTGGGGGCCCGTGAAGCAGCTGCCGTGGGGGTGCCATGCAAAGGCAGCTGGGGAACCTGCCCAGGTAGCAGCGCACGTGGTAGCGGGGAGATGGGACACCTGAGAGCTGCGGGATAACTGGGAATATAGCCCTGGAGGCAGCAAGGATAAAAGTTTGTGGAGGGGATGGGGGAACAAAACAGTTTCCTTAATTCTCCTGTTTGGGAAGAAAACTGTTAAAAATCAATTAATCATTGTTAATTAAAAGCTATGGCTGCCGCCCAGGACATCTCAATGTTGCATATAGTGTTTGTTTTAGCACAGCATATGGCTTGCAGGAGGAGATTTTGCTGATTAGCCCTAAAAGTTATAGGAGGTTTATAGTGCCCTCTTCCACAGCTAGACTGAATGACTCAAGACACTGGTGTTATTGTATGAGTGAAAAAGAGCATGATCAGACCATTAGAGTTCTGCCAGTCATTAGCTGCCAGGAGTTGTCTCCATTTACAAGGCAAAATTTGTCCTGAAAAAGACAAATAAACAAAAAATACTTATAAGCTATCTCTTCTCTCTACTTGGTGTGCTTCAGTCATTTCTAAATTTATAAAGTCCAAAGAGACACTGGAAAAAATAAACTGACTGAAACTCTCATTCGTGCCAAAGTCACTGCTCTGCAAACATTCAAAGTGGCTCACCACTAATTGGGAAGCTATTGCTGTATGCTTCGACAGTTTGTTTGCCTAGATGAATAAGGAAAAGGGGATAAAGAGATTTAATTAAGTTACTAAGAAAGGAAATAGTCAAAGCCCAGTAGTTGCATTCAGTTCAGATTTAGTGGAGGCAATAACAGAAAGTCTGGGGCTGACTGAACTTGTAAGAATTGGCTGAGCTCCACTGAATTCATTTTACATCACCAGAAAATCTGGCCTCTGTAGTTCTGATGTCATTAGTGAACATGACTTCTTTGGCTCTGTCTGTCTACACTATACTAAAAAAAAAAAAGACAGATGCAGGTTCTTCTGCCTCTGTTAGAATTTCATGACTGAAGAGAGAAGAAGGAATTAATTGCCAATGTCCCTCACACATTGCCCTTACTTGTTCTAGCCTGTCACCTGGATTATATGAAATAAAGCACAGTTAAGTAAACAGCCAACCTTAGATCATGTGGGACTGGATACATGAAAGGGAACAGAAGGTGCTGAAAGGCTAGCAGTCCTCAGCAGGGCCTGGTAGCATTCAAGGAAAGATTTTGTGTGTTCCTGTGCCTTGTGTGAGAGATGTGTCAGTGCACAAGTCACCCCATTTACCCTCACATCAGGGGAAATATTTACTTTTTTATTCAACTGGAAGGTCAGGGATGAATCTTCAGTTTTATAAACTCAGTTTTACAGCTAAGATTAGTGAATTTCTGCCAAAACTTGTCTCAGAAAAATAAAGCCAGATTCCTTTTTCAAAAGTAGTAAAAGCATTAAAATAGTAATATATTTTAGAAGGAAAAAATCAAGTGCATAATATCTAAAATATATGAGCTCTGCTAGTGCTGGGTTATGTGCATTTTATACTGTACTAGTCACAAAATATAATGTGCTTGAGCAACAATATAGTATGAAAAAAATATCTTAAACATATAGTAAATTTGGCACAATTTCGTTACTCTTTGGTTAAAATGCAAACATGCAGAGTTAGCCAAAATTTAAGCTACTAGGATTCTAAGGATAGTTCAGAGTCCACCTCATGCAGGTACTGAGAAAATACTGAGATTGCGATTGAACAGACAAAAATATTCCAATTCTTCACCAACTCCACTTGGGTCCTCAGTGTCTTTTCTTGTTCTGATTTGTCTTTCCTGTAGCATTTATGTGGCCAGCATTGAATGGTACATGCTGGAGTCTGGGAGCTTTCCAAGTTTTTGGTGCCAAGAAGTGAGCATGAGTGATCATCAATAGTGTCTTGAAAGAACAGTCGTAGGTAACTTTATATACATATATATGTGTGTATATATATATGTATATATATATACATATATATAGATCAAAACACAGGAAAAAGCGTATCAAGCTGAGCAGAGCTCATCAGTGTCCTATTCGTTATCACGTATTCCTCTTCTTCTATTTTCAGTAGTCCAAGGCACCATCGCAGCTGGGGATGAACAGGTGCAGGGAACAATTATCCTATTTCCGGAGCTAATTGTGGGCTTAAATTAGGGAGACATCTTACTGGGGTAAAGAAACTCATCTCCGCTGATTCTTTTCAAAGGAAGAAAATCTTTTCATGTGACCCACCATGACTAATATGTTTATTTATTTATATTAAAGCATTGGTATTTGGTGTAATTCTCATATCTAGCACATTGCAAAGCTTATATAGGAGCCTTGCAGAGGGAGATATCAACACAATCCATTGGGATTAAGATGAACCCTTAGAGTAGCTTTTTGTGATTGAATTTGTAAATGATTCTGTGCCAGAAGTGAATTCTTCCCCCTGTAAAAATCCCAAATCCTATTGGCAGGTGTTCAAAGGAGTTTTCCAATGCAAAATAAATAAATAAATACTCAGGCAAAAATACCTTACTTGAAAAAAATCTAGCTGATCTCTATTGTTCTGAAAGGTCTGCTTAAAACAAGATGCTTTACCTTTTAATATCTATCTGTTTATGCAGGCATGTAGGGAACCTATCAACTAATTGTAATCAAATTTGTAAGTCTACTGACTATTATATAATGCACTATAAATTCCATCATTTTGCAGTTCACAAGTTGTCATGCAGAGCAAGTTAGAAATAAATCCTTCATTCTTAGATTTTCCATGTTTTTCAACAGTTTTATTTCTTTGAAGTGTCTTTGACTTTTATATATATAAAATTCTAAAAATTAAAAAAATCCCAATCTAAATCCCTCAAAAACAAAGCAAAACAAACTCCCCTGTGCTCATAAAATTGCACACTTAAGGGGAGGGAGGAGATATCCAGACTACAAAGCTGTTTTTGTTCCAGCTACCTCAGCTTTATCTAGTTTGATGTTTGTTCTGTGACCATTTGAAATTCAATTTCAGGCAGTTCTGTAAAATATCAACATAGGATGCATCATTAACTCTAAGAGGATGTTTTCCATTGGCATCTGCTATTTCTACCAAATGTCAAGACTTGACATTTGCTGTCATTATCTGGTTTTGGTGTATCACTCATACTGAGATTTTGTTTCTTGTTATTTGATATCGATTTCAACTGAGACCAGCTGTGTTGCTAATAAAATCAACAGGCAAGTATCTGGCATCCAGTTCTTCATGGGTGGTGAAAAAGAAACAACCCAATGTCAAAAAAAAAAAAAAGGAAAGAGGTACTTTTCAATTAGGATGCTTGCCTCTGTCCTCATATTATTCCTCTCAGCACTTCTGTTGATGTGGTATTTCTGACTGCTTCCCTTGGGGAAATTTCCACGGAAATCCCAGCCTCTCAGATGAAATATTCCTTTTTGCTCTCATCCACTGCTTCCTGGAGAGCAGGGTCATTTTTCAAAGCGGCATCGGCACTTTCGGCAAACTCAGTCCCTTTTGCCTCGTTGGTGTGGTAGGTGCCCTTATGCCTGTACATGTATCGGAGCATCACAATCAAGAGGCAAATGAGGACAAATACCACCGCAGCAATCACACCTAGGGAAAGGAACCAGTTTAATGCCTTGTCAGGAATAACACACTCCCTGTATTTTGCAGACAGGCAGCACGACTTGAGCTATTCAATAAGTAAAAGTCCATGGCCTATAAGATGTTCACATGCCGTGAATCTCAGGGTCAAAGCAGATTCCTGAAATGAGTTGCTAATGAGTTGATGCTGCCAAAGCCAAAACTGGGTAAAGATACTGCAGAAAGGCAGGATGACATCTTACAAGGTTTCTTTCAATTAAAGTCTGGATTTAGTCAAATTCATTGAAGCTACAATTTAATTCCAAAGTGAAGAGAAATAAGAGGACATAAAACCTGACACATTTTTGCATCCTTCTGTTAATGTAAACCCAGGAGAGTCTGCAGGTGACCTGTCCCCGTCCCACTGGATACACTCAATTGCAGGAGGAGGAGAGGGCACCAAATATTTCTTAGAAGACCTTCAACAAGTAGCAGGAGCCCTGCCATCTGCTTACAGCACTGCACTGTATTTCCAAGCTGCCATACCATGCTGTGCTCTAATTAAGAAAGCCTAGTTGTAATGAATGTGGAAGTGACACCTGGGAGGAGAAGGGGGTTCTGGGTAGATCTTCTCTGTCTCCCGGCCTAAGCTAATTGGTAGCAATGTGTTGACTGGACACAAATTTTTGCAGGTAACCCAAATGTGCATATGACCAAGCAGTGAATGGCAGCTCTCCTACCGAATGAGAGTAAAGTCAAGCTTTGGGGAAGGTTATGCATCAAACACTGCGTGTCCTCACTTCTCAGGGCCCATTTCCTTCTTTCCTTTTCTGCAGTGGAATGTGGAATTAAAGTAAATACAGCTATCGCTACAAATCCATATTTCAAATATTAAGAGCTGCATCCCCTTTTTTCCCTCATATTAAACAGTTCATTCAGGAATCCTGAATATAAAGGAGGTATTTTGAATTTTAGTTATTCAACTTGTGTGATTTTTTACACCTTTTAGATACAAGGTGCTTAAAAACTTTCCTCTTTGGCTGTGATTCTGTACATGTATATCACATTAAGCTGTCTCTCTAGCCACGTTAACTCCGGGAGCTAGAGGTTAAGGACTAAACCAAACATTAAAGGAATACACAATAAGAGGCACCAGAACAGTCAACACTGGGAAAGAGGAAAACCCTGGGAAAATCCCATATCTGGAGTGTGAAGTTGCTGTGAGGATGCAATAGGTATAAATGCATTTGACTAATTGTAGGCTTCTACCGTACAGAATGTTCCATCACAGGTGGTTACCGCGGGCTCTCTCAATATTCAATGGACCGGAGAGGATGATTCCTCTTTTCCTGGAACTGAACAACTACATCTCGTCAGATGAATTGTTTCCTGGAAATGTGTATTATTCTGTGGTGACAATGAGGAGACTGTAGAGAGGATTTTTCTTCTATTCAAGATGAGGAGCAGGAACGTTTATTTCCAAAGCTTTAGATTTGTCATCATCAGTAAACTGAGTGGGGGTAAAATATTGGCAAGAAAACAAGGACTTGGACTCCTGTTAACCGTTAGTAGGGTTAATAGAAATTATAACTCTATCTTATAAAATATGCCTGTAATGCTATCCCACAGATTTTATGGTGCTTGATTCTGGAAAGTGAAGTTCTGCTAGCAGCAATAAAATTGGTTATATAAAGAACTTGAGGTTTACAATAATAACATAGCTGTTTTGGGGGCTTCATCAATTTTTAGGACCTCACTGGCATCCCTCGACACAAGAGGCTTTAATAGGCTCTAGATGTAGCACAATATTAATAAGCCTAAGGGACTAAGTACAAATCAATTTACCTGCTACTTGCTCATAGAAAGCTGAAATTAAAGTTACGGGAGATGGGACCTGAGGGAAATATAGCAGAACCTCACCAATTTGCACTAATGATTGGTATACCCCCTTGTGAATGACTGAAATTAGTGCGTTAGCATGGAAATGAACAAACACAATAAAAATAAAAAGACAAGGTTCTCTCCATGAACATAGCTTTGCTCATTTATTCTGACAACTGTATTTAGTTTAAATGCATGAGAGAACTTTAATAGAACACCAGGAAATGCACTGTGGTGTATTCTGTAAAAATAAAGGGCCAGCTGGTGTCAGCTAGCATGGTTCAAAGAAAAAGAAGTTTTGCAATAGATGACAATGTTGGCCTAGTGGATGATGAGGAATACAAGGTTGACTTCAGATTTGGGCCCTTGGATATTTTGCCCTAAAAGGAGGAATAACTAGCCGTGGTGCTGCTCACTATACGGTTTATGCTCATTATCTTGTTATCTTGCCAGTGGCCCTTCTGGGGAGAGGTTTCCCACTGGACTAATTGTGCTGCTCCTGTTGTCTTGTCAGCAAAGTAGGAGTTTGCTAACATACAAGCAACCAACCTGCTGTTTTAATTCTAATGGTGCATCTAAGTGTGGTCTGCTGCTTACCTCCAATAACAGCCACATCTGCTCCAACTGAAGGGCCCTCAATATCTCCAGCTGTAAACAGATCAGAACATACAGGAGTTAATTGAACAAAAAGGAGATGGATCATATGCAGCAGTAGCGACTGTACTGGTGGTACTGTATTATTTTGACCTCTGAAACTCAGAACTTAAACAAGATCTCTCGTTAGCAAAAGGCATTTATAAAATATCTCATTAGAACTGACTGTACTGTAGCAGTTTTCTGTCACCATAACATTGGAAAATAAATAGCTAGCACATTATGCAAACTATCTTGGCCCTCAGGGAAACACCTACTGTTTATTATGAGCACTTACCTGTAACATCCTCCAGTGAATGATTAAATTAAGAGTGTTTGGGTAGTGTGATTATTCTCCGAAAGACAGTTTTGGGGAAAAAAATACTAATGCCCATTTATATTCCTGTGTATGGCTCTTCAGAGTACTTTGGATCCTGATTTGATGCAAATTAATCTGGCTCCACTGATTTCAATTAGTATTTATTTATCTGCAATATCCTTCTTTTAATCTTAGTATTTATTTTCTTTCAAACCCACATTTGGAATCAAGACAAGCCTGTTATGTGTGTGGTGTAAAATACAGTCCTTGCTTAGAGCAAGTCTGGATTTGCCCCTAATAAGTCAGATAATATTCTCAACTGGATTAGAAAATAACTTTCCATTTTGAAATCAAAAGAAACCTACTTGACCAAGAGTTTGTAAGAGATAAGAAATTGGTCTGAAAAAAATATGACTGCTGAAAAAGTAGTTAGAATAGAAATTATATTTTGACATTAATTATAGCACTTAAAATATCAAAAAAAAAGAATATCCAGAACACTTTATAGGTAGGGAAAAAAAAAAAAAAAAACACTGACAACAATGAGGAGTTTTCTATTTTCTAAAATAGACCTAAGTGAAAGAGTAAATTTTTCTAGGCCAACTTTCTTTACTAGCTTCTCTGCAGTTTAACAAGGTACAAATTCTGATCTGGTTTCCAGCTAATGCCACTGGCATCAGCCCACTTGCTCCTGAATTATGTGGATGTCTGAGAAAGTGAAGAAGTCTTGAAGTTTTTCATGCTCGGTTTATGAGAGAAGAC
Source organism: Tinamus guttatus (assembly GCF_000705375.1). The sequence continues at coordinate 36,817 of NW_010585057.1, read as the reverse complement.
TCTCCTCACCTTGTTTATTATTATGCTGTTTATATAATTGTAAGACTTCCTGGTATCTTAACAAGGCACATAGTTTTACATGAGTGTTTTTTTTTCTTTTTTTCTGTTGAAATATAGTGGATAGAAAGAATTCTGGAAAAGGTAAAAGGCTAATTCCAAATCCTTCCATAAATTCTACTGTGGCACCATGGCTGATATCTGGCTCTTCGGCTACTAAATGAGTGAGGGACAGTGCAAGGGCAAGAGACTCTCAGAAGTTTCTCCTTACTCATGGCTGGTCTCTTATATCAAACTGTAGTAACCTGATATTCAAAGGACCTCTCGCTTCCCAGTCATGGGTGATACTTTCACTGAAGAGCAGATTTTTTCCCCTCTTCCCTAGAGATCCTTCCTACATCTTCTTCCAGCTATGCACTGATGGATAGGTTGAGCACGCCCTATGCAATTTAAAAAATCTAATTATGTCTAGGTCCATTCAAAACCCATGTGCCTCAGAAGACATTAATTCCTTCAAGGTCAAATTGTTCTGTATTTCTTCATACACCAAATATACACTGCATGCCAAAAAAAAAAAAAAAAAGGCTTCTATACAGCAATCAAAAACTTAAAGGTGTGAATTCTAAAGTGCTTCCCTAGCCACACAGCTTGCTTCCAAATATTAATTCCAGATCAAATCATTGGCCCTTTAATTATAAAAAGGTATGTGAGTATCTCTCTACTCTTTTCAGTCCCTCCCAGGTGCCTTTTGGATTCAGATAACAAGCAGGTGCTTTATCTCTAGCACTTGCCACAGAAATGCTTTTGATAGTGCATTACAGTATCATCACTTTGAAGAAAAGTTTAATTTCAATACTGTACTTTCTAAGTTTTCAAAGGAATGATGTCCCAGTCTTGAACTATTGTGCAGTTGGTGCTGCCCTATTAAGCTGATAATGTTCAGCTTAATTCAGCAACCAGTTAGAACCATAATGTGGCATCAACCACCACAATTCCTGTCTTACTGCATGTGGGAGAGCCCAACTTCTGTTTTGCATCCATGTTTTGCTACAGAACAGGCCTGTTATCTCTCCGTCTGAGGGTTGTTTCCTTTTGTTGTGTCCTCTGGAGGCAACTAGTAAGGATCTAGAATTCAGCAGGGAGTTAGAAACTGGAGTTTCCAGCTCTGCTCCTGCGATACTCCTTGCACACACAAGGGTATGTCAAGACCAAGTTCAGTAAATTTGTAGGGTGTGGAGAAAATGACCTAAGAAGTGACTGAAGCACTGAAGTGAATTCACTGACTGAAGTGGATATGGGTAGGAGTTAACAGCCACCGTCCCGACAGGAACATGTTTGGCCAAGAACCCCAGCATCTAGTCTCAGAACTTCAGCTGAGCCTGTATGAGACATACACTGCATTACTGCAAGAGAGAGTTGTAGCATTCCCAGATAGAAGAAGGCAGCCATTATACTGGAGAAATTTTAGTTGAGGAATAACTCTATGTTTTGACCCTTTTATACCTTCTTCATTCTGTTCATCTTAGTGTGTGGAGTACTCAAAGAACTGTGTTTCATTAATTGTTATTGCACCTGTTTTGACTGTTTTCCTTTGTTTCAAGACTGTTTTTTGTATTAATGGCTGCTAATTTTTCCTGGCAAAACTTCCCCATACTGTTAAATTGGCCCTTGTACAAAGGCACAATCGGGTCCTGAATGTGTTTAGGCAGTGTTGTTATTTAGTGCCATTGGTTACTATGACGCATAGAAATCAAAAGATTGTGGCAACACTCTTGTTTTTCATAAAATCCCTGGCCATCCAAAGCGATCAGCTATAACAAGAGCATAACATACAAATCAAATCACTTGTCATTGAAAGTTATGTTTCTGAAAGCTACAATTAAGGGGGAAAGAAAAAAGCGCCTTTGTGTCATGACCTGAAATTCATCACATTCTGGCTTTGCCTATTAATTTACAGATAAGGATTTTTGCAATGGAATAACAATTGCTACCTGTCTCATTCTCATCAATCAAACAGAGCAGAGAAGATATTAGTCTCTGAAAGTCCCAGGAATGTTCCTGACTCTTAAATACTGCAAGCAAATCTCTTGCATAGTTTTTCAAAAGTGAAAAGGAAGCACAACGAGCCTCCATGTTAATGTAGTAAGTGGGGAAGTTCTTCCTGCTGAATTTTCCAGTAAATTTTGTTCAGCTGTCTTCTGCAGCCATGATTTTCCAATAAATCACTTTGATTTTTTTATAGTTTTTCAAACTGATCCCAATCCATTCTGAGGAACACCTGTTTGAAGAGGGAAGATCCATCAGCGAAATATTTATTTGCAGTTCAGAGATTTTGTTTTGCTATACACTTCCTATGTGAATTGTGATGGTTTCACTTGTTTGAATTTCAGATGTAAACTACTGAAACTCATAAGTGCTGGCTTTAAAATAACTAATATTGAACTTTTATAATTTGACATTTTTTTCAGTCTTCAGATGCATTCAAGTCTTACTTTCCAGCTATTCTTTACTGTACCAAAGAGAAAAATGTGAATTATAAACAAAAAATGAGGTTTTGGCATGATATTCTAACTCTGGGAAACAGATTTTATGACTCTAAGAAACACATCTTTAAGGAAAATGTGAAGTATTATGAGCATCTTCATAAAGCAGCTAGACTTATCTGTGATCTGCTGCAGAAGCATAACTATTTTAAGACATCTAAGTTCATGAACCATCCGGCTTATATGATGGTGGGAAGGGACATGTTAATTTTGGGGATATGTAGGTAGTCTTTCCCACCTAGCATAGGAAACTCAGATTTATGTTCCTCATCTTCGCAGAAAACAGTATCTCAGTTTGCTTCTGAGGCTACTGTCAGTGAGACAAGATATATTTACAAAAAGGCTCAAGCTTGACCTCCCAATAGCTTCCAGCACAAATCCACTACTTGTACCCATAGTAGTTTCTCAGTCAACAGCATAATTAGTAATGTAACTACCTACTGGTTCACTTGTTTGCTATTCGATTTGCCTATGGAAGATACAAAAGGAAAACTTTGCCTTCCAGAGCTCACTATTTGAAACATTTGATCCCCCAAGATAGATCTAACCTATTTGTCTGAACTACCAGATCTCGGCTGTGGACACCAACAGGGAGAGCCAAATAGGATAATATATATCTTACCTCAAGACTTCTCAGTTTATTGCTCTCATTTCTTAAGATAAAGCCCCCAATTAAAGTTGGAAAAGTGTTTGCTGATACAATGTTGAAAATAGACATAAAAGATAGGGCTTACAGTTTATATAATCATCAATCTCTTGCAGCTGTGGGTGATACTGCTGTTGTGGAGTGGGTGAGTCAAGCAGAATGAGCATATAGATAACTACGTGTGATAAGCAGCTTTTACTACATATTTTGCAATCCACTCAACACCAGTCAGGCAGCTCTGCTCCTGCTCCTGCCTTTCAGGATATTCCTACCCACAAGCTTGCACTTTCCATTCATAGCAACCTAACCCTTATCTTGATGCTCCATTGCTGCCTGCTTGTGGTTATGATCTCAGAAGCCTTGGCTGCTAAACTGAATTCAAGTGCATTTTTAAGTGCTTTCTTGGGCAACCCATTTCCCCTCTTCATATGTCTGTTCATTGCATAATGCTTGAACTTTGTGGATTACACATCCGCATGATGACCTGGGCTCTTTAGAGCAGTCTTTTTGTTATTAGGATTTTTCTAGGCGTTCAAACTAGGAAACACACTGCAAGGTTTCATCTTTAAACAGCTCACCTTATAAAAAAAATGCTATTGGTGGCACTTCTCCAGGTGAGGAACTAACCAACCTGAGTTAGGTGTCCACTAACACTCTGGCAGTCACTACCAATGCTGGCTACTGTGGTGTGTAAGCAGTCCTCAGGCTGCAAAGTGTCCCTCGAATGCATCAACTGCACCTCTTACCACCATCTAACCAAGGGGCATACTCAAACTGCATTATGTCCAGCTCATAGTTCAGGCCAGACACAAGCGTGATTCAGAGAGTGAATTTTTATTTATTTAGCTTTCACACATTCATATATTTGAAAGAGAGTTTTAAGTGTGACTTGAAGACCAATGATACACACTTAGCCATGATTCCCCAAAGTCCAGTAGAAAACTATTTTTTTTGTCTGTGTCAACTGACCTAATACAATATATTTTACAAATGTGGCTTGACTCCTCTCCCTTTTGATAAAAAGAATTTGAGTAGGGTTTCAATAATATTAATCGTTGCCCTAATTGCTTCCACTGAAGACAATAGTAAGATATTTGATTGAGTTCAGAGCAACACTGTAGATTTCTTAAAGAAGTAGTGAGAAATACTCAGTCATGTAGGAAGTTTATGCAATTGCTAAAAACTCTTACTTTTTATTTTTAATAATATATATATACTTTAATGAAATCACATGTAATTATTCTATAATTGTTCCAGAGGCTCTTTTTTTTTCTTTATTTGCTTTTCCGAAGTCAGAAATACAGCATTCCTCTTCATTCCAAAAGTAGGTTTTACTATATCCCTCTTGCAGGCACTGCCAGCCTTTTCAGACCACATATTTTGCATGGCAGGACTAGTGAAGTCTCAGCACCTCCATTGTTTATGCAACTGCGGTATGTCCTGCTTGCCCTTTCGTTTATGTTTGTGCCTTGCCAACACATTGCATTCATGAGAAAATCATTAATCTATTAACCTTAGCATACTGATTTAATTTACAAGCTATAGTTAGAACGGATTCACTGCAGCTGTTTGTGTAAAAATGAGTTGAACAAACTTGAAACTTTAATGTTAAAAATATGTTAATTGTTCAAGCTGCTCTCTGGTTTGTGGTAAAGCATCTTTCACATTGCACTGAGGCTTTTCTGGAGTTAAAAAAATGTCATTCTACATTTTAATGTTTGGCAGCAAGTGGTAGTGCCCCACCAGAGCTGGCATCTCTTATCTTGAAGAGTCATCAGTCTGAACCCATCAATCTGACACATTGTGCTGAAAAACCCATCACCATCTCCCATTACATACTGAAACACATCAAGGTTGCTCTTCCAAAATTAAGGGATAGTTTCTCATCTGTCAGTCTGGACAAGAGACAGAATAATTTGGCTTCCATTTATGTACTAAATTACCATAATGACAATAATGGTGGGATACAACACTAAACCACACGATCTTTTGGGTGAGTAAATGGCCTGTACTCCAAATGCAAGGTAAAGCATGTAAGTTAAAAATCTCTACAAAATTAAAATATACAAGGCCCAATTCTCTTGCTTTGCTGGCTAGCAAGTCATTAATCCTCTCTGATGCAATTAAAATAAAGGCCTATGGAAGACTTTTGACACTTCTGTAATACAATAACGGGGAATTATCAAATTAGTTTAATTAGATCAGGATTTCCACATAGTTTCAGCAATTCACATTTGATTCTGGTTTATGTTGTCAGATTCTTACCCTTTTGGACTACTCTAGAATGTTATAAAACAAGTAAGACAAAAAAAAAAAAGCTAAAATTTCAGGGAGTCGCGACATTATCTGTATGGCTGCTCTTTCTTTGGTGAAGCTGAAATGCACTTGGCTCTTCATAAAAGTCAGAGCTTGAAAGAGATGCTAAAATCAGTTTCCCCAAAAACAATGATATGGGGCTCTAAGATGAAGAAAGAGGAAAATGTGCATGAAATTTGGGAAATTATTTTAGATGAAAATCACTAAGGATTTTTAAAAACTGAACAGATATTCTGTGTTTCAAAAAAAAATCAACAGGCATAATTTTTGCAAAAGAATACTCAAATTACAAAGGAGAAGATTTTAAAGGGTTATATAATCTAAACAAAAACATTTGAGTTCAATCAAACATTTCTGTTAATCCCGAAAAAGAATGTGCTGCCCCCCATTCCTATTTCAATTTGAATTAAATATATTTTTTTCGAAGTTGTATTTACTAGACACACAAATGAATTTAGCTCTTTAGTTTAAATTGGATGAATATCTACCAATGATTCTGCTTGCAATTAAACAAAGTGCATCCAGTAAGAACCCTTCCTTAGAAATACCCCATATGCTGTAACCTTAAAATGACCATACAGCAAGACACTTTAGGCAGCATTAATTCTAAGGTCAGCATGGCCCCTGCAGTGAAACATATTTAATATGGCACGTGTATGTGAGTATGTACACTAAACATTTAACATTGTGAGTATGTGAGTATGTACACTAAACATTCAGATGGGCCTCTCTGCTGCTTACAATACTGAGAAGGATGAGAAGGTTTCAGGCCAGGTCCAGAGTAGTGGAAAAGTTGTGAAAGCAGCTGCCTCCAATAGCACTGGAGCTCCTTTGTGAGTGGGCTCAAAAAGAGGTTGCTCTGGACAACTTGCCTTTAGAGATGGCAGGTATGAAGCCACCAAGGTCCACCCAGTGCTTGTCTGGTTGTCCATGTATTGTGGTTGGGTCTTCCTATGTGCTCCTATGCGAAAGCTGCCTGAGGTCTGCAGAGCACACACTGCTGCCTTATCACCCAAAGGTGTGTGAGATGTGTGGAAATGGGAGACGGTCTAATCTCTTTCAAAAAATGCTGCACGTGCCAACTTGCTAGTTGCGCCCCGTTTTGTCAGCCTGATGTTTAGACTCATATCTGTGCAAAGAGAATTCTTCACATTTCCATGGAGATATGGTAATGTAGCCAGGCCATCAGTTACATCTTTCCCCCACAGCTGTCAAAGTCGGCTCACACTCCAAATGTGTAACATCTTGCTGGGGAAGATAAATTGACCTGTTATTGCTTCATTAAAGCAGGAGTGACAAATGGGGTATGAATCAATCCAGAAGGTATAGTCCATCATCAAGCAGTCTTCCTGCATATGTCCTTCCTCCTCCCACCTTTTCCCTCTTCATCAGAAACACTGAAGCACTCCTTTTGAAGCCTTTTTAATCTGGAAGGTTTTGAAAGAAATACCAAATATCCAGAAACTCTGCCAGCTAATTTCTGCCTGACTTTCCTCCAAAGACAATAGTATGAAGCTCTTGTCATTTGTGCTGAGTCAAATCAGGATCAAAACAGCCATTTGCTTATTCATGGAGATCAAACTAATCCAATGAATGGAAGAGTCACTGACTTAATTGATTCACTATTGCAAATGTGGCATATGATCATAGGTAATCAAAGTAGCCAATTGCAGAAATAGAAAAAAAACACCTGACAGTATTTAACTTGAAAATTCTTGAGGAGGATCCATGGGAAAGTACACCTCAGTGACCTAAACTTTACATGTTCGAAACATAAACATAAAAATTTGAGCCAGAACCTTTCAGTGGAAAGTCAGAGGGGAGGAGGTCTTAGCCAACATGTGGGGTATTGACAACTCCTTCCAAAACCCTGTCTAATGGTTCTATACTCTAGCAACTCTAGCAATAATTTAACTGTTTAACTGCTTGCAATTTTTAATGTGTTCTTTCAATTTGTACCTAACTGTCTAAAAGCCTGAATCCCAAATCTCAGGCTTTTACACCACACCCTCAGAAGATAAGACGGTCTCTGCGTTCTTAATATTGCTATGCTTGATTTATACTGTTAACAGCTTCTTAACATGCAGGTTTTAGTTTTTGCTTGAGACCTTTTTCTGAATGTGGCACCAATCAAGACAAATACTGATTAAAATTAGTCCCTGCAAGGCAGATTGAATTGTTTGTTAATATCTCAAATATTCCCATGAAAGAAATTTGACAGCATTTTTAGGCTGATTTTCCATAGGAAGTTTAGGTGTCCCTGCTGTGTGCCTGACTGTCCTTCCTTCTAACCTTTGCAAGTTTTGACTCTACTATTCATCTCCAACTGTGTTTAAAGACAGAACAGGCAAAGATAAGCACTTTGCCTCAATTTTCATGAAAACGGTAGGCTGAAGAGAAGAGGGGGAGTAGATTCATTCGTCAGTGGAGAAAAAGAAGCAAGAACCTGGTAATTATTACGTTGTGCTCAGGTGCAGCCAGATCTGCAGTCATCGTGTGCTTTCATGCCGCACACAGACCAGAGGAGATGCAGCAAGGCTCTGTTTCCTGCCCCAAAGCATTTAGAGACATAAACCCAAAAGAGCGTGTGATTGGTTCTGTTGCTTGAGGACTATTTGTTTTAATGAACATTGGCATGGCAGGAAAGAAACAGCAGCTTCTTTTGTTTGTTTGGTTGGTTTTTATTTGTTTTTATATTAAAGCTGATAATGTCTGTTTGTAGCTCAGAGATAGGAAGACTTGATCTTGTGCTTAATTATAGATGATGCAACCTAGAAATCCCCTGGAACCTAGTGAAAGCATGCAGTTATGTATAAGGATACTTTCCTGTCGATTTGAAGAATTTAGTGCCAGGCTGTTCTCCTTAGAAAAATGTAAAATGTTTTCTAACATAGGCAGGTTTGTTCCTGCAGTGAAGTTTTTTAGCAAAGCAGTCCTACAGGCGAAAATTCTTGAAACTAGGAACTTTCTCTTCTCCACCCCCTTCCTTATTTGATATGAATTGTATCCACCTACAACCAGCTCATATATCAGTGCTCGCCTAAGGCTAACATCTACTAAGTGTTGCAAGTGGAAATGTCAGGATGTTTAGCATATGCTCTTTAGGGACACAGAGTTCTGTCCCGGAACACTGATGAAGTTAGTATTATTAATGGAGATATCTCTAGTGGAAACAATCTTCCAAATGTTTTAAATATCGAGCATATTAAACAAACCAACAAAAAAGGACAGATTGAAACACCTTAGCCCAGAATAACAACGCTTCTCATTTTCAAGGGTTTTGCAATAAATGTGTAATTTCTTTTACATATCTTCTTCATTTAAAAACGCAAACAAAGCTTGCTTTATTTTCTGAAAAGCTTTTGTATATCAGTCCAAGCTGTCTGAATCAAGTTGAGCAATTTTAGCAAAACTGCTTTGCCATCTATCATTCATCTGAACAATTCCAGTCAGATTATGCAATAATTGTTAAAAAAAAAAAAAGGCTTGCTTGTCTCTTACTTTTGGACAGTTGTCTGGCGTTATTTGACAAACAGCACATTGAACACATTAACAAAGCTGAATATAAAAGTCCTACATTGATGCCATATACTGTATGCTTTCAGTGAGGTACTTCTTTTATTGTTATGAGTTCATTAATAAGTCATTAGTAACGTTACTCTTTCATAATGAAAAGTGAACAGTGCCATGTTGTTGGGGAGCGAACGACCAGCTTGGTGAGATGTCTGACCTCTGTAAAGGAACCCGAGTGGTTCCTTCTATGGTGCCTCTGAAGATGCTGCAGAGAAGACATCCCTACTTAGAAGTAGATCCATTCACCTCCATGATGGTGTGAGGGATCGTGGGGGAGGAGCTGGTAATTTACTTTCCCATTAACCAGATAGCAAAACTAGACGAGCTTAGTATAAAGGCCTAAGTTTTAGGAGTCTTTAATTAAGGAAAATGAACATCAGCCATAACTGTTAGTATTACCCAAGCATCCTCTTTTCAGATTGTGCTGAAGGCTTGACTGTTCCAAAGGGTGGTCAGAGCATTTTCACAGAGATCAGCATGCACTGATCAGCAGGGCTAGATCAGCAGATGCTAAAATAGTGTTTTACTTCTATTTACTTCTATGCATTTGGCCTATGAAGTTACAATCACATTCATGGAAGCAACCTTATCTTGCCAAAATCAGATGTTACTATGTGATGCTAGATTCCTAACCAGAAAAGCACTACCCTTAGTTTAGTCTCTTCATAGTCTCTCCTTTTTGTCCTTTAGCAATCTCAGTCTATCCGTGCAACAATAGTCCCAGCTTGGACCAACAGTCCATGACACCTCAACTTTACATGATGCTCCAAGCTTTGTGGCTACTCTAAGAGTCTGGCAAGTGCAGGGTGCTACTGCCAGGCAGGATAGGCTCCACGTGCCTCGATGGCTCTGCGTGTGCAGATACATGGACACACAGAGCCATGTACAAGCTTCATGCAGCTTGCAGAACCACAGTCACCTCTGCGGCTTCTGATTCTCTTTCAAATTTGGTTGACATAGGTCAGTGGACCCAAAAGTTACTGATGGGAACTGACGAATAGATGAACAGATGATAAAGCAGACACATAGACACAAGGAACACATAAGCCTCATTTCATTAGAAAACTGGTCTGAAAACAAAAGAAGCAGTGGGTGGAAGGACTTAGAAAATATCCATATTTTGGTCACCAGTCAAAATGCCGGGTTTGGGGACCATTTCAAAACAGGTAGACCATGTCTTTAAACAACGAAAGCCAAAAGGACATTGTTGAGGGATTTTTTGCTCCTTTTTGGTCAAGTCACTTTTAAAGACAGATTCAGCTTGGACAGCTTTGGCAATTTCAATGGAGGATTAATCTGTGTCATTAAGCAGAGAAATATGGTTTAGTTAGTTTTCAATAGCAGCAAACGCTTGCTCAGGGACTTCAGTGATCAGCATATTTTTGGCTTACTATATTTAAAGCCTTTAGGCTGCTTTCCTAAATGCATGAAACACACAAGCAGCAAAGCTGAGAGTGAATTGTTGTAATTTGACCTGGCTGCCACGTTACAGCTGAAATGGGAAGTCTTGTTCCTAGCCCTTTCTAGTCAAGCTGATCTATCAGAAAAACAGCCCACCCAAAAAAAAAAAAAAAGAGTGTGTGTGGGATATTTATTGGCAGACTGATCCAAGCCACCGTATGGTAAACAGTGAGGGGGCTGGCAATGTGCAGACAGGGAGGGCAAAAAGCAGAATGCTCTTTTTTTTTTTAGGGGGAAGGAGTGGACGGGAGACAAGGCACGTTATAAATCTGCACCTGGAATAAACAGGTCTCCATAAAGAGGAACATAAGGGTGAAACAGCTGGATAACTCATCACTAGGTCTCTTTGAACAGAACAGAAAACTGTAGCTTTTCATATCCACGTGACTCCTTTGAAATACGGAGGCTCCAGAAGGCCAGGGCAAAAGTTGAGAGCAGGGTATTCTCTGCATCAGAATATACATTGCAATGTGCTAAGTAGTAAGGGCTCTCTGCACTGAGCAGGGACCCGAGGGCAGAGCTGTCGCCCTGCGCCCCCCTCCCTGCTGGCCCGGGAATGTTGCTCTTCCACAGCTGAATCAGCCGGAATCGCGCTCAGCTGAATAGCTGCAGTGATCACTGCTGTCCCATTTATGCTAATATCAAAGCAGACACCATTCCAACAGACAAAGGAAATACCGAATGCTATATCTGAGGTGGGGAGATGGTGCCTGGTTGGGCTGGTAGTGAAACCTTTTAATTTCCCCCTTTTGCAAATATTAGAAACAGGACAGAACCAAGGATCCATGGTCAAGATCATCAGATACAGCCTCTGTCTGTCCTCTCTGTCTTACCACTTCTCAGATTAATTGACCAGTTGATGCTGCCTAACAAGATGCAGAAATCTGTTGTCTCAAACTATCATGAAAGACTGCATATTTCTAGAAACCCTTTCTAATATTCCCAAACTATTAACCATTGCTTGTGAGGAAGTCTGCTTTTGAACAGTATTGTGAGATCAAGTTATCTCACTGAAATGCCTACTAGTAAAAAGAGAACCTCCCCATATACACAAAAGAAAAAAAAAAGAAAAATGAAAAAAAAAGGAAGAAAAAGAAAAAACAAAGAAGGAACAAATCAACAGCACCAGCTCAGCCCTGGAAAATATGAAGTCATAAGTAGAGTTCAGCCAGAGCAGACTCCCGTTAAACCTTGTTTAAGAGCCAAGTTCCACCCTGAGATATGTGTGAACTGCAGTTTGTTTCAGAGGGAGCTGTGCAGCGCTTCATGTTAGGGCAGGGTTCCGACTCAAGTATGTATCTGTTACAAGTCAGAGAGGAGTAAAGCCCACATCCCTTTTGCATTTTTTTGGTTCCCTGTAAGTAAAAAGAACAGAAACCTGAAGAAAGCAGATAAAACAGCCCGGACTTTCACAGGGCTTCTGTCAACTTTAATTCCCTCCTCCACCAGACCTGAATGCCCATGTTTCTAAATCCAGCACACTACTTTGATGATATTCAGCAGCCTTTCCCCGTCCCCCAGTACCACCCCCTGAGAGTTCAGCACACAGAAGCTAACTAGAGTTTCTTTGCTCTTGGGTGTCCCTTTATGAGAGTCTCAGCAAGAACCAGGGATATGTGTGTGCTTTGTAAAGCAAGGGACATACAATAGTCTGGCATTATGCCCCTGAATCCTTCCACCAAACATTTTTTTGTGACAGGTAGGAGCTCCCCTGAATGACGAGGGAAGGAGTGGCAGAGAATTTCCCCATTCTTCTCACCACTTTGCATTCCCAGACAGGGGTTAGGTGTGACGGCAACCCTTGTGCTGTGCTGAACTGTGCGGATCGCTTCAGGCAACAGCCTGCTGCGTTGCTGGGACTCGCTCCTGCTGTTACGGAGGGTGAGTGGAAGAGGTAACGGCCACATTTCCGTAGGGCTCCTGGAGGCACTGTGGTTACCTGAAGGAACAAGGCAGGAGGATGCCTTGCTCCCTGACACGAGCTCCCTGTCGCAGACTGTGCCTTCAGCAATGCTTCTCTCCCAGGGCTGAATTCCTTCAATTTGAAGTTAAAAGAACTCATTCAAGAGCAGAGTAGAGCAGAGCAGAGCAGAGGGGGAAGTAAGGCTCAATGCTGCCAAGTATCGAGTGTGGATGTGAGCAGGAGCTTAAGTTATATGAAGAAATGTAGTAAATGAAAAGGCCTTTCTATCTGATGGACCCCCTCAGGCACTAACTACTACTAAAATACTAACGCTGGCTCAAGCAGTTCCTGTGCCTCAGATCCTCAGGTGCTTGCCCTGTGCTTCTCCTCACCCTCAGGCACCTACTTCTGTCTCAAATATGGAAGATGGACCCATAGCTTCATGTTTGTGTTCTAACATGGCTTTCATGGGTAGAGCTGAACAATTATATAAGTCCTGCTCAAGTAAAAATGCCCAGGACTATCAGGTTCAAACCTGTCCTGGAAAGTGCTTCTCATAGAGATTTTAGCAAACATGAAGCAGGAGCAGTGTCCCTAAGTAAGAATGTCTCTTTTCCTGACTGAACTGCCAGCTGATGAAGGCCAAGGGAAATATGTAGTTTTGGTAAACTTGGCACAGCATTGATGTGCCAAGGGCTTGATGTGCAAGGGCAGCGAGACACAGGAGTTGGAGAGGAAAAATAACTGTGAAATCACATTACCTAGAAGACAGATTGTAAACAATCCAGAAAGGATGGGGAATGTGTGAACGAGGGAATTCTTTTTCCCAATTTCCTGACATCTGCAGTGAGGCAGAGTAAAGGCTGAGGGACCCATTTTTCTCCCCTTAACTTAGTGGGTGATTCCATCTGTCCCAGGCAGCAGGCCCCAAGGGGTCCTGATCCAGCAAGACCTTTGAGGGCTGCATGAGGTATTAAGGACAAAGTCACTGGCTTCTTGGAAAGGCATCTCCTCAGCCTAGACAGGCCAACGCCTCCCTACTTACAAAAAGAGGACGTGGATAAACTGCCCTCTCTCTTTTATTGTGGATGCTGTGGAGAGCTTCATTCATCCAGATTCTTTTAAAATATTCCACTTGGTCCTGGCTAGAGTGCTCCTCAGTTGCTCAAGGTGCTCCTCAGTTTCCAAGCAGAACACTTGAGCAAAGGGCTGAGGGAAGAGTTGGACACAACAGAGAGATGGGGACATCCAGTCAGGGCTGAGAGGATATGCAGGCAGCCTTTCCTCTCACCCCTGTTCAGCAAGACACCTTCTGTGACTGCAGAACTGTTATGTACTGTGGCAAATATTGCAGCCCTGAGGCCTCCTGCTCATTAGAGCAACTGATCAAAAGCCTCTCCTTCAACAGCAGTGGGAGGCTTCCTGTGGGGGCCCAGAGAGACAAGGCGCCCTTGGCTACACCTGGAGGGCCATAGCTCTGTGCCTGTCATGGGACTGATTTTGCATCCCTCTCTGTATCTCTCTCCTAAAGGATTATGCTCTGTGTAGAGAAGATGTGTGTGTCCTCTTAAGAATACGGATACTGGCACCCACTGACAGCAAGCTGCTAACTTAATACACCAAGTGAAATAATCAATTGCTAAGATGGACACCAGCGTTAATCAATACCTCCCCAGCACTGTCCACCACCACCCACAAGCCCTGGTCCTGGCTGTCCGCAGCAGACGTCTTCAAAGCAGACAAATAGGATGAGCAGAGATGTCACAGCAGTGGAATCTCAGTCTCTGCTGAATCTAAGAGTTTCTCCCTTCTCATTTCATTGCAGCAAGTTTCTACTCCCTAAGGTCTCATGGTCTTGAAAGGCATCTTTGAATATGAATGTTTCCTTTTTATGCTTTGCTGTTCCCATTTCCTTCTGATGAGGAAAATATGCCCTCTACTCCCTAAGGTCTCATGGTCTTGAAGGGCATCTTTGAATATGAATGTTTCCTCTTTACACTTTGCTGTTGCCATTTCCAAAAAAAATGTATCTGATGAGGAAAATATGCCCCTCTCCTCTCCAATGGATAACAGACATGATTTTAATTACAGGACATGTACTCCTCCCTCCAAGTTTTTGCTGCAGTTTCATATCTAACAAAAATGGGTACTTTTCCTTCAAAGGGCAGCATCTTGCATTTCCCCCCGTGTGTCTCTACAATTGGTCACCTCCAGCAGCTGCTGGACTCTGCAAGGTCCCAGGGCTCAGCAGCACCACGCCGGAAAAGAAGGGAG
>NW_010585057.1:9545-22079 GCF_000705375.1 Tinamus guttatus | reverse complement strand
ACTACATGCTCCCATCTGCTTTGCTACTGGCCTCTGGAGAAAACAGGACACAGGATACACTTCCTGCCAGGGCAGCACTCTTAGCATCCCAGGATGGAAGGCATGACCTTTTCCTTAAAGGAAATGCAAGGCATGAAGAGGAGTAGGGTGGAAAGTCCACTGCTGCATTTTATCTTAAAGCAGTGTCATGCAGTGGTACTTCCTCTTGCTTTCTCATCCAGCATTTAAAGTTGTTTACTTTTTTAGGAAAGACATTTTTAAAAGAAGCAGCTTCATCCATCTCTACCACCCTATTCTTGCGCCAGTCAGTCATGGACCTTCTGACGCAAGTCAGATGTTACTGAAATGAAAGGTTTTATTCATCCCGAGTGAAGGCAAACAGCAGAGGTAACCCAAGGGAAGGGCTTGGCTCAGGCTGTTTCCAGCTCACAAACAGTTGTGTCCTCATGATGCAGAGACGAAGCATCTCAGAAAGAGCGCAGGAGGAGGAAGAGTTTTTTGTCTGAGATTCATATTTTAATGGATTCCAGAAGGGGAAATCTTTTACTAAGGAATGATAACAAAGTTCAGGAGAAATGCAAAAGCATTTATTGCCATAGTTGCGTTCCTGCCTGCTAAAGGCAGGAGGGGTGATTTACTCCTCCTTGGGTAGAAGGAGTCCCTTATGAATCATTAATCCACAAGGAAAATAAGCTCAGGAGCCACAGACATCTTTTCTTAGCGCAAGCACCCGGAATATGATGGAAGTATTATTCTTTGGAAGCATTCAGAATTAGTTTATCTTTGTTTGCTCCTCTCCTTTCTCCCTTCCCCTCCCTACCTTCCATGCTGGCTCTCACAAAAGCTCAAGTTACCACTAATAAACATCATTAACATCTGTGTGGCATTCAGTCTGCCTCAAGATAAATCAAGGCATTTGAAGTAGGCTAATATTAAAAAGTGAAGATCTGCAGTCATCAGATTCTGATCCAAAGTCCAATGAAATCAATACAAGTAATCTCAGCATTATCTCAATGCCATTGGTTTTGGCAATGCAATGATAACCTGTGAGTAAGGTTGTGAGACTCTCTGCACAAACCTGAAGGAGAAAGAAACAGACAAATATTTATTTATATGCCAGGCCCTCAGATGATGAAGCTGGATGTTTTCAGCAAGAGCTGATCAGAGAAAAGTTATGGTAGGAAGCCAGGTTGCATGCGGTGGGCACCTCTTGTTATTATCTTCTCATTTCTTGGTAGGTGAGAAAAACAGGTCATCCAGTTTTTTATACACTTACTGGTCAAAATGGGATTTCTGAACCATCATTAAGAACTCATACAAGAAAAGGAAACAAAAAAAGTCTTAGCATGTATTGTTCTGTCTTTCCGCTGATCTCCTGTCTCCTTTTGGCTTTCAGAGACCACTTGGAAATAGTTCCGCAATGCCTCAGTTGCTGAGAGGAACCTTAAGGTCTGGTTATGTCCCTTCACCAGATACAGACATTTGCTAGTCTGTAATGGATGCCAGAGACCACTTTGGCCAAATTTGCCTGCAAAACAAGCAAGGTAGAAGAGAGCTATGTTGCTGTATTTGAATCTTCCAACAACTCCTCACTCTGTACTCTGATTGACCAGGTCCTGTATATGTTCGTAAAGCCACATCTTCAATGCAGACAATGACTTGCAAGACAGAAAATGTGACTTAGAAAAAAATCTGACTCTGAGTGGCTTCCTTGGGTTTTGTGTTCCCTTATGTGTGTGTGCATGTGTGCACAGCATCTCCTATTTTTGCTCTTTGTCACACATTGTGTCAGAGTTAGGTTTTAGGAAGTTGAAAAATGTGAAGATTAGAACAACCATGTTTACATGTGTTACCACCTGCTACTTCATTTCTTCCATGGTGCTTAAATGTTCAGACATGTGGCTTTGAAACACGCTACTTTTAATGTACTTAAAAACCCTGCTGGATATCCAGTTTGCTTTGATCTCCACAGTCTAGAGACTATCTCAGAGAATACAAATGACTATGTTTAGGGGAAAAATATTTTCAAGGAGAAAACCCTAAGATGCTTCCAGCTCAGTATGCTTTGCCAGATGATGTCATACTGAAGGTTGTTTTTACATTTTATCTTTATACTTCAGGAGGCCTCAATCTCTCTCTAGAATGAGCAACTTGATGAGGGAGCTTGTGAAGACAAAAGAGGTCAGTGCTGCCTATGATGAGCACTGAACTGGCAATATTTTTTGATGATTTTTATTTAGAGAGGAGAGAAGGTGTAGAAGGAGACATGATTTCTGTTCTGAGAAATTTAAAGAATAATCACAGCAAAATAACAAGAAAGTACATTTTTACAAAGGGAATGACCGGATTTTGTCAAGATGCAGTGGGAAGGATGTCAGTGGAAGAATGACGAGAGCTTATTAATGAGAAGGAAGGAGACATTCAGTGAAGAGCTCAAAGCACAGAAAGGAGTCCAGGCTAGGGGTAAACCAGCTCCCTTCTGGTCAAAGACGTCTGTGCCATCTCTCACCACAGGAAGATCCCACAGGTCAAGGGCTTTATGGCTATGGCTTGGGGTTGGAGTATGGGAGACTTTTATCTCATTGTGTTTCCAGCCCACTTTCTTAAAGGGTAGAGTAGCTTCAAGTTCCCACATTACTTCACTGTGCTTTGTTACAGGGGCAAGGATAGGACAAGTAATGGGCAGAACCAGCTCAGTGCTCAGAGCACAGAGAGTATGAAAAAGAATGTGAAAAACACGACTTCCTCTTTATCCAAAGCAAAGGGGAAGCTGGAAAGGAAGTTTGGCTCTGAATGAAAGTTACATTTTTTTTGTCTTCACGCTGTTCTGTTCAACTCCTTATGCAGATGTTCCTGTAAAGTTTCTGCACATCCTCCCTGTTGCCACAAAGGGCTGAATTACTACTAGGAACCGGGCTTGATTTGTTCTTTAAAATAAAAAAAAAAATCCTGGTGAGTTCACTGAAGTGAAAAATGGCTTTGTGTGCAATGCAGAGTTCAAGAAAGCAAACTGCACTGATGTAATTATGGAAATTCAAGTGAGATGGACAAAAATAAACTCTCTGATGGACAATAATAAACTCTCCCAATCATGGGATCCAGAATGTAAAAAAAAAAAGTGTCGCAGGTTGTAAATAAAAATTCCTATGTGATGACAGGAAAGCTCTGGAGAGGGGGAGATGTTGTTTCCTAGCAATCTGCAGAGATGAGAGAGCAAAGGAAAAACAACGAGAACAGAACAGGGATGGAGACGGAAGAGGGGGCAACTCCCAGAGGAAACGAGGCTCCAGCCTAGACAGACATGGGAAGATTTATGTCTTCCTCGCTTAGGGTTGCAGTTTCTCTTCCTTCCCACTGCCAGGACTTGTGGAACATCCTTGAAAGAGGGGAGGAAATGGCAGTCAGCAACTGGGACCTGCCTGTCTTTCCCAAGCTGAGGGACAACCTGGGGGCTGCGAAAGGGACAGGCACGAGGAGTAGGAGCTGCCGGGGTGTCTGTGAGCTGCGCAGGCCGCACAACGCGAGGGGCAGGTGCGCGAAGGAAATGCGGATCAGAGCCTGGTCCGCTCTGGGACAAGACCTTTGCGTCAGGGAAATGGAATTCAGTGATGTGCACATACAGACTCCAGAGGATGGAAATAAAATATGAAAATGCAGCATGTATCATTTCAAAGCTGCTTCAGTATTTTCAAAAACTTCCACATGATGCCTGAATTTTTGGATGACAAAATTTATATGCTAACTCTTCACAATTCACTAGAAATATTTTTTCTCAACTTATTCATACACATACCTCTTTATCACCTGTTACAAATTGTGGGCTATTTACTATTAACTGAGAAGTATTTGCTGAGAAGTTGGTCACCAGGAACTGCTTTTTAATCCCATTTTAAATTATAGATTTTTTAAAAAATAACCAATCGGCAGATGAGAAATCTCTGATTTTCATGTAAATAAGGATATTTGTTCAGAGAAAACAAACTGATTTGTGTTGAGTACAGAGAATAAATCTTGGTTAAATAGGAGGATCCTGTAGTAACAATTTTGTGAAAGCTGTTCTAATAATTTTTTTTTCCCAGTATCTCTTTGAGGTGGACACAGACATACAGAATAAAATGGAAATGATTCTTCAATGAGTATTTCACTCACAAAGTAGGCAAAGTAGGGAAGTTATTTTGAAGAGAAGCTCCTTTTATTTTAGCATGTATATATAGCCCAAGCTCTTTTTTTTTTTTTTTTTTGGCTCTAGAAAGTTGTCCAGGAAGGGGTATTCTGTCAAATTTTTACAGCACAGTGAGGCTCCTAAAGGAACACACTCCTGACTGAAACACCTGGCTGTCTGAGGTTCAGAAAGGTACAGACTTGGCCTTTCCTAAGCCATGGTTCTCCCCTTCTAAATAGCTTAATCCGTTTGGAAAATGTAGTTCCTCTTCATTTCTTAAATGATTTTCAATGCTTTTCTCTGAATCTTTGCCTACTGGGACATGGGTGCTATAATAGTGTCCAAGATGGATTTAGGCAATACCGTGATAACTAAATTAAAAACAGGGAGTGATTCAGTGTCTGTACCATCCAGAGCTGCCAGGTCAGTGGAGAGACACTTGAATTTGGTGTCTGCAAGAGATAGTTTGAAGATAGGCCCGCTAGCTGATGTTTTACTGTATCATATAAAAAAGATATTTTGTAATATTTTCCGACTCTTTGTATATATAGCCCAAGCTATCTTCTCACTTTCTTTCTTGTTACTGAGTTTATGCTTCTGCTAAATTTTCAAAAACTTGGTCATTTTGTGCTATTTTTGAAGGCATCTATAATATAAAAGGGGAAAGATTAGTTTATGGGTCTCTGCATAGAAATGTAGTCAGGGTAGTAACATTCTCTACTAACAGAAGTCTACGCAGCAAAGAAATATATACATAATGAAAAGGAGTGTGTGTGTATATGCATCTATACCTGTTTGAACCCTTCTAGATATACTATATATATATATAATCAAATCTATTTGATGGATATGCTCTTACAAATACTCCCTCTCTTTCCAAATCTAAACACCACACATATGTATAGACTTTGTGTCTGATTCTGCAGGGGTATGTGCTTGTCACATGTGCTCTTCATTACGTGAACTGCCTCATAAAACAAGACATTTTAAGCACGCAGTCTGCAGTAAAACGGTTGTTTATCACCCAGGATGACATGGTCCTGTCTCAGGGCGTGTTCAAAAGCGCCCCTGCAACTAACCGATAAAAAGCTTAACTCCATTTCAGGGCTTATCTGAAGAAAAAAGAGGTACACCCTGATGAAACGAGTGAGGTTGTTTTTTCTTTTTTTTTCTTTCCTTCTTTTCTTTTTCCCGAAGATAGAAAACGAGAGGGAGAAAGAAGAGAATAATCACTTTAAAACTTAAATGCAGCAGAACAAGTTTAACCCATTTTGATTTTAAGCGAAGTTTTCTGCTTCATCAGGAAGAACCCTGTGGTGAAACATATGTCAGAAGAGAAGAAAGTATGAGAAGCTGGCCTCCTCTGCAGATGAGAAGATTAATTAAGA
This sequence comes from Tinamus guttatus, assembly GCF_000705375.1. The sequence goes on along the minus strand of NW_010585057.1, from coordinate 16,529 downwards.
GGAAATTCACTTAGCCAGATGTCTCATTGGTGAAAATACACGTGCAAGGTACATCTGCACTAACAGAACAGCGTAGCATAGATAGTGCACTCAATTTCCATGCCAACAGTGCAGAGAGATAAGAATTCAAGTGAATTAGACCATGCTGACTCTCAGAGAAACTGAGGAGTACAGATCTTGTTTTGGCTACAAATTATGAGCTGCATGCCTGTTGTTATTATGCTGCAGTATCATTACTGGATGTAGTTGAGTTATGGGTTGGAAATATATTATCCAGAAAAGACAGTTCTTTTTGCTTTTCATGCCCTTAAATTGTTGGCAAGCTGAACCTGATTTCTCCAAGTGTCACTTTTATTCACTTGCCGAGTAGTTTTTCCAAACACTTAGCAGTCAGTGGATTTTTCGTGAGCTCATTACTGGGGATAACGCTGTCAAATTCCCCTGACTTAGGAACTTTCAAAAATGAGCAGAACACAGTCAGTCTGTTGTCCAAATACCTGCCCAGCTAAGGAGCTTATGTATTCTTATTGCTGCAGCACCTGGGCATCTCACAATTTTTCATGCATTTCCTATTGCAATTCAGATATGAATTAAGACAGTCTAAATGGCACCAAACACCATACTTAAAACTTTCCTGATTTTTCTGTGAGAAACAAATAAGACAGTTGCTAAATGACTTCTGAGCCACATTTTCACCTATCATACATTAAAAAGCTAAAGAGTGGGAGGCAAAAAGCTGTTGCCTCAGTGGATCTACTGGAATTGATACTAATTCCTGCTTCCTGGCTGCTATAAGCAACTTCCCAGAGACAAAAGTTGCCTCTCCATCCTGGAGATGGCCTGGAAATTAGTAATTTCTCTCCTACCTGTAATCTATCCCCTCTATGTAGTCTATTAGCCTTTTGAAGAAAGGGTATCTGTACAGCACCGAGCACAATCAGATCCCTACGTTGGCTTGAATTTCTCTATGCTCTAGGAATACTAATCCCTCACTAACAATAGAGTCAGGCACTCCACAGAGCAGACACACAAACAGACTTTCATTAGAGAATGCAGTCCCAAAAGCCTGTTTTTCAAAAGGCTTTGCTGATTGGACTCAGTCATTTGAACAGTGATGGATGCACCGTATATTCCACAAGAGCCTAGAAAGAAAGGTGCAGCAGCATCAGCAAGGAGACGCAGGCATCGAACAATCCAGTAATATTCATAGGCTTAAGCATGTAAGCAGCCCTAACCTGAATCTTTAACATCTACTGTGTAAATTGTTTGCCTTTTCTTTGTGAGGAGTAGTCCCTGGAAGCGCTGAGAACTGTGTATTTTAAAAAGAGCAGGCTCCTATTTGGAGAAAAACTCTGCCCTCACCCCTCCTCAGTTTAGCAGGTTGCCAAAATATCTGTTGGTAATTACTGAAATTTGAGGTGCCTTCGTAGCCTTTCAATTTGCAAACTTTCGCATCCACATCTCAAGCAATGAGGGTGTCTGGGAGAAGCCCCTGGGGTAAAAAGCAGAATTTTCCAATTCATTTGCACAGTGATGAGAGAAATACACATAAGCAGAGGTATTCAATTTACATAACTGCTTGTGAGACATACTTAGTGCTTTCTGTGCTAAAAATGAGAGGTTATTAAAATACACAGAATTTCTCACTTATAAATGTTCGCATATTTAACAGTGAAGACCAACATTACCATAATTAGTGGCTTCCATTTCTGTTTATTAGTTACTGTCATGGACGAGCATTTCTATTGATTAAAGGCAGTAAAATCAAATTTCTTCCCAAGGGAGAGAATAATGAGGTTAAAATTCTATGGAGATCATTTGTGGCTTTTCACAGGCTCTGAGTGAGTGATAGTTGTGGAGTCTTGGAGTGATTGCTCCAGGAACATGCAAAGGACATGCAGTGAATCTCATTATGAATTAAAGATAGGAATAAGTCTGCTCTCAGAACCAGGCTCCTGCCATTCAACTATAAGACCTACTATATGACCTTATGGAGGGCCACCTTTGCCAAACTCTCAACATTTTTGGAAGCTACTTGGCTCTTTCCAGCAGAAATCCTCGCTGTTGCTCCTACAGGCTGGGGAAGCGGGGCAGCGGTGGCATCAGGACCTGCTGCCCCTGGCACAGGCAGCTCAGGAGCTCTGCTCTCTACCCGACAGTGAAGGTCTTTGCTCCTGGGCTGCTGCTGAGCTACAGCTGGCAATGCAGAGGGAACCCGTGCAGGTCACAAGGCTTAATTTGCTCTGCTGTATTCCTGTGCCTCCTCCTCTCTTTTCAGTCGAGACATGGATTGAGATTCATTATGGCCTCCTGTCTTCTTGTTGGTCCACCTTCTCTCTGCAGCACAAGACTTCACTGCTTCCCTGCCACCCCAGCGGGCAGGCTGTATCTGCCAGTAGGTGATGGGGAATAGCAGTCTATAGAAACTGCTCTCTTCACACCCCCAATTCCTTTGACAGCACAGCCTTTGAGGCACATGAAGCATAGGAGTCCTCGAATAAAATGATCCCAGCATGTGTCATAAAGATTAAATCCTATAGGGTTATAATACAGCATATTCTCCAAAGTGATGAACACTTTTGACCCCCAGAGTTGGCTTTGCATAGCTCAGTGCATCCCCAGACTGAATGCTTACTCCAGTGATATTTATTTGGGTGCGTTATTCACCTCACTTGAACTGTCGCATTAATTGGAACTGGATTCTGCAATGACTTAGAAACTAAGACCACCACAGTAGAAAAGTAGGAGGGCAAAAACTGCAGTCTAAATACAGCCTGCCAGATTTGTGGAATTCCTCAGATTTTTTTAATAATATAGGCAGCTACTGCCTGTACATCCTGGCAAGTAGGGGTGGAATAACACCAGCAGGAGATGCGTTTAGAAGTAGCACTCCAGGGAGTTCCTGTTCCTGCAGTGTGGTTAGGTCCCTTTTGTATCATCATCATCCTAATACAAACTGAGAGTGGAGAGTTATTCACAACATGATATTGTACTGAATCTCAGCCAATAAAACTGAAGCCCATTGTCCAGCTCTTGCTTTAGGAGCAGACTTCTTACTTAGGTATTCCATTTTATTCCAGCCACATACAGATATCCAGTAACAACAAGTTATAGAATAAATATCCACCCATGGTCCAACATAGGCAGGCTGAATTGCTCACTAGCCTGCCTCTATGTTGAGTGTATTGGGAGCCCATTGACTGAGATGGGGAATCTGAGCTGGGCATGGAAACGGCCCAAGGTTGGGCGATGTGGCTCCCCCCAGGAGGCAGAATATATCTGTAGGGTTCACAGATGTGGATGCTTCAGATCTGAAACATCAGTCTTTCTGCTCTCACCTGGCTTGTCAGGATCATACTGTATTTATAGAATGAATAAAATCCCTTATCATCTGTGAATGAATACAAGAAGATAAGCAAAGAACACATACAATTAGGTAACTTGACACTGCTTTGTTTATATCAGTAGGCAGCTGGGCTGTGGTCTCACCTGCAGGTACCCAGCAAAGAATTAATTTGTTCAACACAGAGAGGCTTTGCTGACACTTTGTGCATTTTCACACCCATTTCAAAGATTTGCACTATGGTTATGAACAAATCTGTCTTCGCAAATACTCTCTCTCTTTGCCAAACATTGTGCACATTGTACACTGTCTGTCAATGCATTGATCTTTCAATATCTTCTAATTCACCAAAATTGCTGGAATTTTACAACAAAACCTTACCTGCCAAACCCCTAACCATTACAAACCTTAACCAAAAGCAATGCATCAAACTTGCATTAGGTAGGCATATAGTACTATCAAATTTGGCTCTAATTTAATGTTGTTCTTGATCTGTAAATTTCATCTGTGTGATTTAAAAATCAAAGAGATACAGACTGAAACAAGATACAGGAACATCCTGTCCAAAACAATATGAGAAATTATGAGGAGAAGCAGAGAACAGACAGTGACTTCATTTCAATCAGAATATTAGCTAGATTGCAAAACACTTATTTTTACTGGCAATCATAACATCTTGGAATGATTCAAGTTCAAAACTCCTGTCCAGAGTTTGAAATTATAAGAAAACCTGACACATCAGGTGTTTTGCATTTTGCAAAGACAAAAACTACAGTGATATTCTCCCACGAGAAGTAATGCTTCACCTAGATACACCTTAGGGCTTTCTTTAGGGTTATCTGGCAACCTGAGACTATCTGAAAAGCAAAATACACTCTGGACTACTGCGCCAGGCCTGAACCCTTCAGCTGGGTAAACCTGTTGTTAAAGGATGCAAGCCTGGGTCTGGGCCCCTGATAATATTGCACAGTGAGCAGAGTGTACCCTAATGAGTCACTCCTGTACACATATTTTTCATGGACAAAAGGCACCAATTTACATATATAAACCCAAAATATCAGATTCCTGAACTACTCTGGATGTTTCTTTTCTGCTAATAGAAAACAAACTTTAATATGTTAAAATGCAGAATAAAACAAAACAAAATTAGAAGTAAAGCTAGTATCCAATCTTTCTGGCTAGTCTGAACTTGCAAAAATGTCCAAAGGGAAAAGAGAAATTGCTGGCTAGATTTGCAGAGATCGTGTGCACTGTACCGTTTCTGCTGGATCAGCCTGCCTCATTCAAAGCTTGGAAAAAACTGTCAGTGTCAACATCCATACAGATCAGATATTCTAACAGCAATCACTGGATCAAACCTGAACCACAGGCAGCTCCCAGCAATCCTGTCTGTACTTTCTTCCTACAGTACTGATACCATGGTATGATAAACAATTCTGCTAGTAGCAATTTGCTTACTAAAACTACTGTCCTTGAATTAAAACAGGAAGGATTATATACTCAAGTCATAAAACAGATACCGAGCCACATCCTGCTGTTGCAGCACTGAAAACCTTGAGTTTTTTCCATTGACTTTTCTCAGTTTACCAAATCAGAATCCCCTTCCCTACTTCTCCCCTCTTTTTTTTATGACTTTATGATGCCAAAATGAAAGCTGCTGTGGCACAGCTAAGTGTTTGTGATCACCTGAACCAAATTCTCCCTTTTCCCAAACTTACTGAAATTTGCAGAGTTATGCCAAGAAAAGACTTGCTCTCCTGTATTCTCCTTTGCTCAGAAACTAATTTGCTTGTCCTTAAGCCCACGTTTCTAAATTTCCAGGAGCAGAAACGCATTGTGACTTTAAATATAGACTGTCAGTTTGTGGCTTGCATCTCATATTACACACAGACAGCTCGGAACTCTAAACACAAGTTGGGCAGCACCATTAATAACTTAGAAAAGAGGCAGGGAGCTTTTGAAACGCTCTATATTTTCATTCCTGAAAGCAGGGGGGAGGGTGAAACATTTAAATGAAACTTTTTCTAAGCCAGGATATAGATGGAAACGTTACTGACTTTGCTCTGTTCCAGAGTTTGCACAGTCTGTTTCAGGTCTCCACACACGCGCGCGCACACATGGCAGTAAAGGAGGAAAACAGTTTCATCACAGCTTTTTTTTCTTTAGAATACGTCTCAGTCCTTTCTTTCCATCTCTCTTCCTCCCTCCCTCCCGCTGCAACTGCACATGAAACACATTGACAACCTTTGCTTAAGCGACAGACTTGTAAATCCGCTCTTACTGTAAGGGTGGGGGGGGATAAGGGTACTCACGTGGTAGAGATGTCGTATTGTTTTGGTAACTCATAATTTACGCCTTTGGAAAATGCCTTGTTTGTGTTGACAGTCTCTCTTCCCTGCTCTGAACCGACGGCGGGATTGAACAGAACAGCTGGAAGAGCCCGGGAAAACGCTGCTCTTGTTCAGACTCTCCTTGCCGGGCTCCTGACCCCTTTAGAACTGGAAAAGGAAACAGCACATGTGTCATTCTCTTTTGCCTGTGCGGCTCACATGAGCGGGGAGGGGCACCCATTTGCAGATAGCACGAGCTGTATTCAAGTTTTGCGAGTTGGATGTTTTCCACCCCTTCGCTTTCGCTAGCCAGCAGCCCGCGGAAAGAAAATACTCTTTTCACTCTTAGCCAAATCCGGACGCACCTCTTAGGTTTGCGTCCCAAGCTAGGGCTCGAGACTGTTGATATTACTTCTTTTCAGTGCAAAACTGGATGCTGAGTTAGTCCCTTCCAAAAATGCCTGGCATCAGCAGAGAATGGGCAGCTGGAAAGTGGCACTTTCAGTTCTCATTGACCAGAATCATCTGCACAGTCAGTCCGATCAGTTTTGTCCTTTAATGGGTGTAAACTGAGAATTTCCCAGGTCGGAGCAGTTTTGGCAGTGCATAGCATGAATCCAAACTGCATTTAGAGAAAGGAAGCACTTGTGGCTAAGGACTGGCTAATGTGCAGGTATCTCCAGTCCTGGCTCCCACACAGACTTCCTGCAGTGTCGTGGGCAAAGCATTTAATCTGTTTCTACCTCAACTTGCCAGCAGTAAAATAAAGATGATACAATGTCTTTCCTCCTAGCCTTGCTATTCTTTTTTTTTTTTTATTCAGCAAGTGGGTGTTGTTTATATGTAGGATATATTTAACTGGAGCTCAGCATGGGGTAATTTATTCGTATTCCTGCAAGCTTCTCCACGTGGCTCTGGCCTGCACTGCTGTCTGCTGGGCTGCCAGCCCGTTGCATGGCCGTCCGAGCGTTCTGTGGCTGACATGCGCTTGGACGTGCATTCCTACCAAAATACAGGTAATTTTATAACCCGCACATCACGGGGACTATGAAGAGTAGCCGAAGTTTTCATTTTCCAGGTCAAGCGGTTGGTCAGGATGAATTAACCGCTTGTCAATGATGGCGAAAACACCTCAGACTGCCGGGATGGAAGTGGAAAGAAAAACATAATCCTGAAATTGGGGCTGAGGTTCATCCTGTTTTGACAAACCACCACAGGATGCGCCTGTGAAGCCATCCCAGCGACCTCCCGCAAGAAGGCAAGGCCGCAGAAGCGGCTGGCAGCTCCCTCAGCAGCAGCTGGGTGCATGGC
>NW_010585055.1:930007-941465 GCF_000705375.1 Tinamus guttatus | reverse complement strand
CTATGATTCTATGATTCTATGTTCTTCTGGGATTATTTTGGCACCAAAGATAATTCACAGATTTTATGCTGTAATACTACATAAAAGTCTTTAAAAGAAAGTAAAGCCAAAAAGCCCGAATAAAAAGAGCAATAATCTTTACATTTCCTACTGATGGTTGTTATTGAAATGAAAATATGTATTTGGCATGTTAAGGAAAAGTTAATAATAATGTGTTTTATGCAATCTTTCTAGAGATCCAGTAAGGTCATGCTGATTCAGTGCACCTCTTGATGGATAAAAGTCCACAATAAGTCTGGTGTTTTGAATCATATGTGATTAAGCACAAAAAGAAAAAAAAAAAAGTAAGTAAAAAACAAAAAGAAAAACTATTGATTGCATTTTTGTTTTGGGAGTAAACCTTAACAACAACATAGCTTTTAAAGGCATCACACATAATCAGGGTGCTTTATACACTTCTGTTTTGTTCTGTTCTGTTTTGGTTTTGTTTTGTTTTACTTTGCTTTGCTTTGTTGTGTTTTGGAGTTAATGAATTGATTCCTCTGCCTTAACTATAGAGCCACTAACTAGCAGACTTTGAGCTGTAATTCCAGGATTTTGACAGACACTCGTGTCCTCATGGTGTCCTGCGTGTCCATGATGTGATCACCTTCTCCTACTGCTGCATGGTAGCCTGATTCTCCCTCACTTGTGTGGCACACAAATACTCACCAAAAAAAACAGCATAACCTTGTCCCCTGTTCCATCATTTCATTTTGCTTTCTTGTTTCTCTTTTTAACCTGGGCCATTTTGTAACATAGTCTTAATGGCTTTTAGGCCAGCACACCCATAAACACATAGAAAAGAACAGCTAGAGGGGGACTTTCTGAACATCACTCACCTCTCAAGACAGCATATCATTAAACTACTATCTATGTTTATTTTTATTGCTAAATCTCTTAGTACAGACATATGGCAATTTAGAGAAGTAGATTTAGAGAATAAGCTCTGAAGCACTACAAAAGAATGTTCAAAATTGAAAGGCATGGTGCCTTCCTGCATACTCAGGTTCACACACATCTATTTAAGCTTTTGTTCAAGAATATGCTTTTTGCTATTAGAATCATATATGTTAAGGTAAAAAAGATAATTAAGTTGTCACTCACTTCAATATAAAAGATAAGATACGTATAGTTTGAAATAGTGCCTTGTTTTACAAGGACTTCCTTTTTCAATTATATCTCAGAAATATGGTGCTAGAGTCAAGGTTTCAAACACATTTTTACAGTGTAAAAGGACTGTCCTAACAATATTCAACTCACAAATTTCTTTAATCATTGGAAATGATTAAATGATTATCCTGATCAGTGTATATAAGTACCCCAAGGGAGGCAGTGAGGAGGATGGTGCTGGCCTGTTTTCACTGGTGGCCACTGATAGAACTAGAGGAAACAGCCACAAACTGAAGCATCAAAAGTTCCATAGGAATTTAAGGAAAAACTTTTTAACAGTGAGGGTGACAGAGCCCTGGAACAGACTGCCCAGAGAGGTTGTGGAGTCTCCTTCTCTGGAGATCTTCCAAACCCGCTTGGACGCAGTCCTGTGCCACGTGCTCTAGGTGTCCCTGCGTGTGCAGGGGGGTTGTACTAGATTACCTCTAGAGGTCCCTTCCAACCTTAAGCATTCTATGATTCTGTGATTCTATGAAATGAACATGTTGGTTCTATTGATAAAATAGAAAGCGTAGTATAGCATGAAGGAACATTAAGAACATGTTTAAAGAAGAGTTCCACTCTTGAACATTGGATTTTTCCAGTGTCTGTGCACAATTTGACAGCTACATGTGAACAAAACTGGTAATTCAAACTTAGACATGAATCAGGGAAAAAAAAAATGCTTATTTAATGCTTATTTCACAAATAAGCATTAAAGAAAATGCTAATCTATTTTAAATAAATATAAAAATATCAGGTCATCTTTCTATATTCAAACCTCCTGAGTTTAAACCACTACTCCCCACAGTAGTTTTGGTATGTCCTTCTTAGCAACAGACTGTCCAAAAGAAACTGAAGGACCTTAAAAACCCTTGCAATCATAGAGGAGATATGCAGGAAGAACAAATACATTACTGCCTACCACACTCACAAGAGGCCAGGGAAAGACAATGGTCATACTGCAGCACAGGTACTGAAATGAAGCTGAGTATCCTAAAACGTGCAGAGACACGTTGTACTATATTCTATTTAACAAGTGTTACTGCAGATGAAGACATTACAGCAATCTTTGAGCAAATGAACCCAAGGATATAGAAAGCTGCAATTAAATTGCCAGAAGCAAACATCCAGACACTGGAGCTATTGCAGTCTTCTTCCGATTGCCTATTGCATGAATTGAGGCTATTTCTCCCATACCACATTTGGGATTAACATAGTCCTCAGGAAACACAGAAGTACACAGTAGCATCCGGATGATGTGTTTTGGTAACAGAGTGCACAAAATTAACTGAAGAGTTAACAGTTATGAATTTTATCCCTGACTTAAAGACAGCTTTTTGTCTCAATATACCTTCTCTGTTTAGAGAGAGGGAGGAAAAAAAAATGCAATAAAACTTTAGCTGAAAGCAAATACCACAGAATGTCTGTTTCCAGTTATTCCCCAGCCAGGAAGACTACAATAGTCACCAAAATGTCTCCACAGTTCGCAGCAGGGATTGTCAATCCTCCCCAAAACAAAGGAGATTTTGTTTTCTGAAGATACATGACCATGAGCTAATAATCTTATGACATTATTAAGGGTCCTGAGAAAATTAATACTTTGAATTTAACATGCTCTTGTTACCTTGGCGCCACAAAAACACTGATCGCCTGGTGTCAGGCCCTCCTTTGCAGCTCTGATATTGCTTAAGGATGGTGAAAAGCCATATACAAACTTGTAAATGATTAACAAGACAAAGACCTTTTAAATGGGCATTTTATGTGAGCTAAGTGGGGGAGGAAGCCTTCGGTAATTTTTCATATTTCATGGGAATTTGGCTTTTCATGAATTCATCTCAGTGTCATCTTTCATACATATTACAGTATCGGTTCATTAAAATTCTTGATGCAGTGCTGAACCTGGTCAGGCTGAAATGGGGCTGACAAACCTCATGTCTGCCACACAGATAACCAGACCTTATGAAGGTGAAATTAGTTTTCAGGAGCTGTACTGCTCACTTGATTGATTCCGTCTTAGCAGTCATATGACTTAATGTTTCCTGCATGGGCTGCCACTGTCATGCAAACATGACCTGATAACACATTGTCAGGAGCGCTCCAGAGAGCTAACAGCAATCTAACATCTTTCTACCAAGTGTGAAGTTCCATCTGAAATGTGCATATTTGATAAGCAGCACTTCTTCTTCTATCTGTCCTTTTCATTTTCAGAAAGTTAATCTTCTCTGCTCTGCTGAGTACTGTGTAGAAACGAGCTGGCTCAGAAATGCAGCAGGTGGCCTCGTATGACAGTTCATGGGCACATGGCATCTCCGGGGACAGCAGGGCTTTGTCATCACCCTTGGTCTGGGGCATGGCTGGGAATGAAAGGGCCACTCAAGACCTCTCTGAAGGATGGAATTTCATGCACCAGAGTGAAACTGCCCTCCAATGTGGTCGTATTGTTGTTTGGTCCTTAGCTTCAGCATCAGATATTGAACACAAATCACTTTTCCTATGAGGAGATACCGTTACCAGGTGAGCCATGCTATGTATAAAACCTGCTTTTTCTACATAATCTCAGTACACAATCTCAGTGCATTTCATAGCAGTTTCAGACCACGGCAACACTCATGGGTTATGATAGCCCTGCTCTGTTACACCTTTATCCCTCAGCTCTCCTCCTTCTCATCGCCTGTTCTCGTACTGTTGAGAATGCCACTGGCTTCACACTACACCAGCAAGTTCAGTATAGTAATAGCACTTGTTTCTGCTATTTATATTTAAACAAAACAACAGGCTATTGCTTTACTTTCTGTGTTCACATTCCCAGTGCTCTGAGGGGAGAACTACAATTTCCTACCCATTCACTGACTTCTCCAGCATAAATTAATCTTGAATTTAATGCAGTTATAGATTATTGTTTATATGAGGAAAAGATGTCCATAATGTATCTTCAGGGCCACACCTAACCTCTCATACAATCCCCTCTGCCAAAAGGGGCAGCATAAAATTAGACATTACCAGCAAATCCTGCTCCTGGAAATAGGCAGGTAGCACAGGCTCCCTGGACCTATTATGGGTCAGATAAATTAATGCCTGCGGCAGCTCAAGCTTGCCAAGGAGCTCAGTCTCTTTGCAGTGGAGAGAAAAGTTTCTTGTTGCAGCCCTTTGATAGCGTACCTATATTTGTTGTCCAGGACTATAACAGTTTAAAATAAATTTAGCAGAAACCATTTTTGTATTTACTTTCTAAGTATTGGCCAGGACTTGAAAAAAAAATGAATATTGGTATTTCCAGCGCAAAGGACTGACATCTCAACTTAAGCAAATCAGAATAAAAATGGTAGGAACATGATGTGACACTACATATTACAAGTGACTGCAGTAATACTCTTTATATTTTGCTAAAAGTGCTTCAAAAATTAGCTCTGAGCACCCTTAAAGTTTCTGTTCTTCTCAAAATTAAGCTACTCTCTAAGTATGTCTTGGCGGACAGCAACACACAGGAAAAATCATAATTTCCTTGGTTTGACTATTCACATCTGTTTTTTTGTTACTACACAGCTTTACTGAAGCAAGTGAAGTTTTCTGCCTTGTGAACTGTGTGCTTCCAAACAGGAAAACAGGAAGCGGTTACCCAGCACATGTATTTTTCCTCCAAAACATCTGGTCTCAGTGTTTTATCTCCTTCAACAGTTTGAGACAAATAACAGAAATAAACAAGTGGAATACTTCTCCACCTTGAATCTCAAAAAAGGCAACTTTCTCAGCAGGCGATTTCACCAATATGGCATATGCAGCAGTCTGTAGGTGTCTACATATGATGTCTGAAGAATCATAACCATATGCCATATGCACTGTACAAAATCTGCTCTTACAAATTCACAGCTCTGCTAAACACTGCTTAATGAGCAAAAGTTGCATCGCACTGTGATGAGACCAGGCATTTGTTACAGCAAAATCTTCCTAAGCATTTGAGAGGGTGAAAAATGGAAGAATGTATTTCTGTTACACACTTCCAGCCTATCCCATAGGCGTGACTTCACATCCAAAATGAGACTCTTGAACTCACCTAAAATAGAAATTCTTTTGAAGATATTCTGAGGCAATCAAAGCATCAAGGTGGAAGAGCAAAGCTGAAGGTTCATTGGAACAGAGCCATCCATACCATATTGGTCACACTGTCTGGAACAGGCATAGTTCTATCTTTCCATCAAGGCCCTTCCAAACTGTCTCTGCAAAGGTCCATGTTAGCACAGCAGTCTACTCACAGACAGACCAGCCAGGTCTCCTCCTACCACTACCCAGCAGACTTCTCCACATACATTCTCATCCATTTGCAGAGATAGTGCATTCACCAGCACATTTGATCACAACTTCCTGAGGTATTTAAGTTCTTCATATAACAGGATGAGTAAAAGTCTAACAGCTGCTGCAATTCAGTTTTTTAGAGACATAATAATAATGAAAAAAAAAAAAAAAGAAAAGATACTGACAGAGAGTGAACACTCCTAAAACCAAATTTCTAGAGATATGTCAAAGCAAATTTCTGGAATGTTATGTTACACAGTGGCAACTATCAGGTCAAAAAGAGGCTAGACAGTTAAATGCTCTATGAGCCCATTAGTCGGGGATTTTAAAACTCCTCTGATTGATTCTTCTGTTTCAAACAGACCTGTGGCAATTCAGCACTCACGAGATGAAGCAGTTGGAGTACTGGCATGATGCAGAAACAACCAACACTGCTGATTCAGCCATTTGGCTCATGAATCTTCTGCCACACTGTGCAAGCCCTAGTGGTCCGAACAATGCAACTCCTAATGTTCTGAATGATTTTTCATTTATGAGAGACATTCAGTATATTCCCACTGTATGTTGGCTCTTACCTGAATTTTAGATTTGAGCTGGCTACACTCAGTAAAACTGTACTTGAAACTTATACATTGAGAATGATGAGAAAAATCTATCTAAAAAAATCTATTTAAAGTCTATTCTAAAAAGTCTATTTAAAATCTATCTAAAAATAATGCAGATGCACTTCCTTAAATCAGCTTATTTGTTAGAAAAGACCTCTTTCTTTGCCTCATAGGAGATACTTTTTGTTAGATTTTTGAGATTCTTATCAAAGGTTTCAATTTCAGCATTATTCACCTGCCACTTCCCAACTGCCATATTCTTCAGAAAGTCTCAGAAAAGTCTTAAGTTTTGAAAAATAGCTGCAAATGCTATTGGTTTTCTAGTTTTTCTTCCAATTATTTACTTGAATTACATGAATCTAAATCTCGATCTCAGTTAATATAAGATTTATTTGACTTTTGGAGAACAATATTGGAAATACGCTGTGACCCTGCGTGTTCTAGGTGACCCTGCGTGTGCAGGGGGGTTGGACTAGGATGAGCTCTAGAGGTCCCTTCCAACCTCAACCATTCTGTGATTCTATGATGCTATGACTTGAGTCTCATGAATATTTATTTGGAACAGCTTTCCTGCACATATATATGTTTCTCTCTTTGTTTGAATTGTCTGTATTTTACTCTTTCTGCTACAATGCTGATTGTCACTTAAAGGTCAGGCACACCCAGGGAGTGCTGTCCCACAGCTCCATTGCTTTAGATGTTCTGCATGCTGGCTGTGCTCTGTCATGGCACTTAAACACAGGCATAACATTAGACACCTGAGTAGGTCCATTATACGCAAACAATGGGCTAGATGACAAGAGCCAGCTTAGCACCCAGAAGAATTGCACCCCAATTGGGCAAAGCAGCCCTGCTTCATTTGTTACCTTTTTCTCCAATAATGCCATCTTATTATAGTACTTAAGTATTTTCAAGGTTGATTATAAGGCATTTTCCAAGTCCAGTTTCATGAGGAGAGTTCTACTGAGTTTGAAATTAATCCTTATTGCCTCACCAGAACCTTATGGTCGATATTTTTTTTCCTATGGCAAAGATATTTTACTCACCTTTTCTTACTTTCATAGTAAAACGTATACTTTTTTTTTCCCAGCTTGTCTTCCAATTACATTTTTATAAACAGCCACTAAATGACCAGACAACAAAATGCTATAATTACAATTTCCTGACAGCAATATCACAGTCTTTCTAAAGTTAGGAATTACATCTTTGGGGGACACTATGTAGAAAAAGACTTAGCAAGAGGTTTGTTTTGTTGGGTTGCCTTTCTTACAGTTTTGATGAGTGAGCAATGAATTAACATTTGAAACTGCAATACCACTGCCGATGTGCCAAGGACACAAGGTGGAAACTCTATGTACATTTTCATAACAAGGAAGGAAGATGGCAAGTCTTGTGGAAGCAAGGCAGTCTCACTTTGCAAAAATTTGCAAACACTACTAAGCTTGCTAAAGAAATTATATATTTGCAAAACTCACTAAAGAATCAAAACTTGCCTCACAGGCTGGGTAAGAGCAGATAATCTTATGGAACTTGACTGAAGACTTAAGAATAATAATTTTATAAAAATGACCATAGTCATTGTTTTCTTCCTCTTATTGGTATAAAGGGTAGGGCCCAACACTGATGAGCTGAGCAGAGACTGGGAACACCTGCATGTGCATCAAGAACTACAGGAACTAAGCAAGACTCAGAAAAAGTGAAATATTTCACTGAGGATGCAAAGTCATTTAAAACAAATCTTCAGCTTGTGAGCTTCTGTGATGATATACAGATAGATCTCAAAGAAAATTCACTAACAGCTTTACTTGTCAACAAGCTGCAAGAGTAGTACCATATGAGCAGCTGATTAAGCAATTTGAGTACCCCACCTATAGAAAAACGTAAATGTTGATATATGAAATTAGGGTATTGAATAGAATAGGTCTGAACCGACTCAGCTTCTTATGATTCTTCTCTCTATTATATAGACAGATACATATTTATATATATAAATTTATACACTCGGTAGAGAAAAAAATGTGTAGTATATAATTGCATAAAGATACACACCAAAAAATGCAGTGGGATCATATTTGGGGGCAGACAATGACAATTACACAGTTTTCACGAACTGTGCTGGTTAGCTGATTTGGACATTAATTGACTGAAGTTGCTAGCTTTGAGTTTCAGAGGTATTTATTTAAGTTTTAGCCAATTTGCCAACAAGCCAGGTAAGAGGGCTTATCTTCAAAGTTGTGTTGTATTAAGTTGGTATTGTCTTAGAAACAGCAATGAGCAAAGTTAATTATGGTAATAAAATGTGTGAAAGTAGCTTGCGTGGGCTGTGAATGTAACACTAGTCACTACACTACACTAGTCACTACGCTAGTCAGGACACTTGAATGACATAAAGTCAAGCTACATTTTCTCCTCATTGTTACTCAGTAGCTTCAATGACTGAACAAAAAGCCCTTTTTGGGGAAGATGGCCCTTCCCCAGGCACAGGCTTGGTACATCCTGGAATTTTGTGAAACATCTGCAAGGAAACATGCATCATAGGTGGAAGGCAACACAAGGAGGAGTATGGAGCAGCCCCAGCCCTGTCCCTGTATCACATTCCTTCATACCCTCCTGCCCGTACATGAGTAGGCTTGGTCAGACAAGTGCTTGTTTAGTATAGAAGACAAAGATGTGAGAACGGATAAGCAAAAATTAGCCTGTTTTCCCACCTTTTCTTACAAAGATGCCTGGAGTTTTGTAGTTGCCCAATATGCTACTCAACAGTGGCTGACAATCCCTTGGGCACTCTGCTCTTAGAAAGCACCGTAGTGCAAGATCCTGTGGTACTGGGACAGCAGCAGTCACTGGAGGCTGTAGTGGGGGCCACTTCCCTAGACATTCCTGGATATATTCCACTTCCATGGCCATGTTGCTGTGCTTGATGCATGCTGGATGCCCAGGGGCAGTCAAGGGACTAATGAGCAGTTTTGTAGCCAGACCAACCCCCAAATCCCATGAATAATCAATGGTACTTGAGGCTCTTTAGTATTTGAATTGCAAAACTAGTAATAACTAGAGATGTATCAGTAGCACATTTACACTTCTGCCCGTCACTAAATGTGCAGGTTAATAAAAAAAATAATAATAATAATAATAATAATAATAATAATAATAATAATAATAATAATAAACACTAATTATTTTTCTACTTATATTTCTATATTAACAAAAAAGGACTCTCCATAAGTTCATGTGTCTCATTAATGCTTGTCCTGTCTGAGTCATCCTCTTGTAGTGCCTAAGCCATGAGATTCAGGTATGCCCAAAGAGCTAGAACACATTAAGTTTTTGTACGTATATTTACATATTTGTATATATGTGTGTGAGATTGTGTGTATAAGCATGTATGTGAGTGTGTGTGTACGCATGTATTTTAAAGATAAAAGGAAAAATAAACACTAGAAAACAATGAGTTAGTCACGCATATTCAGGTAAATAATCATATAAATTTCATCAACTTTAATTGCACTTTTTTGTTATTTGTTTATTTGTTTTTCCAAAAGTTCTGTGGAGAGATTAAAGCTGTAACAAGTGAAAAGGCAGATACTTCTCTCTATATAAGATATTAGAGAAGAGTACAGGTGGATGCCACAGACTGATGACTACTATGAAGAGGTATTTTAACTAATGAAGTAGCAATTGTAGCTTATCCAATAGTTAAAAAAATGTTAGGGAAAGGATGTCCTCTTTGGAATTGGACAGAGTTATTATTTTATTACAGAACTAGCTCTATTTTTCTCAAGTGTTTGTCATATAGTAAGTGTTGTGGTTCTTTTTATTATTATTTGCAGAAACAACTGGCAATACTTTGTAACCATCATTTAACAAGGGTCTATATCCCAGCTCCAAATCTCCCTGCTGCAGGATTCTCCTTTCATCCTAGCAAAGCAGCATCATATGCAGGTGAGTTTTTGCTGCACTGAAGGGGTTGGAAGCAAGTCAGAGGACAAGAGAAATGTGGGAGCAAAGGGACATGGGTGTCCCTTTGGAACTGTCACCAAGAACATTTCTATGCCATCAGAAAGTTTCTAATCCCCCTTGGAAATTTCCAATCCCTCAAGCATGCCAAATGCTGCTTTCATTCCTTGAGAGGCTACAGAATAGCTGAAGGGATGGATATCCCAGGAGAGGCTAGGGGTTGGAATCAGAATGATAATTGTCTTTACTCATTATTCAAGTCAATTACTAATTGTGCTTACAAGGCAGAATTAACAACCCCCAGTAGAGAATTCGTCTTGGCAGACATCAACAAGAAAGTTGTAATTGACTCTATAAAAGTTACTACAGATAGCAAATATTAAAATGGGTGCCTCCTCACGGATCCAGCACATCACTTTTGTGTTGTGTGGAACATCGGGCCATTGCCCTGCCTGTTCACACATGCTTCCTGTTATTCTGGCTCCTGTAATGGCCTGTCATTTTCAGATATTCTGTTCTTTGATTGGGTCAGATTTCTCCCCACTGCCTACAAGATAACAGCTGTCCCTTGCAGAATTATATCTTCATCGGACAGCTCTCTTTTGCAACTTCTTTTTCAAAACTGTAAGACTTGAACTTACAACTTCCCTTGCAACTCTCATCCTTTCTTTCTTCCCATCATTAAACTCAGTCTTCAAATGCACAATCCAAACCTAAACCCAGAGCACCCCTGCTTCAAAGCCCCAGCCACTCCTGCACTCCTCTAGCCTGATCTCCTCTTTCTCATTTCCTCACACCTTACATTATAACACATAAATCATCACAAAATGGTCATTTTCCCTTTCCAAAAACCATTTTAGGGTGGTTCATCTTTCAAAGTTCTTTGCTATGTAGTTTCTCTAATTAAGCTTTTCAAATGTTCTCTGAACACAGCTTCACTTCTGTGCATGTTTCTGGTTGTGCAACTGCTTGACTACCTAAAGGCACCAGGAGAATAGTGTTTGAGTCCCATCCAAAAAGAAAGCTTACAAACCCAAATTACAAAAGGCAGATTGTACAAAAAATCATGATCTTCTTTAATGTAGACATTAAAACTGCAGGCACCCATGTTTTAAGGCATTTTCTGACTTGACTTCAGAATTCCTCAGATCACCATTGCTATACAGATCAGTTATGTTCACATAGTAACAGTATACCTAAGTCTATCAAATCCCAATGAAAATTGGTTATGAAAATAGGCAAGTAATTTGCAACAGCAGGGAATGCTCTCAGCACTTCCCCAGGAAGGAGGAGATGGAGATCTCATGCCCTTCTCAGCCTGGTGGAGTTCAGAGCCATGTCACAGAAATTAATCTAGAAGTAGATCAGGTAGCAATATTTTCCACTTCACCTGCTGAGATAAGGCCATGGTG
>NW_010585055.1:904349-924349 GCF_000705375.1 Tinamus guttatus | reverse complement strand
TACTTGCTTCTTCACTTGTTTCCAAAGATACGCACCCTGGAAGTGTCATTCTTTTCATTGGACATGCTCTGCAGTAGAACAAACAGCCTGGAGCAGGGCAAAGGAAAAGAGGAGGAAAACCTCTTATAATTCAAATTATTTGTTCCTCCAGAAGCAAACTGCTTTTTTTTTTTTTTTTTTTTTTTCTGCAGCTTTCTCCACCCAGTTCTAACACTAGATGTGCCTATATGTCTTAGCCGGTCCATTAAGACATTTTGCCATTCTTGTCAAAGAGAGAACATAGTCCCTGCCCAAGAACTTAATTCTTTACTTGCCTTTATTCTCTTATTAATCTCTTTCCTCTTTTTTTTTGCAATTCCTTGCAGTTAAAAAAAAAAGTCCTAAGAAAAACAGGAAAATAACAATCATTTATAAGACACATTTTGAAGCAAACAAATTTTCCTCAAGACCTTATCTTCTGTATACAGCTTGATAAATCTTTTGAACAGACTTCCACAGTTCTAAAGGTTCCTGTGTCAGTTACCCTGTTAAAATTTGTTGAGAAGTAGAGCATGAATATGGCTTTTAAAGTCCAGATGAATTACCATTACAGTTATTTTTTCTCCGATTTTTCTTTCCATTTCCTGTTAGTTGTGTCCACCATAAGAGAGGTGATGGCTACTCAGTTTCCATATTAGGTGAGCCCATGTTAGAAGTTGCATCCTGAGTGTGTTTTTAGAATGTTTATGAATTATGCCAGGAAAGCAAATGCAAGAAAGAAATGAATAGCAGATGAGTTAAATGAAATACCAAGTGACCCACCATAACCTTCTGAACATTTTGGCGTGCAAACAGCCATTTATTAATAGTCAGTTTTATTAACTTTTTCTGAATCTCACATATAATGAAGGAGAACAACCATAATTAGACCTTTCGTTTGACCTTTTCCATTAATTCTAACTGTATCTATGGATAAGCTTTACTTTGCCTAATTAATAAAGGTTAAATAAAAGCTTCTTTAATACACAAAAGATACACTTTAATTTTTAATGCATCAAGTAGATTTCAAAAAATATATTTTTTAAGAATTAAAAAAATGTTCTGTATGGTTTTTTCCTCACCTTCCTTAGACTTGAAGAACAGTTGTCTTTTTGTATTTATGCAGAATGGAAGACATAACTCTTTCAACAGTTCGATGAGTTTTGTTTTATTCAATCTACTGCTGCAAGTGTGGGACTAAAAGGTCAGGCAACAAAAGATTTATGCTTTGTTTAATGTGATCTGCCAGTAAAAGAGCCTTTCCCTTTCTCCTTTGTTTACGTGGCTTGCTGTCCGTTTATGGTGCAGATGCTGGTGAAGAAAAGAAAACTTCCTGCAATGAGAAGAGAGTCCCTTGCTTTGCAGATTTCAGCATCTGTGAAGCAGGGTAGCTACGCAGGGCCAGCAGCCAAAATCTACTCAGAGAGGGCCACATGCATCAGTGAGCCTTGTAAATCTTTTCAGCCTTAGTCTCAGGCCTGGATTTATTTGTTTTTCTAGGCAGGCTGATCTGGCTCCCTTCAGGCCCTACAAAATGATCTGTCACTGTCTATCCCGATAACCTGAGGCAGGCAGTAATGAAGTCAGCTCGCCAGGCTTGCAAATGGGCCTGGTAGCTTGGACCACATTAGATCTTTTCATTTATTAAATTTCCATCGCAGGGCCTCCTAGGCCTCTTACCCTGATATACACGCCTGCCTGCAGATGCAGAAGGCCCCAGGAGAACTCCAGGACAGCCTGAGACTACCTCGGGAATTTGATTTGGGAAAGCAGTGTGTTTTCTAATTAAAGAAACAGCTTCTTTTCCTAGTTTGCCCTTATATTGATGTTGGTGCACTTTTAATGGCCTTTGAGGTTGATATGCAGTAATCACAGCAGGTTAACTGTTCCCAGTCTTGATAAAGAGGCTAATAGAGAGAAGAATATGGAACTTAAGTAAAAAGTGGACTCTGAGTTAAATCTGAAATATAAAAGCACTTCTGTAGTTTGGGAGTGGATTGCCCCAAGTTTTGAAGAAGTGAATCAAATTAGAGAAATCATAATGAGGAAGAAAAAGAGAAACTATAAAGCAGGCTTTTGTATTGCCTTCCTGTCCTATCTATGTCCTCCTGAGATGCTTTAAGAAACTACATATTTTCTCTCCTGATTTCTATACACACTTTGGATGCAGTTATTTTTGTAAAATTTCCTTTATCTACCCTAGAGGATTAAAAATAATAATAGTAATAGTGTACACATTTCTGTTGCTAGAATACACATCTGGCTGCAATCAGTGGGGTCTTAAAATCCAGGCTATGCAACCCCCTTCTCTGTAGGATGCCTATAACCTCATGCTAGGACACATGCTTTCCAACCAAGATGCTATGTAGCAGCATTTTGCTGCAAGTCTCCCAAAAACCCAGCAATGAACCAAGCTGGCCATATGTCATCTCAGCCAGAACAGGTGTCCAGGCTACTTTTGTATTATTACACTGATATTGTCCTGATTTCACATGTGAATCCTACTTTCCTACCCAACGGTTAGGCTCCCTCCTGGTATATTCAGCAGGTTTCCCCACCAAACAAACACAAGCGGAGAGGAAGGCTCAGGCCACCACTGTATCCCATCCTACAGAGGTAGCCAATGTGCTTTAAAATATCTTGTGGTCTCCTGGATACAAATTGCAGTCAATGTCTGAGCTCTGGAGAAAAGGTATGCTCACTTTTCTACAACTTTCTACAACACTTGTCAAAGTGTTTCTTCAAACTTTCTACAACACTTTCTACAACTCTGACAATGTCATTACTCGGCCTTCATTTCAACTGACAAAACAGTGGTATTTCCTTAGAATTAGTTCCTTCAAAATGGTTTATTTGAAAGATTTGCTGGACTATTTCTAGTGCAATTTACAGGTTTCTGCTCACAAACTGAACCTCAACGTTTTACTTAACGTTGAGTTAAATTTCATACAGATTGGATATGAGTTGTCCAAAGCTTTTGGCTGTTACTGCAGGTGAAAGAAGGGTAAGATAGGAGTCACCAAGATAGGAGTCCCTGATATCCAAACCATAAAAATTATATTTTCCACCCAAAAAATCACAAGTTTCAATATAAAACTAGAGATTTAGCCACAAAAAAAAAAGAAAGAAAAAAAAAAGAAATCAACCTTTAATGGAGTCAGACACTCATTTCTACTTACTAAATTTGGAAACTTCAAAATAATAATTACAAACATACCCATAAAACTCAAATTCTAACAATTCAGACCATCACACAGATTACAGGCAATCAGAGAAAAGGGAAATCGAATAAAAGAAACTTAAATGAAGCCACTCTAGAGCGAGCAAAGAGCAGCCTGAGAGGGTCAGTTTATATTTATGCCATTACAATGATAACAACAACAAAGTTACAGCAAATACCAATTGTTGTCATGCATTAGAGAAATAAGTTCATAGGGATGCCCAAAATTTTTCAAGGTTATCCATTAGACCTGAAAATTATACTCTAATTAATTTAAGTAACTCTAATCAATTGCACTGACTTTAATTCTACTCATGTGTGATTTAACCCACTTATATTTTTATGAGAAAGTATCATGCTAGAAAAAAAACAAGATGGAATTCTGGGATTGACCAACATAAATTAGAAACAATATCAAAAAAGCAAATGGCAAATGAAATTTCAACAACATAAAACCTCGCACACATCCAAAAAAAATTAACTTGTTTTTGCACTTAGTAAGGGTAACTAGATATCCACAAAATATGCTGCTTTTGTGCAGAGATCACAATGGGATAACTGATTACCAAATTCTTGATCTGAAGAAAAACATTGTATCAATGGGATAATTCCCTTGCAAATTTATGATCTAAATAAGAAAACCCAAAGAACTTACTAGATGCTATAAAACCACAAAAATACATGTAAATAAGAGGAAATCTTTATTCACTTTTTCTTTCAGAGTTCATAGTCTGTAGTGTCAAAATGGGAAGATTGATACATTTATGAAACATGGAAGTACTTTTAAGCACTTTTTTTTTCTTGTCACTTCCCCTTGATAATATCTTTTTATGGTTAAGAATCATAACAAAATAAAAATCACTACACAGTATTTCTTTCTCATTAGTATTATCTTTCTCCCTTCCTGTGGTTACGCATGCAAGTTGTTGGCACTTGTCAGTAATCACATATTATATGGGAAGATATACATTAGGAAGTGGGAATTAGGCTTCGACGGAATTTAAAACCAACTGCTAACAGCTTTGTTTTCAGATAGAGCTTCCTAACAACAGCCTTTGCTAACAGTATATGCCATATAAAGATGACTGCTAAAAGATCAATATTACTTAGAGATGATGATGATTAGTGTCAGCATACAAGCAAGTTATCTTGGTCTTATGAAGAGAGGTGAGAAGCTTAACCAGACTTGGAGTCCCTCACATTTGAGGCAAAGCTGAGGTCTGTCCAGGTACCATACTTGGAAACTCCTGTTTTATAGACTCACCCTAGACCATTGAAGTGGCCGCTTAGAAATACAGCAGTCTGAGTCAGGCAAAGTCTTATGCCCACTTGCTCACATAACATCATAATCCTAAATTCACATTAATTGTACAGGAAAGCCCTGGAAAGAGAGCAAGGAGAGTAACCTCTGTGCCTGTGCCTACTGTTCACCTTAGTAACATGCACGTGCATAGCAGCTGCATGAGAAAAGGATTTATCTCGGGAAAAATTACCACAGGCCTAAAAAAAACTGCATGAAATATTCCTCAGTTCTCTACCCACAAGAAAGTATAAACACAAATGCATTTTGTGCACTCTACAGCACTTCATCGCTAAACTCAGAGAAGATAGGAGAGGTGAGCGGAGACTTTTTCCTGCATAGTCAGGAAGAAAAAAAGCTCTACTAAGTTGTCTTGGTAGCAGTAATATTCATCTCTGAAATCACCTCTGTCAGCTAAACATTTCTCTAAACCACTTGTGCCAATAACCTAGTCGCTCTGCTGCTCTGGATCAGTGGTTAACCTTTGGGGAGGTACTTGTCTCACATTTTCAGAAATTCTTTCACAGATGTATTAGTGCAACCTAGCTTTTTAGAGAAGAGGGAAAAAAGGTGAAAGTAATATGAACAGAAATTTAAAGAGCTGGCACTGGCTTAGGGATCTTTCCCTTCCAGTTTTACTTTATCAGGCTTCAACATCTTTTTCTCATCATTTTTTCCCAGTGACTCACCTCTGGTACATTCCTTAAGAAAAAAAAAAAGCTCAGCTTCAGAAAAACACACATGTGCTCATGTACCTGCACTAAACTATTCATCATCCTCACTTGCTGTGTCATGATAATGCTGGTTACAACTTGTTGAAGGAAGTCACATCTCTTTTGCTACTTGACATGGACACACATGGAAATAAATTATTTTGCGTGAAACTAAATTTCTCCAAAACAGAAATGGCACTTCTCAGTGTCACCATCGTGATGCCAGTGGTGTGGAAATTTAAAAGAAAGAATGACCCAAGCACATTCAAATTGTCTCTAAAGGCCAAAATGAGCAGATTCATGAGTCTATGAGCTCATGTTTATGGGTCAAAGTGAAGATTGCAGAAGACTAGCAACTCCACTAGTGCAAACTTTGCCCAGCATCTTAAATAACTGCACCATCTAAACTTCAGCTAATGTTCAGGATTCCTGAACCTGTAGATACTCCAGAACTGTGGATCTAAGCACTAATGGCTGATAGCATTTAGGAAATAAAAGGAGAGGGAAAATAAATAAATAGATAAATAAATAAAATAAAGGACAATTTGTCCACAAGAACAACAACAACGAACAGAGAGAGAGAATGAAGGATAGCTAATAAAATACCGCATGACTTCCAAAATGGAAAAATAGTTTTATCGCCTCAACCCACACGCACTGCCTTTGATTCTGTGCTATGGCTGTTCCAAAAGTGTGGCTGTACCACAAGTGGAAAGAGGAAAATAACTGCCAGCAAGGCATCAGCTCTCAAGGATTACAGCTAATGTGCAAATGAGCATAGCAGGAGAAACAACATGGTGTCAGACACAAGCATAGGGAAAACGACAAACAAAATAAAGGAGAAAATTTGGCAACAAAAACACAGTGAATGAGCCCAAGTGACAGAGAGATATACAGGGACAGATAGTACCCAGAACAGCGGGAAAAAAAAGCCAGCAGAAACCTCCAGCCTACCTAGAAGCAACCAACTATTCAACGTAGAGCTTCCTGTAAAGCCAGGAGTGGTAGCAATTCAAAGCATAGAGAGCCATTGCCTCACTTACACTCACATTATCAACTCTCTAATCCTAAAGCTACACTAATCAATCGGAAACAAAAGTCCAAAATAAGAGCAATTACTCTAATTAGACTACCACAGATTATGGGCCCCCGAAAAAAGAAAAATCTGTGACATTCAAAGGCAAAGAACTGTGACCTAACTTGGGGCTTTTGCATCAAATTAAAAGGTTTAATAGAGAAAATCCTAACATCTACCAACCCCTGTTTCAGGCCTTTAATGAGTTAGGCCAGCATATATACCAGCAGTGCAAACAATCACTATCTGTATCAAGTGGTTAAACTAATGGAAGGGATAGAAGTTCTTCTAAATATCTTGACCCTATAAACGCTGGTAAAAATCAATGATGCAGCTGCTATAAAAATAGTGGATAAAAGAGACTGACTTACCTTTTGTGAAAAAGCTAAGTGTGTGTTTGTCTGAACAACATGTTCAGAATGCAATTAAAAGAACAACTTTGACTGATCAGAATATCAGTTACTCGAGTTTTCAGGCGTTCCTCACATATTTGAGAAAATGCTTGCAATAAGAATTTTTCGTATGTGAGATAACAAGCAACAGCTCATTTGCAGATGTCTGCTTATTTATTTATTTGTTTTCAGAGTTTTGGTAAAACTAATCAAGGAGTTGACATGTAGCAACTGACACATCAACATATATATGGATGAATGATCAGATTGTAAATCAGAATGCCAAAATTCTTTACAAGAAATAATTGTAAACTAATATGATTATCAAAAAGGCAGAGTAACCTTCAGCACCGCCTTTTGTTGCGCCTATGTTGTAATGTCTACCTACAGATCTATTTCCTCATGCAAAAGAAAAAGCTATTGAAAGCACGTAGCTCCACACTCCCTCCCTGTTAGCACACACAGCTGCAGGCATAAGCCTGGATCTTTTCAGGTACTAGAAAAACTCTTGCTTGTGATGTGTTTATAGGCAATGTGCATGCTTTCTCTCACTCTGCTCCTAGCAAACGAAAGCCAGTATGGAATCTGTACCAGTCATTGTCCAGGAAACAGAAGCAGCTTTTTGAAGATGCTTGAGAAACTATGTTTCCTCAAGTCTCAGTCTCATAAAAGCCTTATTTCTCTCTTCATACAAAATAGACCTTAAGTTGCTATTCTTTATTTGTTTTCATTATAAAAACAGGATTTTTACAGCATACCACATTGAACCCATAGCCTCATTTCAAGTTATATATAATTTTTAATATACAACTGAATTCCTCAAAAGACTAATTTTGTCAAAGTGAAGTGTTTTGACACAAGCAATTTAGCTGTGACGGCTGAGTTAGGACTACTTGACTGAGTTAGGAATACTTGGACTGCTATTCCAAGAGGTATAGCAGGACAGATGTTCCTCCATAACACCATCACATCACTGCAGAAAAATTACTGGTTAAGCCATTAAGCTACAATAATTATTAACTCAGTGTTCATGACATTTTATATTTATAATTGTTAAACACAACAAAAAGGTCAGTGATTATTGACCTTTTGTTGCCTGTCATTCATGCATGTGATCAGCAGATCAATATCGCTTCTTTGGGACCATGTCTGATGACCTTCAGCAATGGCACTGTAACCACCTCCAAGCTGGTAGAAAGACTGTAGCTTCACTTCCACCCAAATTAAAACACAGAAAATATGAACGTTGTTATGGGCATCAATTGCTAGCATAAATCCTTTACCAGATTCTGCTGCAAATCTTTTGGAAAGAGAGTTTGCTTTTTTCTACTTTCAGTGACTTCCTTGGTGGTAATTTTGCAAAAGAATACAATCAAGTGTACAATAAACATTGATTTTTGTGTTTTCAAAATTGTATTATGTACCTTGGGCATTAATTGTCTGACTTTTCAAACCTACCAAATGTGGGTCCTTCACTAAATGCCATGGGATGGGCTTGCCGCTCCATCAGAGTCTATATATTAATATAGACTATCTTTCAGACTACAAACATCACACTACTAAATCAACCAAGATACTCTTAGGTTTGAGGAAAAAAACGTATCCATAATTTTGCCTATGCTCATATCACAATTAAGAGCAAAACCAGAATCGAGCCCCTTAGTACAGAGAGTCTTGAGATATCATGTCTTCTTGAGTCATTCACCTTCTGGTGCTTTTTAAAATGTTTAAGGGGTTTTGAAAAACTAAACTACTTGTCTCAAAAACAAAATAAAAAACCCTAGTTGTCTATGATTAACTCACGAGAGCACAGTGATTAGGTTTTTCATCTTTTAACAGTCTCATTTGTATATTTAAGAATTTGCACCTTTAAGGGTAGAAGACATGATTCTGACACCTTCCTTAAACAGCTGTATTCCAAACAGTCAGACATTTATCATTTTCACAACTTTTTCTATTTATTTTTCTGCCTTTTTAAAAACAACATTTACTGGAAATGGAGGACCAAAACACATTGAAAATATGCACCTGCACTAACTACCAGGCCTAAGACATGAAGGTCCACTGTATGCCATGTGGATTTTGCTGCACTTGTGGTGTGTGCAGGCACATTTGCCAGAGCTGTCAAATGTCCCCAGAGTGGTAAATCCCAAACTAAAGTGTTAGCTCATACCAGGGGGGTGGAGTTGGCAGATTTGGACCCTGCTTGGAAGATTTTAATGTTTAGGCAAAACAAGTTAGGGAGAAATTAATAGACTTCTTGTTGTGTAGATGGCAGGCTGGAGATTCAAAGATCTCCAAAGGCATGGTGAAGTGCCTTCACCCTAGTACAAGTCTTACTTTCTGGAAAAAAAAAAAAAAGGTAATAATAGTAATAATAAAACATGTTCAAGAGTTTTTCATTATCTCCCCGTCCCCAACAGTATCAGCATAAACTCAAGAGTGCCTTGAGAGAAAGGAAGACTCTTCCCTCTAGCTCCACATCAGATAATCACCTCTATTTCCTCACAATAAGTTCTTCCCATGAAATGAAAATAATTTCAGAGAACACAAACTGATGATTGAAAGCTACCAGTGATGCCCACAGGATGTCATACATCTCCTTTTCAGGAAATTAAAGCAGTAACAAGAGCAGGCAGAGACAGTAAAATGCCAATAAAAAATGTATTTTAATTAAATTATTCTACAATAAAGCTAAAAGGATTCTGAAAACAAAGCCTGATTATCATCCTCATCATGTTTGTTGAATGGCTTGAGCACAAAATCATTTCAAGATGAGCGCTGAGCTAGTTGCAAACAATGTTCCCATGTGTCTCATCTCTGTTCCTTTCCCCTTCCTCCTGTGTCTTGCCATCATGTTTAGTTTAAATAACACAAACACAACTCAAATTATTACTTGCAATCAGAAAGAATCAGTTCTGAATAGCACTTCCTTTTATAAACATGAAATTACTGCTTGCTTTCTTTTGCTAGCCTTGTCAATAGAAACTCTGAACAAAGATGAACAGTTAGATACTCCTTCTGCTTTGGTTTTGATCTTTCTTTAAAGCATGAAACAACATCTTCCTAAGAAATCCATGGAGGAAAACATGGAGGAAAAGACTCCTTTTTCATTCTTTTAAGAAGCCACAGCAGAAATACATTATTAATGATATACATTATACGAAAATAATATCAGATCCTTTCACAATCATGACACTTCTTAAAAACAACTTTTAAACAGTTCTTATTTTTATTCTACTTACTGATGCTTTTAGGTGAGCTTCATCTTTTATTTATTTTGATAAATATTTTCTAACTGATTGATGAGCATTTGAGATAAGATTAATAAAAATAAAAATAAGTAATAAATAAGATCCTATATATGGGAGGCAACAAATTTAAGTCCAAACTTTGTCACCGCCTCCACCACCAAAAAGATTTACAGCTGGTCAATTACAAAGTGTAAACGCCTAAGTGTGGTCCTATAACTTGAGGGGAAAACTGCATTTTAGTTGGTTCATTACCTGCATCACAATAGTATTTTCATGACTGTCACGTATAATAGTGCAAAAGTATTGGACTCTTTTTCATTCAGATCTGCAGAAAATAAACTAATCTGTGTAGAGGATGAATGACTGGGTACATAAACATAACCATAAGCTGGCCAATACGCTGAAGAGGATATGGTTCACAGTTTATCTAGTACTTTGTAAAAGAGGTGGTATTAGTTCAGCACAAACATCTGCTTCTTAATTTCCTCCCTTTTCGAGGCCTCATACCTGCAAAATGTGCTCCCAGATGGAGGTCGTGCAACTTCTTTCTTACACATTTTTGTAAAGCCTTCTACAAACGTAAGAAAAATACTCAAACTAATCCTAGAAAAATTTTGTTCTAGCAGTGAAGCCCAAAACATTTCTTCATGTCTTGTTTTAACTTAGATCTTATTTTCTTATTTACATTATCTGCCATATTCAAAATTGCACATTAAGAAGGTTACTAAAGAAAAGAAACTCTGTTGCTTGTTGTTTTATTGTGAATGAATTAGATAAAATTTGGAGGGTTTGGGGGTTTTTATTTTTATTTTTATTTTATTTTATTTTATTTTTGGAAGGCAGCAAATGATAAGAGGGTGATATTTCAGCAATGCATAGAATTAGGGTAAATGCCTTAAAAGAGTGAGAAAGTAACAAAGTTAGCTGAAAAAAGCAGAGGGCCGATATTGAGGATTGATCATTGCTGGCTCAGGGGACAGAGAGAAGTGGGTGTTTTCAAGGCACCAACCTGGGGTACCCCAATATGTGGCATGGGGAGGTCACCAGGAAACTAAGGTGAAATACAGGAAGCTTGGAGCTTAATGGAGATGGAAAGATGGAAAGAAAGACCAAGGAGACAGGTTAGATGGAAATGCAAAAGTGAGGGAAAAAAAGACACAGAACTGGAGTAGCATTTATGGAGATGGAGACACAGAAACAAAATACCATGCTGTACCATGAAGATAGGACATGGATAGGCACACTGTTATGGCTACAAATACAGGAAAGAGTACAGTAAACTAGGGAAAATGTATGGGATTAGGGCAAATACATGTTTCAGTACGAAAAAGTAAAGAAGAAATTACTTCCTCACATTTCTTTTTTTCTGAAAACAATCTAAATACAAAGCTGTAAATCTTAGCATCATATACACATATGATATACTTGCATATGTATATATATTTTACTTCCTATATTACTTTATATCCAAATTTTCTGTTGCTTGTACTGACCCCTACAATGCGGTGTGGGTGCCTCCCAACTTCTGACTGATTTAGGGAAATGTACATTTATTTTAGCAATCCAGCTTCCCTCCTAGGCCAGTGACATACATGTCCAGAGAGACAGTTTTTCTCTGGATCTGGGTGATATAAGGTTTGTGTAGTGATGTGAGTGAGCACCCGCAAACCTGAGAGCAACCTAGTACTGGAATGCTAACAGTCCTGGTGGAGGAGGCTCTCAGACTCAGCAGTATGAAGCAAAAACAAAGTGCTCACTGCAGAGTAGCTGGTTAACAAGCCTGCAGTGAATAAACGAAATCCCTTGCTTGATGAGTTGTATTAGCAACTGAAATCCTACTACATAGAGAAGAAAAGCCATCTCTGAGAGACATTCCCAAGGAAATTGTACATCCCCTATCACCACTCTATACAATGCACCTTGGCTCCTCGAGAAAGGGAAAATTCATCCATGAGACACAGAGGAGTTTCTTCCCATTGAGCTTTGAACTCATTATGCCTAGTCATAGGAAATATGAGGAAATACAAAAGAACTTGCTTCAACATTTTATGAGACTGTTTATCCTGATTGCTAATTATGGAAACTTCTCAAATCAACCAGAATCTGAACTATAGTGTAGGAAAATAATAAAGTGCAGTTATAACCAATCTTTGAAGTTTACGTGATCTAATCGCTTTGGAAAGTGCAGATTTTTTTTTCTTACTTTTTTTTTTTCTTTTCTTGGAAATAACAGTATTACTGAAGCAGCATAATGTACCAGAAAATAGCCAATTCATTCAGCAGTGGCCCCATGAAAGATGACAAGAAGCAGTATTCTCATCAACCTTTCCTTTTTGCATGAAAATAGCCTGTTTTACATATTTCTCCTCTAGAGTCTCAGGCTATGAATTTTAAAATCTCATGCCTAAATACATCTCCGAATTTTTAACATTGCTCTATACCCTGGCAACCTCCATTGCACTATAAAAAACATCTTGGTACTTTCATAAATGTGACCATTTATTTATGAGCTCAGATATCTGCATATGTGCAGATATTGAGTCTTCTGCTTTGGTTTAGGTTTGTGAGGGTACCACTGCTGCCACTGGTATGTGCATATGCTCCTTTATTCTGCAAAAGTTGCAAACTGGAAACTTGCAGATTAAAACACATCACCTTACCACAAAGTAATTCAGAGACAGAAACTTTTATGATTATCTAAAAAGACCCTGCTGATGCTCCAGACTGATACTGGTGTCAGAAGTTTATTCCATGAGGCCCAAGGAGCAACACCATGGATGTTAATGTTGCCAGGAAATATTTCTAAGAGACACTTGCAGGCTTATTTCAAGACTTTCATTTTACAACTGCTGTGCAACTGTGCTGAAAATACAACAGTCCCTAGGAGCAACACTGTGAGGTGTGGGGCATGACAACTTAATGTGATGGGATGAACCATGTGCATAATCACAACCACAGGTGACCTGAATGAACATTACAGGTGTCTAAGAGAGAGAAGATAGAGAGAGGATCTGAGTGCAATTAAAAGTTAAGCTGCTGTAAAATTAAAAACTAGTTTTGCACCTTATATCACATTTCCTTTATCAGTTCTATAGTTTTAGAGTAAGTAGTTGGAGACAAATAATAAAGCCCACTTCCAGAAGATGCAAGGAAATGCTAGGAAAGTAACTGTCATCATGTTTGTACCCGTAATATTTACATTTTAAAAACACAAAGTTCATATCAAACATTATATGTAATCGCTAATAAAATAAATAAATAAATAAAATAATGCTAGTAATTCTAACTCAAGGACTCTTAGATGGACACGAGGTTTTATCTATTAATACTTTCAATTCTCCTTGCTGTTTTTTGTGTTTCACTTACACTGAAAGACAGTTAGAGTTCCTCTTCCTTCCCATCCTCCTATTATTTACTTAACAGTGGAAGCACTTCTTAGCTGTTTAAATGAACAGTATTATAATTGGAGAAGGATTTTCCTGCTTCTGACAGTGTTCTTCCCTCCTTCTGTATTCTACTCCATTACCCCCGTTGGGAATTACTTTTTGTTTTTAACCCGTGGCTCACTCTTTAGCAGCAACTGTTCTACCCTAGGAACGATGCAGCATATATCTTGCTTTATCAAGCTTCCCTTCTCACTGAGAAAAATGCAGTGTATAAGCAAATTTAGATTCAAGTTAAATATGGAAGTAATTTATCAATAGATTTTAAAATGATTTTAAAATCATTTTCAAGCACCACACCAGAGAATGCCGAAGTATAACCAGTATAATGCCAGTATAACCAGATGGGATTAGATGAAAAAATGGGACTGGGAAAGTACTATCCTTGGCACATACACTGGTATCAGGAAGCAATAGCAAGCAACACACCAGAAATGAAACATTTCTCTCCTGGTAGGGAACTAATAGCTGTGCCTCTTGCAAAGCTGAAAGCAATCTGAAAATTCCCGAATGGTATTAACAGGGCCACAAAACCTCAGTGCATCATGACCCTACACCCACACACATACACACACACAAGTCTATACTGTCCAAATATCTTACTGCATTTGGAACAAAAACAATCTATTTCAGGTTTTTTTTTTTTTATTAGATCCTTGCCTGAGGATAAACTGAGCCATAACCATAAGAGTGAGGGAAATGTACACAGATTCAGCACTGAAAAGTGAGAAGGAAACAAGAGAAAAGCATGTTGCTGTTGTTTTAAAACAGATACACTGAAGGGATTATTATTTTATTAACGGTGCCCTAACTGCCATGGTTCTGATGTTATTTGTACAAACTATGCCTTCTATTGTACTTTGTAGTGATACAAAGCTCTGCAGGAGACAGGATGCTTTGAACAATTCCCATTTTAGATTAGGTCTAGAAATTGCATGTTTAAAACTGAATTTACATGTTGAATGCAAATCTTTGTGGCTCAGCTAGCATATCAAACCGGTGCAGCTGTGCACAATTAGAGCAAAATGTGGCTGCTGTTCCAAAGAGCATTCTTTTGGGCTGGTGTACAATGTTTTTGGTTTGTTCAGCAGTATATCACTTATCTCCCACACGTAGGACTATTTGTGAATTAGGATCTGTTAGTTTAAAAGGATTTCATAAGCCTTGAAAAACAAACAAACAACAAACAAACAAACAAAATACCTCATATTCCTGGTCATTTTTTGGAACAGAAGCTTCAGTTTGGGTTTAGATTTCCCTCCTATTAGGGAGGTCTAATACATCAACACTAGTAGCAATGCTGTATACTGGTTTGTCTTTGGTTGATTTGATTTTTTTTAAACACAATTTAGTCCCACTCAGAATTGCAAACACATACACAGGCACAAAGGATTGCTTTAGTCTGTGGCTAAATGGTATCTTTCCTTTTTCCAGTCTCAGAAGGTGTCAGGGCTTTGCTAATGATTCCTATTCAAATCAACTCAGAGAACACGGTGCGGTGGGAATACAAATACGCACCAGAGAAGTGGAACAGGGTCAGCGGACTGTGCAGTTGGTGAGATTGATGTTGATACCCTTCACTGCCAAGTGAAATGCCAATAGTGCTTGTATAGCATTTTGTGAGGGCAATGGGAGTATTGATTCCTGAGCAATAATAAAGAATGAAGCTGCTCTCTCAGGTATAAAAATATTGGCAACTGTTACAAAGAATTGACTCATAGAGGCCTGAATATTGGCCTATCTTAATACAAATAATTCAGGCTTCAGAAGGATTTCAAGAGCAACCAGGCATGGTCCTGAGGCCATTCTCTGCTATTAATTTACCTGCAGGTTTCACAAGCCTCTCAGTCTATCAGCCAATTGGCCTTTGAGGTGCAGGGACAAAAACTGATTTCTGAAGCTTTGTTGAGAGGCAATATGAAAGACCAGTGGGGTCATGAAATTTTAACAAAAAAAAAAAAAAGTTGCATTCCTTTCTTGTCATATTTATGAGAAAAAGTAGAACATATGGTTTCCATGCACTTCATAAATATATTTAACACACATCTCAATGGATTTCTGAAGCTAGTATTTTTATTGTATTGCTTAAAATAGCTTTATTCACTGAAAGAAGTGTGAAGATCCCAGAACACAAAACTATCACAAGTTATAGTAAATGCTATGCAATTTGGTGTGCGCTGTCCGCACTTATGTGTGAGTACTAAGAGTTTTCTGAAAACTTCTGAAAAATCATCTGCCCTTCATGGTGTTGAAAAGCAAGCACTCTAAAATGACTGGCCACACTTAAGAGTTGTTAGCTGTGTTTATTCACCCTGTTAGCTAATGGGAGGCTGCTCTATCCATCACTGGTCATCTGAAGTGCTACCAAAGCACAAATACTGGGAGCACATATCAACATTTTCGACAAAAGTAGTGATGAAATCCACACAGTGCACTTACTTACTTAGTGAGTACCTCATCTGTATACCGCCTAATAATGCAAATCTGACATGACTGCTTCTGACATAGCAAATCACCAAGCTGTTTTCAACAGTTATTAGATAATAAAATCTGTCAGGTCTATGTATCATTTTTGCCTTAACTTTGAGTTTCCCACACTAAGATTATAGGGTTGCTGTTTTTATTCAGGAACTAGTGGCAAATATAAGGTGACTGAAGTGCCAAAGGGGCCAAACATATTTGTCAGACATGAAGAATTCTAACTCCAAACTTACCTATTCTAATAATCCATGTTCAACCCAATGCCTGATAGAAAACAGACAATTGAGACTACTGCAACCTAACGCATTCTGCTGCAGAAGTCCATGCTTACATGTAATACAGTGGCTGGGGAGCTTTCGTCCTGGCCATACTTTTCTGACCCAAGTGCGTAACAAATGGCTCCATTTCCCTTGCCCAGAAGCCTTCATGTTGGCTTCAACCCTGGCTACCAAATCCCCACGGAAGACCCAAACTAATGGACAATCAGATAGGAAGTTCATGTGCTATGAAACAGTTCTGGCAGGCTGCCAGAGACCAGCCCAGGGGAAAAGCAAATGGGATCAATACACGGGTTCTGCAATAACGCTGATGGAGGACAGCAGGAAATGAACAATGGCAGCACACATTATATATCTATTAGGCCTGACTTTGGAGGATGGTATAGTTAAAACTCCAAAATAGTCACAAGCAATTAGGAAAAGATTTTTTATGGGGAAAACAAGGCATTGGGTCAGAATAATTTAAAAGAAAGTTTTTATACATTCTAAGAAACAATTCTAAATTTCCTTACCTTTAACAGACCATTTTTTATACTTCACTAAGTATCTATCAGCTTACTTTGTCAATAAAGCAACACAGTCAGAGGGAACTTTGACCTTTTACCCAGCCTTCTGGAAGGAAATGTTCAGTTTTGCATTCACTACTACAATACTTTATTACATAATAATAATATTTGACAACCATAACCCTGAATCACTTCTTGATTTATGCTCCCCGACAAAGGTTTGGGAAAATACTTTTTTCTACAGGTTTGATGGGCATCAAATAATTATCTCTTCAATCAGGCCCCATTCAAATTTTGATCGATAATACTTTTATTTCTTTATCCATGATTTTTTGCAGCAATGGACACAAAAAAAGGCCATTTCTGAGATGAAAAGAGAACAAGCAAAATAAGAGAGAGTCATTTTTTTGGTCCTGTTGTGTGTTGTTAGAAGAGTAAGTCAATGTTAATGCGGGCGATTAAAGTTTCATTAATAGTGTGACCTTTAGTATTCACTGCCTGCTTACTTTTGTTGCAAACCTACAGATAAAACTAATTGCTTCGAGAATATTTATTCTTCATTCTGTCTCTCTCTCAAGTTTACTACATTTATCACAGAAAATAAAAGTAGAATCATACAGGCAATTAATGACCATGGATGTGATTTCTTTTTTGAAGCGTCCTTGTGATTTTGTCTCAAGTTGTCCTCAGAGGAGCAATTGAGTAAATCTGCTCAAAGAAACAAATATGAAATCTTTGGTCTTTGAAATTGCACTTAATCACACATACCATGATATACCAGAATCTCTGATTTTCTTCACATCAGTAGAAAATTAGCAATGCAATGTGAGCTATCATGAAGGTTTACCGCAAGTTTTCTATATTCCAACAATGAATTCTTAATATTCTGTATCATACCCCTGACTCCCCAAAACCATATTTGTGAGGTATTCAAATATATTACTCTTGTGTTTCTCTCAAACGTAAAAAGCTCATTCATTCATCTATACACTCATTCATTCCTGACAAACATTCAGCCCAAGCTCATCCAACCAGTCTGTTGCTCCCAGCCCCATTTGGGCTCTCCTATCACCCTGAATAACAGCTAGTGATACCCCAGATTTCTTTTGTATGATACTTGTCACAAGAGATTTACTATTACAAATAGGAATTAAATACCTAGTAACAGCTGAAACTCAAGAGCAGCTATGAATGTGTGATCTGAGCCTTTAAAGAAAAACAAAATCCTTCAGGTTATTTGCTATTTGTATTTTTGTACATTCACTGTGACTACTGAGGCCTTGCAGCATCCACACTAACACCTGTACTTTATTCCCCTCAGTTAATTTATATATAAAGAAAGTACACCAGAACAAGAAATTATTCTTCCAAATCCACAGTACTTTGCATCCGTTAGCATCAAATTTCATCTGCAATCATGTTCCCTATTCACCTATTAGAGCCATCTCTCATTTCGCCTATCCTAAATCATTATCTATCATCTGCGCATTTTATTATCTATTTATCCTCTTTTCCTCATTATAGCTATGTCAAGAGGTACCAGTCCTAGAAAAGGATTGCACAGAATTGAAGAGACAGGCTGTGCTGTTGAATGCTTTCTTTAGAGAAGCCTGGGAAGTACTACTACTTGAGACACCCAGTTTTTCAAAAGGGTATCCCAGAGCCCGTGATTCAAGCTCCCTGACAAGTGATGCCACACGAGATATGAGAGTAAAATGAAGATTAATCTTTATGTGGGCGCTAAGAGCAGAGACTACTGCAGAATCCACCTGGTAAAAATCTGCAGTGACAGATCTGGGGAGAGCAGATCACTGAGCTGACAGAGAGGTGCTCTTTGAAGCCTGCAGTTTATTCCTCTTGGTTAGACACTGGAGGATCATGAAAACATCAAACATCAGAAATGTCTTAGCTGTGTTAATGGGTTTCGAGCCTTAACCAAGCTACCGTGATTTTGTTCTCTTGCTTGCCAAGGTCAGAATCTAGTTACTCAAGCGTGACCCTGAGGGGATTTCAGCGCACTCACCAATGCTAATTTTTTTCCCCCTTTCCCCATGTTCTTCAAATGTCCTGTCAAGTGAGCTTAAAGAAACCAGTAGGAGGGAAGGAAAATTGATTCCAGCTGTTTTTACAGAAGCAGATATAGTATTTAAAATAATATGTCTGCAGCAGTGTAGTAAGGGCAGCTTTCTTCTTCAGTTTATTAAACAAAGCTATTGGTAATGGGCTGAAGATATTCAAATTCCAGCTATAAATTCATTTATAAAGTAAATTTAGTTATCTTGAAAGCTATTAGAGTCAATGCCCTGGAGACTGAACTCATTGACTTATTCACAGAAGTGCTGCAATGAAATATCAAACAGTGCAGGTTTCCAGCACATTGTCCCACTAGTACGCTCCCAGCCTGACCTGCTAGGGTGACCTGTGAGGGGGAAGATTAGTTCAGCCTTTATGTTCGCTTAGGAAAGCAGTCCTTCTCTTGTTTTAATCAATGGCACTCTACTGAATTCAATGAAAGTTTGATCAGATCTATGTCCTCCAGGAACGCTGCTGAAACCACAGGACAATCCGTGGATGTTAATGGCTGGGCACAGATTTTTTAAGAGACTGAAGGTACATGCAGAAAAAGAGATAATTGTCCTCCTGGGCTCAC
This sequence comes from Tinamus guttatus, assembly GCF_000705375.1. The sequence continues at coordinate 905,019 of NW_010585055.1, read as the reverse complement.
ACCTTAGATCTCTGCAGATGTCCAGGCTGCAAGTTATTTAACTTTTCTGCATCTCTTATGTTTGGTTAGATCTGAAGTTAATGACATTGTTAATTTGCACCTTCACTGAAGGAAAAAAAAAAAAAAAAAAAAGTTTCTCTTTGCCTCTAAAGCGACAGGGGTTCAGGGGCTCTTGAACCAACATGTTTGATTCTATATCAGCCACATGCATCTGGGAACACTACTTAATCTCCTTTTTGCCCACATCCCCTCCTCCCTCCACCTCCATCTATGACACGCAAATTGAGGGATAACAATATCCACCAAAACTAGGGGCAGAAAACGGAGGACAGGAAAGAAGAAGAAAGGATAATTAGCTTTTTCAATCTCAATTTTTCAATTAGAGATGCCATGGACCCTCCAGCTATTATATTTATTAATGCAGTGACAAAGCCATATACTTATGTAAATACATACTTATATAATATCCCTTTTAAACAATAATATTTGTGCATTCTGAGTGCATTAAGAGCTGTCTACTATGGTAATAAATAAATAAATAAATAAATATGATATTCTACCTTAAAATACTTTGCATTCCTAAGCTGTAAATTTTGCTGTCAAATGCAGTGATGGCTAATATATGCCGCATGAGGCCTGCTGGTGAATTTTCAACTTCCCTGAGTCCTGC
>NW_010585055.1:887961-902458 GCF_000705375.1 Tinamus guttatus | reverse complement strand
GCTGTGCTCTTGAGTCGAACAAAGAGAAGATAAAAAAGAAGGTGAAAGTACAGGAGTAAACAGATGGGCAGCATGATATTAAATAAGGACTTGAGGGGAAATCAAGGCACTTCAGACAGGTGTGGAGAAACTGCTTTGGGCCTGGCAAAAAGCAGCTGCCAGGCTGCTTCCAACCAGTCTTTAAGTCTTTCAGCAGGTGCAACCACTGCACCACAGCTTGGCTGGAAACTTCTCTCCTCATTTGTATCATCTTCACCATCGGTGGTCAAAACAGGGGGAATGATCTGACAATCTGCAAACTGCATGTGTTAGTCATGTTTGTAGCTTCTACAGATTGCCCAGTTAGGAAAAGTTGCTGAAAGTTGCTGCATTATGGAAGTGTTTCCTGACACAACTGCAGCACGACATGTAGGGTGCAGCAAGGGAGAAATACAGCAAGCAACACTGGAGCATTAGAGAAATAAATTAATAATTAATAGTTTATAAATATATTAACATCTCTTTAAAATGACAACTGTAGCAACAGCAGTTTAGAAGTTTATTACAAAAAGATCACTATCTGCTTATAAATATGTTGTCAAGATTATCAGAGTGAAGAAAAAGAGTATTTAAAAATGTCAATAATTAGAACTCTCTTAGGTTATAACTGTCACATAAACAGCTTGTAAATGACTAAAAATGTTACTCTGAAGTACACTTCCACTGGCTAGGTGATGCTTTTGTCTGATTGCTGTTTTTGTTACCAAAGCTAAACCTAAGGCCAAGATGCAAAGTTTGATTTGACACATGTACCCTGAGTACAGAGCAAGAAAAATAAAACATAAATCAAAAAAAAAAAAAAAAAAAGGAATGAAGCCAGACAGATTGGAATATGCATGTTATCTGACTCCCCTTGGGAAGAACAGAATACATTAGCCCTTAAACAAAGCAAAAAAAACCCACCTGTTCATACTACTTCTTTTAGGAAGGAGTATTAAGACATGAGATAAGCTTCTGGCATAACCTGGACTCACCAAGGTATACTTTATATAGAGGATTAAAAGTGCAAAATTTGCTGAGGCCATTAGTGGATTTTGTGTTCTTGTCCACATAACTAGGAGTCATTTTCTTTCACCATGCTGATGATACAACTGACAAGTATGAATAAAATTAGAAGATATTCTAAATTCCAGACTAAATTCGCATTGACATTATACATCCTGTGATATGTGGAAAATTAGACTAAATTATCATAATAGCACATTCAGGTCTTAGAAATTCTGAATATCTTTATTAGCAGAAAAATACATAGATGTAGTCAATAATGCTCCACTCTCACATTTTTGATAATTCTTTACCTTCAGTCTGCACTAATTTCACCTAGATCACATGAGGAAGAATATGCTTGCTGGAAGTACTTAACTAATTCTTGACAGTGGTGTACTTCAATCTGAAGTGGCAGTAAATAAAAATATGAATATGAGATGAATATAGCAAAATGCGCACATGGGTATATGTGAAGGTGTGAGCATGCAAGCAAAACAGCTCCAGCACAGCTTTTGTGCTTTTAAGGAAAGAGGCATATTTCCAGGAGCCATAAAACAACATGCTGAAAAAAATACTCTTAATTTATTCCTCAGTTCATGCACTTGTTCTTTGACCTTAGCCCTGCTCTTTCCACACTCACTCTGCTCTTTACACACAAATTTTAGCACAGGAGCTAAAACATTGGCTGTTTGAAAGACTGTTGACATGAACCTTGACCTTAATTTAAATCAAGTCAATAGGATTATTCCCCTATGTGCAAAGTTAGGCAAATGCTTCGTTATTGTGTCATACTGGGACAAGGCATGGAGCATTCACTGTTCCTGAGCTGCAGTAATTTCAGTTGGTCCAGGCAAAAATGGGCTCAGAATTAGGTGCCAAATATCTGTTTGCTCTTTAAAATGTAAAACCCTTAAGAACTGCATAATTGGGTTTTATTAAGCAAACGACTAATGTCTTTCTCAAGTGAAGGAGAGTATAGACAGACAAAATGGCTCATCTTCATTATATTGTATGTTCTGGCTTAAGTATATCAGGAAATCTACATTGCTTCTCCTCATAGTCTTTCTTATGATGCTAACAGAAGCTACTTCAGCAGCTCCTATCTTTCTCCTCTTAAGCAACAAAATATCTGTAAAATTGCCTATCCTTGTTCTCCCTTCCTCAAAATGTATGTATAATTTCATATGCACAGTTGTATTCATATGGCCTTCAACCCAGATGGCCTCATCTTGTAATTTCATTTTAAATAGTGGAACAGCGATAAAGACTTGGTTGTCTAGTCATCAAAGTTACATAAGCTTAGCGAAGGGTAGAAAGTCATACTAGTATGCTTGGTTAGCATACTAAATATTTTACACTGAACATTGAATTGGTATTACCAAGCCCAGATAGGGTTAAGTAGCTGGGTGAAAATCATGCTGCAGAGGATGCCATAACAAGTAATAAAACTGTGCAGATTAAGGCCAGTAAAAAGAAGCACAAAGGAGTCAGACCAAGGTTATGCGAGCCAACTTACTGATTATGACCAAAATGAGCCATGAAACATAAAACCTTATAATTATATCTCAAGATGTCAAGGTAATTGTAGCAGCACTTGCAGAGAGACTTGGAAAGCTGCGATATAAAATAAAAGCAAAAGGAAAGAGATCAAAGTGCTAGATGACATGCTGCAGAAGGTGGGCCAGTTGAAATGAAAAGCACAAATCAGACTGTTGAACAATGATAATGACTGTACTCAAATGCTTTGCCCTTACTATCACAGTAATTCTTCTAACATCCTATCCATTATTCAAGTAAGTCCAGTTTCAGTGCCATTACTCTACACAGTTGTGCAATTTAAACTCAGAAGTTATGCATGTTTCACCAGCTTGCATTTCCTTGAAATAATAGGTGGATTATTTTTATTCTAAGAGTCAGCTGCAAATGAATTACGTAGATACTGAAATAAGACTATCAACCCCTTTCGAAATAACAACAAAGGATTATGTAAGAACAAGGAGACTTACTATTAGGAAGAGCTTAAATGAGAGATGTTAAACTTCAGAATGCCATGAAAAATGCCATGTCTGAAGTCAGATGTTTATTATAACTGCATAATATGCTAATATCCTGCCTAGTCGGCAGGATGGCAGCTCTTTGATTCAAATAAATTAAGTGTGGTCTTGAGAGATAGCACAGAGCTCCTAGAACGACAATATTTTGTGAACCTAAGTGGGTTCTCTGATTAATAAAACATCTCTAGAAAGGGCTTAAATACAACAGTGGGCATTATAAACCAAAGTGCACCATGTAATTTTCATGAAAATCAAATTAAAGAATTATTTTTGATATAAGATTGAAGGAATGAAAGCTTAAAGTGTATGTCTCATTAATGCTGTAAATATATTGTATGTGAAATTAAGACTCATCATTAGTTTATAGAATCCATACAAACATTTTAACCCCAGGGTACTTTAGGATACAATTCACAGAAGGAAAAAAAAAAAAAAAAAAAGTCATATTATTAAATCATAACAGGATCAGAATGAAATATGCCAGAGACAGAGGTGCTAACTCTATTTAGGAAGCTGAATAAACTGCCTTGATAGAACTTTCTAGTTGTTGAAGTATTTAGCATTAAGATGGAACCGTATTTGCAGAACTGCTCAAATGGCTTCAAAAATGGAGAATGAATGGCTGAATAGATGGATGACATCTTCAAAAATACCTGACGACTATATATAGAAAACTCAAAATTAATTAGAAGCTACCCTCACTAGGACTTTCCTTAAGCTGCAAACAAAAACAAAAAGGAAATATGAAAAAGCAAAAAGCTGAAACAAAAAACAATAGTGCGATAGTGCAAAGAAGCCATCAAATAAGAATTATTTACAAACAGTGTCAAATTAAAGACCTTGTTTGTAAAGTAAGTTTTTGAAAATAACTTCCAGTTCTAAGGTTGTATTGTTTTTTTTAAAAAAAAAAAATCTTATCTGTATTGTCAGACTGAAAAGCACTTCACAAAATGTGAGGTATAACATGCTGACATTCTCTTGGTTAATGCTATGAAAGCATTCTTTGAACACTTTCCATCACTAGTGATTAACTTAACAAGCCTTTAACTCAGCTCATACTAGCTGTAGGTCAATAAATACTCTATACAATAGCAAAATATCCTCCTTGCAAATTGATTGAAAGGAAAACTGACAAAATTAGATCCACCATTTCAATTTAGTCAGCTTTGGAAGTCTGTAAAGATTGGATTTGAACTCAATAGAAACACATGATAGGAAAAAAGAAAATGTTTCTGGAACTTCTAATCCGTGTTTTGGTGAGTCAGTATTATTAAAACAGTTTAGCAGAAAAAAATGTGGGTTTTTTTGACATAGCAGATTTAATTCTTAGCAGTTATAGCAACTGAATTTGAGCATACTGCACACAATCCTACATGACAGATCCAAAAAAATCTTTCCAAATTCCACATAAAACCAACAGGTCATATCACACAAGATATAAAATGTGGTTAAGGAAAACTCAGGTTCAGGTTTCTCATTGGAGATTAATCAGTTCGAACATCAACTGAACAAATATTTGGATCCAAAATTCCAAGTTTTTTCCCACCTGCCTCACTCTCAGTATTCAGAGTCTGAAAGAATACCACTCTAAACGTATGTCAACTTCAATATCTCTAACATGATTTAGACAAACTCAGATCTCATCTCCCTAATCTTCTAACTTTCTGTTTCACTCTAGACGAAGGTGACCTCTGGCCCATTGCTTAACTGTAAATAGAGATCTAACTGCTGAACTAAAAGAATGAGATATTTTTTGACATATAACAATTTGATATGGACTACTTCCATCAGAGATGATGTTAATTCATCTGCATAAGAGAAAATGACAGAAATTAAAATGTGCTGAAAATTTGTAGATACATAATAACGGCAGAGGCAATACCAATACCAAGCATGCATCAACAAAGTGAGCAAAAAACATGGAAATATTTGACACCTTAAAAAATTTCATGACTCGTTATGGAGGGAATGCCTGGAAGGAGTAATTGCAGTAGATCCATCAACATCTATTTCTAGAGGAGCTACATAATAAATCAAACTGTTTGCATCTGTTTGTGAAGCCTTTGGGATAATGAGCTATTTTAAGAGCATATTGTAATGTCACTATTGTTTTGGCATACCATACCACCATACCAATACCATATTGTTTTGGCATACTCAAACCACCTTTCAAAAGAAAAACAACCACCTGAGGAACACTTTTTCTTTTTTTTTTTTTTCCTTTAAGGCTGTATGCATACAATCTACAACCTTCTCATCCGACTACAAACTCCTAAAGCAACTTAAAGGTCAATGTGTATCGACCATTACAAAAAGTTAAGTAAATATCAGTCTGTTTCTTGTTGAGTAGGATTAGTTTTGCCATGAATTGCATTATCAAAAGATCTTAATGCTAAAATGTGGTCTCAGTACCTATTTATTTGAATTGAGTGCTCTGGTACTTGTCAATGCAATCCCTGTATAAAGCAACATTGAGCTTGTCCTCAGAATTAAAACTAGTTAGCTTTCAAAATCTTTCCTGATAATGCCACATAAAAATAAGCACAAGTTAGAATTTCTGGGAGAATTAATAGTTTTCCAATTTCCTTCAGAAGCATAAAATATTTCATATATTTTCTCTGCATTGATAAAATATTTTATTTTTTTTATTTGAATGACATCCTTTCCTGACAAGCCCATATTGGTTAAATTGGTAATTAGAGAATAAAACTGCAGTATTTTTTTAAAATATACCTAGTATTTTATGGTCTTCAGTCAAACATCCACTCTCTGTTAATGAATGTAGACTACCCTTGGTAATTTACTTCTACTGAATCTGATAGCACTATTTGGAATTGCGCGAATTCCATACATGTTTCTCACCAAAGCAAACGATTTTAAAACTAATGGGACGAGTGATAGTAAAACAGGACATATGCACTGCAATTAAATAAATTCTACGCCTTTCTTAAACAGGGACCAAGAGAAAATACTTAAAAATGCTTAGGAATACTTAATAAGTCTAATAACTGATGTGGCCTTTAGCTCAAAAAATTAAACACCATTATTAAAAAATTAAACACAGATATAACTAATAGCTGAACTGGTATCATACGTAACAGGACAGAATCTGGACTAAACTATTTGGAAGAGAAATGTTATTGGACTTCTTTAAAGAAAATGCAAGCAAACAAGCACGTCAAAGAAACATCACATAGAGTTACTACAGAGATTTTTGGGATTGGTGGTTATTTCAGTGACAAATTACCTTGCTGTTCTAGACACTGCCAGAAGCTGAGAAATCCAATGTAATTGACAAAAAGCTGTCCTTTCAAACCCTAAAGAATGCTAAATGCCATTGTTTCACACTAGAGGTCACCCCCGGTAAGAAAATATAATTATGGCATCTTCTATTTTCCCCCTGTAGCTGTTACAATATTGAAAAGCTGTTCATTATAATAAAGAAGTGGGACTTCTGAGGTTGGTATGCTAAACGTCCTTTCAATCAAGCAAAGGGAAATGTCAGTAAATAAGACTCTTTTCATTACCATACAAAACCTCACATTTACTTGCTGCATCAAGACAGCTTTTATTAAAGAAACTGTAACACTAATTTTGGGGATTGCCTATAAATAAATGACAAGATAGCATTTCGGCTGAAAAGGTATGTATGTTAGATTTATTAAGACTTTTTCTTCCCACCCAGCACTCCATTACTGATAAGGGTCTGCATTACCAGGTAGGTCCTGCCACATAGATGTACACAAAATGAATAATATTTTTTTTGCATGCAATTTAAAAAGTAGAATCTACATAATATAAAGTGTTATATAGGTTCATGTTCCTAACTGAACAGTTTCTTATTCATCTTTTCTCTTGAATTGCAGCAAAATGCATGCCTACATCTAAGCAAGTATTAAGTTTCACGACTTAGGGGAATTTGCAAAAGAAATAGGTGTTTGTTAGGTTGATGATAACATCAATATGTAGCTACCATGATAATTTGCATGTTTATAACCTTTTTTTTAGCTAGATTTTCAGAAATAAGTGTTTGAATGCACAGCTACAAAGAAAATGCTTAAATATACTTCTATTTTTACTACATTTAATTAGTTTTAGCTCTTCCATTGCTCTATATAAATGCCAAGTATTTGTCAATGGAAACATAAATCATTATGCTTTTGTTACCTAAGCTTAAAACATTTTCCTTTTATCAGTCTCTATTTCTTTCATCCATTCTTTACAGCAAAGCAACCATGTTTACAATACAGATACAACTAAGTTTTAGGCCAAAAATCTGACTGTAGTGAGCAAAATGGAACTGACAGGATCAGGCCACTGGGTTTTGGTTACTCTGGTTCTGGATAGTTTAAAATGGTGTATGTGCCAAAGCACCTTAGATGGTCAGTGAACCATGATAGCTACCATTTCCCTGAGCACTCCAGGCAATTACACATCTGGCTCGTCTGGATTTTCCAGCTTCATTCAGATAGGATGCTTATTGTCTGAAATGGGTAATGTATGTCCATCTGGAAATGCTGTGCGATAAAACATTACATCACAAAGTCATGTGGCCCTCTTCTACAGTCTACCTATAGCAATCTTCGAGGAGCATAAAGGATAAAGCATACAAATCACGCATCAGAAAAAGAAACGCACAGCAATTTAATGTTTAACAAGTATGGCATTGCTCCTACTGTAATGCATGGTCTTATATTTCTCAATCCAGTTTCCTTGTAATGCTTGCAGATTCCTGGATGGCTCTAAGATATACAACTTTGTATCACTATTTCTTTTTTAATATGGAAAAAAAAGTATTTTGCATTTTTAAAAAATACAAGGTAATGACAAAGTGAGGTCTGGTTTACTCAACAGAGTTTTTCATTTCATTCTATAAAAAATCGTTATAAAATTCTAATATGATACAATTACACCACATTAGTGTGTTTAACTGACATTTCTGTTTTAACTTTTGGGAGCTTGGAGTGAAAAAAAGTATTTGGAAAGAAAATTTGTTTTGTTTTGATCTTTTCAAAAACAGGAAAAAATACACTAAGTTATAAAGCGTAAACCTGAGGGTAAAAATAAAGCATTTCTTAAAATTTAAGGCAAAAAACCCACCCATGCACTGTGGTATTTTATCTATGTTAACTGTGCAAACTTTACGAAGTATGAAGTATATAAAGCCAATTATCTCATCAACAGAAATCCTCTGGACTATCTACGCAATTGAATCTTGGGCTATTTAGGTAATGGAGAGGTTTTATGTTTCAGAGCTATAAAGGCCAAGCTTTTTCAAAGCTTGTTTTTAACTAACATGTAGTCTAGTTTTAAATGTAGTTTGAGTTGAAGAATCATTTTCACTTTCCCTTGGGGTTTACTTGCAAACCCAAACTGAATCACAGATGAAGGAAGAGTAATTTGTTTTATCCAGATATGTGTGACGGCATGGTAGAACTAGCTCAAGGACAGTGAAGATGGCCTCTTGTAACTGGCCCCTTTTTATGAAAAGAATAGGCAAAGGTTTAAAAAAGTTTGGAAAAATGCAAGAAACACTTAGGTAGGGGAAAAGTTGCTTCCAAAACTTAAATAATTCCATCTCTGTATTTATTCTAATGTGGCTTTAACCGAATGCATGATTTTCAGCATCTGCTAAGCTGCTATTGAAAGTCCTTTACCATTCAACCATGTCTACAAGTAGTTAACAAGAGCTCCTTCTGCCATATGGACCAATAAATCATTTTGTATGATTTTGTAACCTACCAAAGTTAGTAGGTCAGACATGCCAAGATACATTGGTGCAAACTCAACCAAAAGAAGCAGAAAGATATTGACATACCAGAGAAAATAGCACTAACTCAGTAGTCAAGAGTAAAAATTCCCATGATCTAATAATTGCCTTGTTTGGTAGATTACCATGAGATGTTTTCACTGTGAGGTTATATAAAATTTAACATTAGATAGTAAAATTTCACATTAGAAGTAAAGTCAGACCAAAAAAAAAAAAAAAGAGAGAGAGAGCTTTTATTTGACCCATTCCGATACTTAGTGGTTTAGTTCTGATTTGGAATGAAGCCGATTGCCCTCTCCATTTCCCCCCACCATAAATACAACACAGGTTAATTTTTGATGTCTAAAAGCTTCTATCAAGCCAATGGTTGTCATCTTTACTACAAATATATTTACTACTTAAAATGCCAGTCTAAGCAACTTTTCACAAGATGAATACACAGTACAAATATTTGAGCTAGACATGAATTTAAGGGTATGATTGCCTGATATTGTGTAACCAGTAGAGCAAGATACAGTTTTAATATAAAACGTACAGCAAACTGCTGTATTTGGAGTACTCATATATACAAGGCATTCAAATACTCACATATATTCATATATACAAGGAAGTAATGTGAGCATCATGAAACCTGCAGGTTTTTTCCTTGGGTTCACAAGGGTTCACAAAAATCATTTCAGAGTCTCACTTAGAAAAACTACTTTAAAAATGGATTTGCCAAACTCTCTCATTTTAAGGTCCAGACATAAATAAAACCAGCAAAATAAGAAGGCATTCTCCAGAATGTTATTTTTGTCTACCTTCTTGATAAGCTTCTGTCTATGTTGTAGACACATTCTTCTTTGTGCCAAAATAAAATACTCAATGTTCAAATTTCCGGAAGCCATTTAATCTAAAATCCAGAAGTTTTAATAGTTCTAATTGAAATGGAATTCAAAATTTACCTTTCCTTCTTTAGAAAATCACAGGTATCTGGAATAGCATATTTATTTTAATGGTGCAAAGACAGTTCAAGTCCTAGAGGCTATTACATTATAGGAAACTTCAATTTTGGTAAACTACCATGTTTCCTGGCTGGACTTAATAGCATGATGGAATCTGTCTGCTGGTGCACATATCTTACTTCTGGCAGCAAGCTACCCCACCAAGACCTAGCCTATAGGTTTCTATACAGAGTCAAATTGGACAGTAGAGAAATTCTCTGATAGATGATGGATGTCTTTGCTGTCTCTTCTCTGAGTATGGAGACACCTGTCCCTAGCAGATATTTAAGTTTTGGACTTTTCTGGATCTCCAGAAAACAGCCTGACTATGGGAATTCTGTCTATGCACAGCCTATTTTTACTGACATATTTAATGAACCACACATATATTCCTTTATATATATATATATATGTAGTATGTATAAATGTGTGTGTGCTATACATACACACATATACATATATGTGTATATATATGTATACACATATGTATGTGTACAAGCAGATATCAGCAGATATGAGCTGAAAAGAGCTTGTCATGTGTGCTATTCCCTGTCTGAAAGAGGCCACAGACAGAACAGAAGATGAGGCTAACATGGAATGACTTCGCCGGCAGAAAGCTCATTGCACCAAGAGAACGACACAGAATGAATCGGTTCTTCCAGATGGTCTGCAGAAAGGCAATTTCTGAGAAAAAGAAAAATAAAGTGGCAGAGAAGCTGGGGGAGTGGTGGAAAAATAAGCAGTTTTCAAATTCTTTCTGACACCAAGCTGAAGTTGAAGGAGAGCGGCTGCTGTGGTGAAAAGGAAGAGAAAAGCAACAACTGGAGAAAAGCTGAATGTCTATGAGGCAGTTGCAAGCATTTAGGACTTGAAAGGATAACAACCAAAATCCCAAAGAATGCTCAGGAGGAGCTGCAACAGGAAAAGGAAGATGTTAATTGTTTATATTATTTGGCTTAATGCACAGTTTATTAAAACAAAGTGTCTCTAGGAGTGAAGTTTGGGGGCAGATAGTTTAAGCCTGAGATGGGAGGAGGAGACAAAGCAAGCCATGAAGGAGTTTGATGAGGTTGGAGTGAGCAGGGAAAAAAGGTCTCTAACAGACAAGAACTACAGGGAAAACAAAAGGATTTGCAATTCTCCAATTAGGAGGCCTTCATGATAAGTTCACCTTACTTGAGTGTAGAACCAGAAGAAACATCTATGCCCTTGTGGAGCAGACTGAACCTCAACTTTCAGGCTGTTCTGGAAAGCTGCAAGCAATAGCGTACAATTCTCTCCTTAAGCATGTCAAGTTAAAAGATCAAGCTAGACAGAAGAAAAAGCACTTGATCTGAAAGCTGTGTATCCCAAGCTGTGCATCTCCCACACTTCACCTTTGTCACTGAATCACAGAATGCTTAAGGTTGGAAGGGACCTCTAGAGATCATCTAGCCCAAGACCCCGTGCTCCAGCAGGGACACCTAGAGCACGTGGTGCATGGGGGCATCCAGGTAGGTTTGGAAGATCACCAGAGAAGGAGACTTCACCACCTCTCCGGGCAGCCTGTTCCAGGACTCTGTCACCCTTACACTAAAGAAGTTCTTCCTCACAGGGAAGTGGAACTTCTTGTGTTTCAACTTACACTCATCCTGTCACCAGCCACCATGGAGAAGAACCTGGCTCCATCCTCCCTACAATCACCCCTCAGGTACTTGAACATGTTGATCAAATCTCCTCTCAGCTTTCTTTTCCCCAGACTAAACAGGCCCAGTTCGTTTAGTCTTTCCTCATACCATAGATGCTCCAGTCCCTTAATCATCTTCGTGCCTCTCTGCTGGACCCTCTCCAGAAGCTCCATGTCTTTCTTGTACTGGGGAGCCCAGACCTGCACCCATTACTCCAGGTGCAGCCTCACCAGAGCTGAGTAGAGGGGCAGGATCCCCTCCCTCGACCTGCTGGCAAAGCTCCTCCTCATGCAGGCCAGGATCTCAGCGGCCTTCTTGGCCACGAGGGCACACTGCTGCCTCATGGTTAACTTGTTGTCAACCAGGACTCCCAAATCCATCTCCGCGGAGCTGCCTTCCAGCAGGTTAACCCCTAATCTGTACTGGTGCCTGAGGTTATTCCTCTCCAGGTGCAGGACCCAACATTTGTCCTTGTTGAACCTCATGAGGTTCCTCTCTGCCCAAGTCTCCATATTGTCTAGGTCTCTCTGAATGGCAACACAGCCCTCAGGGGTGTAGGCCACTCCTCCCAGTTTGGTGTCATCTGCAAATTTGCTGAGGGTGCACTCTGTGCCCTCTCCAAGTTGAACAGCACCAGGCCCACTACTGACCCCTGGAGGACACCACTGGCCACAGGCCTCCAGCTAGACTCAGACCCATTTATCACCACCCTCTGGGCTTTGCCATTCAGACAGTCCTCAATTGACTTCACTGTCCGCTCACGCAGTCCACACTTCCAGAGCTTTCCTATGAGGATGTTATGGGAGACTGTGTCGAAAGCCTTGCTGAAGTCAAGGTAGAAAACATCCATGGCTCTCCCATCCTCCATCCAGCCAGACACCTCATCATAGAGGGCTATCAGCTTTGTCAAACACGACTTTCCCTTGGTGAATCCATGCTGACTACTCCTGGTCATCTTCTTTTCTTTCACATACCTAGAGATGGTCTTTAGGATGAGCTGCTCCATCACCTTTCCACAGATGGAGGTGAGGCTGACCAGCCTGTTGTTTCCGGCTCCTCCCTCTTGCCCTTTTCGAAGACTGAAGTGAAGCTGGCTTTCTTCTGGTCCTCCAGCACCTCCCCCACTCTCCATGACCTCTTGAAGATGATGGACACCGGCTGAGCCATGACCCCTGCCAGTTCCCTCAGCATCTTGGGTGCATCCCATCCAGGCCCATAGATTTATGGGTGTCCTGTTTGCCTAAATAATCCCTAACCCAGCCCTCCTTGACCAGAGAGAGACTAGCGGTTGTCCTAGTAACTTACATGTGAAAAAGCTGCTAGTCATCTCAATCTTCTAATATTTTGCTCTCCTAAGTGACCAGCTGTTCTTGCAAAAGTAGAAAACAATAAATATGAGAGAAGGGAGACCATTCACAGAATAAAAAGCCTTTTGCCAGAAATCCTGCATTCATAAATGCCACTGCTGGAAACCAATACTCATCTAAGGTTCCACTGCAGTACTAAAAATATTATCAATGACATTCTAATATGTCTTCAGAAGACCATCTATCAAAACATCACAAACTACAAAAACCTTATTTTTATGCATGCAAACAAAATGGCAGACAGAATAAAATCACTTCAAAAAGCCCAATTTTATTTGGTATAAATGAAAACAACAGCAGCAAATAAAAATGAAAAAAAAAGATGGTCCTCTTCTTCTGTTCAATGTTCTTTGATCAAAAATGGCTGAGAAAAAGAGAACTAAAGTGACTAAACCTCAGCTCTTACAGCATATACTATAATATACCAGTACAGAGGTTTCTGTTCTTCTCACACCTAACTTACATGCTACATAAGCTTTTCAAACTATGATATAGATTAAAACACTGCAATAGCATTTGGCTCAGGATGGCCACAAAAATTTATCTCTGTACCAGTTTAGAAACATGAAAAAGGCTGTTTTTCTTTGCAATAACACTAACCCAAAGCAACAGCAGCAAACCAAAAGAATTAAGACACCAGCCAAATTTCCACCTATCTGACACCTTAACTTTTTCATTAAACTTGTTTGTTGAAAAGAATCTTGAGGAACAATTTTAACATATCATTCAGGACTTTTGCAGACTAGACTAAACACACAGTAAAGTTTCTATCTCCCACACAATGGCTCAAAACATGGACATTAGTGAAAGATGTTCTAGATGTTCAAACACAGGACCACAAGGTGCAATGCCCTTTCCCAGTCCTCTGAACTGTAGAAAGAGCAATCACCTGCATCCTTACAGCAAATGCTGTAGCAGCCACAGAGAAACAGGAAAACCCAGCAACCTGGAGCAAGAACCCTGCAGTCAGCAAAACTTGTTCAGAGTTGGAGCTCTGAAGAAGGTGCTCAGTTGGTTACTGCTGACTCTGGGATGGCAGCTGGCTGATTAACAGCCCGAACTCGCCTGGCTTTGCATCATTCTCACTCAAGGAACGGCAAGCTCTGATGTAGAGGGACGTTGAGCAATCAGTGTCTGGAATCTTGCGCCGCCTTTGTCACATGGGATATATGTAAGGGACTAGTCTTTAAAATGCATTTCAAAGCATGCCTGAGCTGCAATGTTTAACCTCAGTGCACATGTTCCCAACAAGCACAATGCAGAGTAGTACAAGCATAGTGAAAAGTAGTATTACTTTTAAGCTTGGGCTTATATTTAATTTTGCTGAAAGAGATTTTTAAAAATATTTAATTAGGCCTGCAATTAAAGAGTCACTGTTTTCTTTTCTTCTTCCCGTTTTGTACTGTTGTAGTGCCTACAACTACTTTTCATCAGAATTCCCTTTGTCTAATGGACTGCTTTGACTAGGAAAGAAATTAAAACATTGCAGAAATATGCCAATAGCAAAAAGTTGCTTTGTAGAAATTCAGAAACAAGGATGCATCCAGGGTCTGATTATACAGAGTTTAAATTCTCATGTCCCTTTTACCTTTTATTCTTCTTATTCCTTTGTCTTTGATCTCTCCTCATT
>NW_010585055.1:864027-887951 GCF_000705375.1 Tinamus guttatus | reverse complement strand
AGTTCCCCCCCCTGCCCAGCCGATACGCATCCCTCTGACCTGGCTCCAGGGTCCTTCCCCCCAGCCAGGAACAGGAGCAAGCTCTTGGCTCCCTGTCAATGGCTGGCTTTAAAATCATGAGCAACCCAGAGCGACAAAGTGAGTCAAGGCCTCCTCAACCAGGAATTGTCACTTCTCTAAATTTCACACTTGCCTTGCCAACCTAGTGATCAGAAGTCAAAGCCAGATTTAGACCCAAGTCTGGTCCTTAATTAGCAGGAGTAAATTTTACTACTGAAGCCAGGTGGCTGGACATTTGGGGATATCCAAACTTACTGATTAATAGAAAATGAACTCTGGTTTACAGGAACATCACATATTTTAAAATTAAGCTTTGGGATTCCTTTTTGATGCTGCATTTTTTTGAACAAGTCCCTTCGTCCCTTCTCCTACATATGGAAAACAGGAAGTAAGAACTCCCCAACAATATGTTTCAGCTGTGCTATCATCCGCATTTTAATTTACAACAAGTTATAATACATATAAATTTACAAATCTAGTAAGGAACAAGCATATATTTGATCCTTAATTTATTTTTTTAAAATCCAGATTTCATCTTGAAATGATTTTCATTATTTATGTGTATAAATGTGTGTGACCTTGCATGTGTGTGTTTACAAATGTGGTCTGCTTTCCTTCCGCCTAACCTTCTGTAGAAAGATAATGGCGATCATGTGTAATTGTGTATATTTGTGTTTTTGTGGGAAAAAAATCTTCTTGAGTCTCACTGAAGATAATAAAAATAAAAAAGTTTAAGCTCTTTATTCATTGAAAAGTCGCTTTTGAATATAAACTAAGCCATCACTTAAGCTACATCAAAATTTTTACGTATAATGCTTAGAAAACAAAATGTGCTAACCCAGTTGCATCACGTGGCTTCAACATAGCCTTCTTTTGCTATCACCTTGCCATAGTATTGATTTAGAACAGGAAGGAGATACATACACTTTCCCAGTCTTCTTTCTGCACAGCTGAACAGATTTAACAGTCTCTTTGTTTGGAGACACAAGAGAGAAAAGAATATTATTATTATTATTAATAATAATAGGTAATAATAATAATAATAGCTTCATCTCAGTTCTCTTCAGCACTTTCACACTAGGTAAATAAAAGGGTCTGCTGACATGGTGGAATTTTTCAAGGAAGAATGGCCACACAATGATGTCTCCAAAAGAGTAAACCAAACTCATGTAATAACTATGTACTTATATAATTAGTCTTGGTCATTGTCAAGACTGACATGTTGAATCATAAATTAAGAGACTAAAAATCTTCAAGATGCCTTAAATAACATGGACCTTAAAGCTGTGGAGAGCAGGCAGAAAAGAAGATACTTCTTTTTATTTACCATTTTGTTTTGATCCTTCAGGGTAGACTGAGATAAAATTTCTTTTTTTTCTCTCTCTCTTTAACGAAGAGTGAAGAAACATTTTTACTGGTGTCATGGAACAACAAGGGCAGGTGGTGAGTGGTACAATGCACTTTACTCTTAAGAAAGAAATAGTAATATGTTTGATGGTTATGGACAGTGGTTTTAACAAAATTCTAGGGCAAGATCACTGCTATTTACAGTATAGAGAACCAGGAAGGTCCTCCCGTTGAGTCACAGGGTTTAGATTTGAACTTCTTGCTTTTCAAACACCTTCTCAGAGGAGCTTGGACACAGCTGGATCTCAGATTTGGTCAACAGTCAACGGTTTACTTCTAAGCGATTATATGCACAATCAGTTTTGGATACAGCTTATGAAAACTTACAGAATGTTAGGAAGGTTAGCACGCTGTGTTGCTGGTAAGGGATCTCTCAGCCTTGAAGAGTAACCTTGAAAGGTGTCCCTGTTCAAGGGGAGATCTTGGCAAGCAGCCCTCTGCTGTACAAGGAGAGCTCAACAGGCTCTGAGGTTGTCCCCTTATTTATAGGATAAGATGATTGGCTTATAGCCATTTTTGCATAGCAGTAGAATATTTTGCTGACACCAGCTTAGTTAGGCCTCAGCTCTTGTGCTGTTGTTTCCTCTCCCCAAGGTCCATCGGAACATCCCCCAGGAAGAGGCAGCCATAGGGCCAATGTTCAGTGGGGAGAGGAGGAAGAGATTTAGGGGGCAGACACAACAACCAGGTAATGCCACTAGTGACCAACACCTGAACAGGAGGTCAGGTCTGGCTGGGGAAGGAGCACACCTGGCATGCCTGGTCTCCTCCTACCTTAGAGAAAGATACTCTTTCTATGTAATTTCTGTTCTCTGGAACTAGAGTCAGAGGTAAACACAGAACTATCACCATCATGTGACAAAACAACAGGCAATGCTCCAAAATTGCCATTGAAAGAAGAAAGTGATACTTCTGTTCCCTTCCTTTGTGAACAAAGGTCTTGCAGCTTTATTCAGAACAAATCAGAGGTGATTTTTGCTTCTTTGTGTCCTCCTGCTCATCTCCTAGTTTTATATGAAGCTAAAATTAACATATGCATTGCTAAATCATGGCAAAAGCCATTGTGCTAAACAGGATAGTTCAAATAGCAGGAACAGTATGGCCCTGGGAGCATGGTGATGCTGTCATGGCTCACCAGGTCCAGATGTGAAAGCTTCAATTTCATGATTCACTGTGAGATGAGACATCCCTGAGATGGGAAGTCCACAATTAATCTTCAGCTCAAACCTTTCCTGTGTTTCCAAGAAAAGAAAGCCCCCTAGCTTGCAAGTTTCATCTCAGAAGCACATGAAAACTTAGAATCTTCCTCAACTGAAATTAAAATTGAAAAATTAAAGATTTATTCTCTTCTAAACTTACCAGTAGACACTAGACTAGGTAAAAAAAAAAAAAAAAGGCATATTTCTTACAGGTAAGAATTAAACATAAATACCCAAATATGTTCAGCATGCTAAGTCTAATTAATCTTCTCATTTCCATCAGTTTCACTTACATCCAGTTCACATCCTTTTTTTAATTAAAAACCCAGTCCATCTTTGAATTTTGTACTTAACCTCTCTCAGCTAATTTGCTTAATAGTGAGTGTAGTGACAACTTCGTTTTTTTCTCTACAACAAAAATAGGTTCCAGCAGGAACCTCCTTCTGTCCTCCTTTTCATGTAAACTCACTATCTGTAATGGCTTTTCCAAGCAAAGTGCAAATCTTTCTATGGTCACTCAAAATACGCAGTGCTCATGAGTTTCATAGAAATAGTTTGTCATCTGTCATAGCAACAGTTTGTCCTTATGTTGGCTGCTTATTCTCCTGCTTCTCTCAGTGGATAAGGATTTATAAAATTCTGATTTGCAGGTGTTCTCTCTGCTCACATAATTGTAGTGAGTAGTAACATTTTGTAACAACAAAAAAGATTAGAAAAAAAGATGAAGTAACTGGCAATGCTATTGACATGGGCTTTGAAAGCAGTGAAGACAATATTTTAAAGGTGCTTTGTATTTTTTCTTCTTTAATCTACCATTTAAAATTCAATTGCACTTAGATGTAATTTCCATGGGAATTAAGGGTCCAACTTCAGTTGAATATCAATACAATTTTGAGCCTCTAATTCCCATTTTCTAATTTGAAGATCCCTGCCACAAGCCATTTAGAGAGCATATCCATCCGCCTACAACACAATTCCAGTTAGCCATATGCTAATCATACGGCTATTTTGCACATTCAAACACACTTCGGCAAACAGGACAAAAAGTAAATAATTACGAAGGCTGTAGGAATAAGGATAAAAAAAATACTTTACAAAATTTAGCTTGAATACAACACAGTTTTGCATTTAGACTAAGGGAATGCACATTTTATCTGCAAAATAAAAATATGAATTAAAAATTGATGCAAATATGGAGAAATGAAAGAAATTATATAAAAACATCATTTCTGGTTTATGAAATGTCTCCTCCTTGACAGATATCTGAAACAAATGTTTCTACCACTAGAGAGCTAAAACAACTTGAAAAGCTGCGGTTACGCATTTATTTAAATACAGTACCACCTCAGATTGCATCCATTTCTTCTAAAATAAAACATCCTTTCCACATCATCACATATAAATGTCTCTTGAATTGATCTTTCTTTTTTTTCTTATTATTTTTTAATTACACATTGCTCAGAAGATGTGCCTGATAAAGGGAGAGAAAAAAAAAAAACTCTATATAAGTGGCTACAGTTCAATTTACAAAATGTATATATATATATATATATGACGCATTCATTTTCAGCCCAAGACAACAGAATAAACCAAACTGTTGGGAGAATAAATTTCTGACTTGGCTGTTATTGGAAACCTGATTTCAAATTTGGTCATAGATGCCAAAAATCATCTTACCGTCATTCAGTTAAAGGTACATTTTGACCAAACTCATTTGGCCAGAAAGTACCAGTCAGGGGATACTGACAGAAAAAGCTGGAAATGTAGAAAAAAAAAAAAAAAAAAGTCTACTTTTGATTTGGTCTTACTTTCTTAAATACAAAAATTTCTTTCCCTCCAAAACCAAAATGGAAGAATATTCACAGAAAAAAGAGATCTTTCCGTGCCCCACACTCGCAGCACCTCTTCTGCATGGGGAAATGCGCATCTTCTCCGGTGAATCATTTATTGCAGTGTTCAGCACATGTTGGGACATGCTTTAAAGGCAGATCCACTCAAGGATTGCGTTTTGCTTCCTAACACCATTAATTGTGTTATGAGTCAGACTCTTAATGAAGATGAGTTGTTATGTCTCAGTGCTACTGGCCCCTGAGAGGGAGATGACCACAGAGACAGGGAGTTTGAACAGCCTGGCTTTACTTATCAGGCACACAAGGTCAGGAGATAAATGCTGAGGAACCACGGGGTATATTGGTAGGTCTAGAGTGATTATTTTATCTCAGGTGAACCTGAGAAGTCCCTGAAAGCTTAATATTGAGGAGCGAGGGAGGAAAGGAGGAAGAGAAGCAGACAGCTTCTCAGAAAGGAAATCTCAGAGTACATTAAGTGGAGCAAGTATGTAAAACACTTGCAGTTGCTTGCCTGCAATTCCAACTAATATATGCTGCATTTAAAGCTACTACAAAGTATTCCTACAATTTGTAATGGCAATAGAGGAGCACAACATCATCTAGGAGTAAGATTTTATTCAAAACTTGTCTGAAATATCTAAATTCTGCTGGAAATCTTCCAAGAACAAATATGAGGTTTATCCAGCTTTTGATTAAACTAGTTTATTTCAAGAACTGATTATCTCATTGTATAATATACTTCCTTTGTTTCTTACCCAAATTAGAGCCAAAAAGTACACAGGGGTCACAGAATTAAAACAAATATTAGGCAAATGAACATGTCAGGATTCATTCTAATTCCATATTCATTACAATAAACAGAAAATGAAAGAAGTATTAATGTTCTGAGAGACCTCCAGAGTAAGACTGGTAGGCTAGTGTGATGCATAATTATTATAGAGGGAACATTCATTATGTTTTTGTAATAATAGTACTTTTCATTCTGAAATCACCAGACATCCTTAACCCCAATAAATATTAATGCACAAATAAGCCAGGACAGGAAACAAGTTTCTCAAATGCTCTCCTATCAACGAGGAGTGGCTGCAACAGAAAGATTCAATTATTTGCAATGTTATGATACAATAAACAGAACCAAAAATATCTACCATTACAATCTTGACATTTGATTTTGAAACAAACCCCTTCTTGTTAGGGAAAAGCTGGTTAAATATTTTAAACCAAAATGTTCTATTTTCAAAAAATATGTATATCCCACAGTCATAAAGAAAAATATAATTAAAAGGACATTTAATGAGTTTAAAGGTAAAAATAAATTCACACATACTTGGGAGTTGCTTCCATTTCATGCTCTTTCAGGTTTATGACTCACCCACCTACTTCTATCACCTTTATCAGAGAGCATTCCATGACAGCTTATTCTGTTTACTATTTTTGTGGCAAATATTTCTGACATCACATTTGCATGGCACACAAATCTCTGTTTGCTTTTCTTTACGTGTTTTCTAAGTAGTTGATCAAAAGTTTAATGCTGAACAATTTCTTGTGCAACTCGCACTAACATAGCTCCCTGCTGTCTGTACAGGAATACTCATTTCCAGGACCTCTTGCACATCTCCGAGGCATACAACTTCTGTAATCCTCCCCCACTGTCAGCTGATGTCTGCTTTCCTTGCTTTTTTCCTTCTGGCTAGCACAGATCACCACAGTACTTTATTTTCCCTTGTCGTATGCTACCCTGAGACCAACTGAATAAGTGTGGTGAATGCTAAATAGTGGCATCCTCCCTTTAAAGTAAGGATTTGCAAGCACTGAGGATAAAAAAAGAAGTCACAAATAGTGTAATATTTTCTCAAAAGTTTAGACAAAAGAAGAAAAATCCCAGAATTTACAAGTCCACAAAGATGTTGAAAGAGGAGCAGAGGAGGTACAGAATAACTACCAAAATAATAAAACAAAAGTCATTTAAAAGTTATTTTCCAAACTGTCTTTCTTGTTTTCTTTTTCATTTTCCGAATTCACAGACATTCACAGCAGTTTGTAAAAAAAACCTTTTTACAAACTTCCAAAAATTCTAAAAGTAAGTGTACTCTACTTTTTCATGAAGAAACCTCAAAGAATAGCAAAGAATATCAGGTTCTTTTGCACAATACAAAACCATTTACACAACTCCAATTTGTGCCTGCATAAATATGTATTCTACAGTCCACTATCCTACAACTTTATAGATATCAATCCAGAAGGTGTTAAAGCAACATTTTGCATTTCAAGTGTAATTGCAGTCCCATGAGAGTCAGATTAGGCACCCAGTTAACTGCTGATTTAAATGTAAAATTAGATTGGATTACCACGGTGGCATTCAGCTGGAGCTGAACTCAGAATGTTTCCGGGCTCACTTACTCTCGCAGAAAATCACAGTATTTTGCACTGAGATTAACATCCTGACATGGCAAATAAGCACACCCTGTGTCATTTAAGGAAATAATCTTGAAAGTGAAAGAAACTGAAAGGCATAATTACCCAGGGGAAACTGTTTGTTTCATTCAGTGATTAAAGTGCCTGTTAAAAACTTACAATCTATCGTCCTGTAGACAAATTTAACTCAATTGTGTTCCTCTGTGAAATCGAGGCACTTTCTTTTTTCCTCCCTTTGGCAGGCTACACTGTTAATACCATACTAGTCAAACATGGTGTGTATCTACTGAGCTACTCAGCACAGAGCAGAGAAAACTCTCATCATTATGCATTTACCTTTGCATTAGGTTGCAATGCACAAATAAGCAAATAGTTTAACGATTCCAAATGAGTATAATTTCTTTCAGGTTCAAGTATCAGTTTGCTTGTTTTGCTGCTGCTAATCACCTCTTAAATAAACAATTGCTTTATCTATGTACTCTGCCTCATTTGACTTTCAAATTATGTGTGTGTTTCAGTCCTAACAGCTTATTATGATCTATAATTAACAATTTTCCTGAAAGCAAAGGCTTGCTTTGAAAAGAGCCCACATGCTATCTGGGAAATACTTGAAAACGGGAGGTCTGTTTTAATAACAAAATTGACAACTTGAAGTTGTGTGTGTGTTCTGCTGCTATTGTCTTCTCAATCAACTTCAATACGTTCATGAATACTTACTCAAAGCAAAAATTTTAGCACTAGTTTTACACTGTACCAGGTGTGTTCTTAGTATTTAAACAAATATCAAAATGGAAAGTGCCTAAATGATCACAAATCCAAGAGAGACAGACAAAACAGACAAAAGTGGACAAAAGAGGGTTAAACAAAAACAAACAACAACAACAACAAAAAAAAAAACAGAAACAAACAAAAAGAAAACCCCACAGATGCTTAGCAGTCTGGGGCAGATTAAAGGCGTCATCTGTGCCGCGCAGCACTGGACCCAAGTTCTTGATTTAGGATAAGTAAACTGAGCAGTCAGTGCTCGGTTGGGATGCTGGGTTGATGGCATTTTTCTGAATAGGAACAGAATCACTGTTTTCTGACCTCTGTTTGTTCTTACATAGTCTGTAAGTCCTAATGTGACTTAGGAGGACTTAGGAGTCACATTAGGAGTGAGACAAAATCCATATCTGAATACATTAATAAATGTTTCATCATTTATCTCAGTTGCATGACCTGAGTTTGAACAGCATCCTCGCATAAGACAATTGCAGAAATGTGGGCCTGGCTGGGTGCTTCTAGGTCATGCTACAATAAAAAAAAAAAAAGTAGCAAGAGCATGGAGGAGGTAGCAGCAAAACAAAATTTATAAGATACTTCCCCAACTACGCAATAAATCATTCCCCTCACCACCTGCATTACCAGGAGCTAGTTTTGAAAAAAAGTCAAATCTAACCTTGAACTACTGGTACAAATGAGGATACAGCTCACATCCCAGATGACCTGGGGGAATCTCAGGAAAATGAATGTATTCATTAAATATTGGACCTTTTTAAAATACATTTGCTAAATAAATAAATAAATAAATAAATAAATAAATAAATGAATAAATAAGCAAATGCTCAAAGGCAAAGAAATAGTTTGAAAGAACTCGTAAAGTGACCCATAAATCTTGGGTCCAAGACCTTCCATAAAAATCCCCTCTATCTTTTTTCTTTTTTTTTTTATGTGTACATTCCCCAAATATATACTGTACATTCTTCAGGGCAAAAATATTGTTACTTAAATTGCATTCATACAATTCCTTGATACCAAAAAAAAAAAAGAAAAAATCAATTTGCCAGATCAATTTTTCTTAAACAAGTTCGTCATACTCTGGAGCAATGAACCAATCAATAGGGAATGTTTTTCAGATGCTTTGCAGCCATTCCACTTCAATAGTTGCTAGAATTTCATATTGACAGGTGATAGGATGCTTTGAAAGATGAATTGATCTGTTAGCCTGTACGGCTATAAGGCAACACCGCAACAATAAAGATATATCCCTACAGGGCCGGGGTTTGGAAATCAAACAGGAGGTAAGCTGTTACATTATGCATTTGACCCTAAAGGTAACTCAAGAGTGCAAGTTTTCTGGTTGTATTTAAAGCCACAAAGAGGAAAGAGGAAAAAAACAGCTACTGCATAATTTCTAATCACCATCTTTTGCTGAAGAAAAGGTGCCTGGCACCATCTGACCATATATGTGGGATGCTTGGATGCAAACAAAAATAAACTAGAAATTAATTCAAAAGAATGCTAAGCAGTGATGATCCGCATCAGTAGGACTCTCATTTTTGGTTGCATTTTCTCAACTGAAATACAATAGAATAGGAAGTTATACATAAGGGGAGCAGAGTACAAAGAGGAAAAATTAGTTGCCTTGTAATGATTCTTGAATAGCTGCACTCCATATTCCACAACCCACCAACTCAGCAGGATATCATAATATATAAAAAAACAGCTACTGAAATCGAAGCTTTATTCTTGGAGAAGAGGATTCTCGTATATGTGCTCAGGTCACATAGTTGCATGCCTTTTGTAGAAACACACCAGAGCTCAGAGTCCAGCCGTAGTGGCCAAAGGAAAATACAGGGACAGGAGGCATGTCTGCTAACAGCCAAAGATTTGAGACTTTATCTGCTCTCCATGAAATCGCTTTGCTTCTAGAATGTAAAGTCTCAAATTTAGAATTGAGTTTGGATGGTGGGTCATGGTATAAGAAGCAATTTGAGCTGCCTAGCAATGGGATCCTATCTTAATCCTGGGAACAAAAGCTTTGCCGCCTACAGACAGAGGGTTAAATCCTGGCCCTGAGTCATTCAGCTGGAGGTTTCTCACCTCCTGGCCGCTGCAGGAACAGGAAATCAACACAGTGCAAAGCACTAGACCATCATACACAAGTGTACACACACATACACACACACAACCTTCAGATGTAAACCAGATACCAGATGTCCCTTTCAGCTCACTAAAACAAATCCTGCACACCTCTATGTGCTTGTAACAAGTTGGTATGGCCTGTTAGTGCAGTATTTGAAGAGTCAGTTATTGCATCAACTTGTTTTATTTGCTTGTTTTGCTTTGTTTTGAGGTAAAGTAGCACATGGGCATGTAGTTCTTCCACAGGAGATAGAAAAAGGAAAAGTCTTCTTCTGAAATACACTTTGCAATGTAAGTTTAGATTAGTTCTAGAGAGATGGTATTTGTTAAACAAAACAGTGTATCTTAAATAAAACTTTACTGAGCTTGCAAAGTATTTCTTCTTCCATAACCTGAGCAGCAACTCAGTCTGACACAACTAGGATAAGGAACATATTTCAGGTAGCTTTATCATGGTCTTAGACTTTCTGAAAACTATGCATTTCCAGAGCATTTGGGAATACAGCATATATCATGAGAAGCTGAAACTGCAAATGAGCCACATTTAAAGGTAAGACATCTCACTTCATATTCCCAACTCCACGCTCACCTAGAAATCTACATAAAAGAAAAATCTTAATACTTGCATGATTCAGTCATTAAAATATGTTTTCAAAATTGCAGGAGCTAATTTAGCATGGCCTGAGCCTATAACAACACATCTCAGCACCAGCAAATAAATCAACTAAAAATAACCAATTCTCAATAAACACTTAGTGACTTAGTTAGTGACTTCTGGTGTGTGAACTAAGGCTATCTGTGCCCAGCTCTTAAGTAGTTAAAACTGAATCATCCGCGTTTTTTCCATGAAAATGTTTAATTTAGCAGTGTTGTGTTTGAACATGCTTGCCACTATAGAATAGACATGACTGAAAAGAAGATGGAAATTGACTGTAAATATTGCATCCCATTGAAAAGTATCATTTTGTTTGTGCAATGAACTGAGCAATTTGCATATCTGTGTGTATCATAATGCAAGGCGGAAATAAGGGCAAGGAGGAAATAGCAAAAGCAGGACCAGAGGACTTGGTTTCTGTTCCTATCTGTTACTATTTAACCTCTCTTTTTATCTAACATTAGCAGGGTCATTTTCCGTTGCTGTTTGCCCACTCAGATATATAGCATAAAAGAGTTTTCCATACCATGTGCAGGACATTTTTAATGTCTTTATTTTTACCTGAAGAAAATGAGTTCAGCAAAACAGATCATTTTTAGGTCAAGCTGTTTTTCTCGTGATTTGTCATTGCAGTAGTTCTCAACTACAGTGGCAAGGAAACTGCTGTTCCTGCATCTATTTATTTTAAAAGTACTGATGCCTGGTACCCATTTACATTCTGCTAGCTGAGAAGAGCGGCTTCTAACAAAGGAAAATTAGTTCAGTATTTATTACTGTGAAACGCTCTCTTGACCAAGTGAAAAGTAACAGGGAAGCTGAGCACATCTTACTTGTGCTCCAAGTGATGCAAGCACAAACTCTTTTATAAAACAGACCTGGCTTCTTTTTGTAGCTCAGCACAAGCTGAAGAACACATCTAATCATCCAAGTTCATAACAGCTGAGGTGTGTCATTTCTGAACCCTACAATAAAGAAAAATCTTATCAAAAAATTTCAAATAGAAACTGTGATATTTCCCAAACATTTAGTATAAAGTAAGGTTCCTATCCTGCTTCTTACAGGAGGAAGGCTGGGAAATAAAAATCACTATCAAGTCCCCCTAGAAGTGGGGAAAACACCAGTTCAGTTTCCAGTCCTGTGGCAGGACATCGGGAAGCAGATCCACCACCCCAAGCCAGTGTCACCTATCTTAACTGCCCACTACTTCTGTCAAAGACCATCTCATGAAAACTTTGGCCAGCCCTTAACAATGAAGTCCAAACCCTAAGACAATTAATTCTGGGGCAAATAACAGCCTCTACCTGCAGCTGGTCAGACTCAACTATAAAGGAGACCTATAAAATGTTACTTCCCCGTGCCAGATTACCATGCTCAGTTCCCAACAGATGTCATGAACTACAAGTAAATTATTAAAGGGAAACCATATAAGCAAGAAGCAAAGCATTGAAAACATTTAGGTCAAAGGAGTGCCTTGTAGATTACTTCTGAGTTAACCAAATTAAGCCACCTCAGACTACCTCCCCTCCCCTTATACCACAACACTTAACATGCCACAGGTCACCATGGTCTCCAGGCACAAAACATCTGAAAACCAAGGGATAAATTCCAGGTATCAGAGGAACTGTGGGATGCCTATGGCACAGCTTCCACCTGGGATTTCATGCCCAACAGCAGAGCAAGAAGTTTGAAGCTCAGGCTGCAACCTGTTGCCCCACTGTGATGGTTAGGACAACTTTAAAGCATTTCTTTGGAGAAATGCAAATTGTGTCAGTGTGCACGGCGGACATATACAGACTGACAGAGTGGGAGATCTGGGACAGCACAGGTTGAAACTACAAAATACATGTATCCTTAGGACTTGTGTGCCCCAGGAGCTATGTGAAAAGAGCTATTTTTCCTAAAATAAAAGAGTGCTTTGTTCATTTTAGCTTTATCTACTTTGAACTTCCAGCAGCTTCTGAAAATACCCACAGAGTGGAAGATGGAAGACCTCCTCAGATACACACAGTATTCCCTTAAAAACAGAAGGACACTATTTTCTTGTGCAGACTCTGGTGATCTGTATGATCACAGAATAATACAGAAAACTGAGTGAATACCAAACACTTCTGATATCCTTAGGTACATGTCTGTATTTCTGTGTATTTTATATGTATAGATATACACATACACATGCATATAAATACATACATACATGCACACACACACACATATACAAATATATATGGTAGCCTCAGGCTGCCAGAAACTTTGCCTGCTGAATGAATTATAGAACAGGAAGCAGATGGGCTGTGTATATGAAACAACCACTATCTGGCATGATGTGCTGTGCAATTTGGCTGCAAAGATTAAATTGAGCTATTGAATGTTTAATACACTATGCATAACAAATACAGCCAGAGCCACAAAACAGCATAAATTACAGAATTGGTATTCACGCTGCCTTTCCCAGGAATCAATACACTGCCACAGCTCATAAGAGTCTGTTGTTTAATACACATAAAAGAAGAGAAGAATTCTTCTATTAAAATGAGTTATCTGGGCTATTTACCAAAGGCAGTGATTTAACAGTGGTAAAGTCTATGTAGTGCTGTTGAATGCAGATGATAATACTTCTTGTCCTTGTCGGCCTATTTCATTGCTTCTATCAGTTGATGCTGCTGCAAGGTCCCCTGGGTACATTAGCAGTCAGCCCAGGAAGTGTGTTTAAGTAATGGACATAATGTTCACATTTGCTAGACCAGCCTTCTCCCTAATCATGAATTATTCTTCCCCAAGGCTCAATTGGAACATTACTTTAGAAGCAGAAGATTTAATCCTTTTCAGCTGATTGGAGGGAATGATTACAGTATTATTTTCGTGTAAAGGCTGTCTCCAGTGAAGGTGCCTTTTTCTGTCCCCATCTTTAACAGGCAGCAATCTTTATTTCCCTGGAGGGAAATGGCAATGAATTCAAAATGGGATAAATCTTCAGGAATGCAAGGTGCTGAGACTGTAGATCACTGCTGGTTAGTTAATTAGTTTAGCCCTTGCTTGCTTCATATTCAGGAGAGAGCACCTTGTTATCAGGGAGAAGGAGGGAGAGAGGAAAACATGCAAACAAGCAATCACAGTGCCTGCAAACTGAATGTTTTCAGAATGGAAAGGGGAACTTTAGTTTCTCTTTGATGCAGTCAATAAAACAAACAGCACACTGCTTCCTTGGACCATTCTGACTTCTACGGATTATTTGACCTGCAGAGAGGGATTATATTTTTATCCAGTGAAAATTGTTAAAATAGACAGAAGGAGGAGACTGCAAAAGGAGACATCTACAGACTAATACAAAAGTGATTGAAGCTGGTACAGACAGCTATATTTCCTTGGACAGTGATTCTTGTATCCTGTGAGACGAAAAAACAAAAATATTCTTCACACAGATATTAAATACATCTTTGAACACTTGGCCACTAAACAACTGTTTTGAGTTTATAATTACCAAAGTTCCAGCATCAGAGATGAACCAAAGAAATTGTGTTAAATTTCTTCTGTTTGAGAATACGGTTTGAAAGTCTTTGTTTCTTGCAAGACATGAGAGTTTTTGCTTTCAATGAATTAGAATGAAAGTGAGCACTCTAAAGATTTTGAAATCCCTGCACTAACTTAAAGCAGAGTTTTTGTCTTTGAACATGATTTTAATTCTGCTAAAACTTTGTTCATGGGGCATACTTTTAAAGCAATAAAAGAATGGAAGAAAATATAAGGTCATTAATACATTTCTAACTCAAAACCTTGATCAGCCCATCTTTAATTTAGAGAAAGGTCCCAAATTCAGCATTTTGCAATTTATTTAGCATCACACAGGGTCATGATATCTTGACCTGGCTTTTAAGTATATTATATGGCCAAGAGATGAATACTGTGTTCACAAGGAGTGGGAAATCAAGAATGCCTGGGGCTGACATTTTTCAATCTCTACAGCAGTGGATAAAAAAAAAAATCCCAAACCAATCTTTTAAAATGAAGTTTACAAGACTGAGGCATTTTAGAATAGGCACTATTTAATATGTTCCATTTAACTAAAAAGAAAAGATTCAGAGACTTTTCAGGTTGGATTGTTTGCCTTCTTTTCTTAACATACAAAATCATACTATGTGTATGGATATGTTCTTTAAAGTAGGCTTAATTATTTACAACCATTTCAACCTTTGACAAGAATATTTCTGAATTTTTTGATAAAAAGCTGAAAGGTCAAAGAAAACTTTTATTTTGGGATGTAAAGGGCGAGAGGGAAAGCAAAATTTTTCTCAGTATGTGATTCTGGAAAGTGTAAATATTCATGCGCTCCAGGCTCACTGCAAGAAGAGGAAAATTTTTCCCCAGAAGTTTCTCTCTAAAATGTTCCAGCTACATCTCACTCACCAACTGCTTAAAAATTATCCCATAAAAAAAAATACTTAGGATTTTACATCATTACTTAGTTTCATTTTCCCACACTTACACTTCTTTACATATATGGTAACATTCATAGCCTAGCAATTTCACTAAAATTATCTAAATTAAATTTGCTGAAAGAAGTGACAGACAGCCACAGGTTGAGCAGAAACTTTACAGACGCCACTTCTGAAATTTGTATACAGAAATTATTTTCTTTAAGATGTAGCAAGCACACTGTCCTTCAGGATTAGGACTCCTATCTGTAGCAATGTATAATTGTGGACACAGATTTCATTTGAAAAAGAGAAAATTATCACTTCAATGAGCAGTATGGCTGGAAAAGAGAGGGAATCAGCTAAGAATCTTGATCCTGCAAAGATAAGAAAGGGGATAGTGCCGGTCAACTTTGATTATAGGGATAAACAGCATCTGAATATTAAACCATTGCTAGGAGTAGCTAATGAGTTACCTGGGTATCCTCAGCACAACAACAAAAGTATCTGGGTTTTAAATATTTGACCCCTGTTTGAATGAATGCTTAGCACTTCTAAAAGACAGACTATTAACTCAAACCTAATCACTTTTGGGATCCACTGTTACTGGAGACTAAGAATCCTTATGAATTTTTTGACAGGAAAAGAGAAACACAGAAGACATCCCTCCTACATGAGCAGGGTGAAAATGAGTGGGGATTTCTTCAGCTGTGAGATGGTAACAAGGGCTGGGAGCTATGGCAGCTGACAGTGGAAAATCTCATGAATCTGAATCTGCATATGACTCAGATAACAATATTCCTCTGTAAATATCACTTCCTACAGCAAATAATTCATTGAGTTAACTAATGTTCAAGGAGATTCTCTTGTCTTTATCAGAGATCGGTATTACTTTTATTGAAAAGCCTCTTTCAATATTTTGCTTCTATATTGAAACCCTGCTATTAGGGGAACTATAGAAATCTAGTAAGAGATCACCCATTCCCAAAGCAATATTGGAAAGACACACATTTCAGATTTGCAAGGGAAGAGGGTACATATACAGGTGTAGAAGGGATAGAGGAAAACTCTTCAGCTGCACAGCCACAATTCCCTGGTCGTGTCACCTGGAGCACACACAGCATGCTGACCTGTGCTAATTTGATATCTAGCCCTTAGCATACCTCTCTGTGTCTATGTTCATATATTCAGCATTATTTCGTCAGTTACTTCAAACTTTTCCAATGCCTTAGTCCTCTCTCTCCTCAGAGGCACTGTAATCTCAGCTCTCCAGGGTTTTGTACCTCGTTGCATTCTTAGCAAGAGCTTAGTTTGGCAAGTGGCAAAGTGAGATGAAGGTGTTTCAAATGTGATTGGCAACTGCTTGTCCATCATTTTCCTCACTTGAGTCCCAGAACAGTAATTCATCATTTCTAGTTTAGCAAGGTCTGTTTCTTCAGATGCTCCTAACTGGCCTAGTTTCTTCCAATGAGGAGAAAAAAATATATCAAACAGATCTTCAAGGATTGCTGAGAGAAGCCACTTCCGAGCTCTTCTGAAATCCCACTCTATTTCTGAGTTGCATAAACACAGCACATGAAAAACATTTTCTGCCTATAATTCTCACAGCTATTTCTTTCAATCATCAGTAGTTGAAAGTAAAGTTACAATCAACCTTTGTGTGGTCTAGTGGAATAGAGATTTCTAAAATTATTGATAATGATAGTGAATACAAGACACTTCCCAGCTGCTAGGAAAATGTTCCATTTTAAAAATGTTCAGTACTTTTTTTTTTTAAAGATAGAATATAAAAGTAGTTGTTCTGAAAACATCCTTGAATTAACTAACAAACAAGAAGAGGCTAACTATAACAATCTTCTCTTCTTCATCCAGTGAAATGAGTTTGACATGGTTTTCTGTGTTATTTGTAGATAATTGCCCATGATAAGAATTGTTTGAAAATACATTCATGTACATGAAAAGAATAATCCCATTTAAAGTGGGCACCAAAACCAAAATGCAATGACAGTTCACTGAAGTGAGTCCACCAGCAATTAATGTTCAAAATACAAAATAAAAACATGTAAAATCATTAAGCTCTCCAGCTGAATGATTGTTATGTGATTGTTTCCTGAATTAGTGGAGTCCTCATCCTGTGTTCTATATTCAAGATATAAATATTGATATTTTCTCTAATAATTTTAGTACAAAACAGGAGCATAGTTCTGTCAGTAAGAGCAGAAACTGGAAATCTAGACACTTCTCCATTCCCCAGTCAGTTGCTTTTGTTCTATTTGGTCCAACAAACAACAAGGGAGGAGCGAAAGCCAAGAAGGCCAGAGATTTTGTGTCTCCTGGTGTTAAGGGAGGTACTCGATAACTAGGATACCACAGAAGATGAGCACTTGGACAGTTCCAATTACCCTTCTATAATAAGATAGAAAAAGAGATAAAGAAGTGATCACTAATTACTCTAATGACTGAGTAATTTTACTCAAAGCAAAAGGTCACTGGAGACTTGTGCGCAGAGCTGAGTACCACACTTTCGCATTGAATATCTAATTCCACTGAAGGCCCTTTATAGATTTGGGTCTAACCAGTTTTCCAAGAGAATAAAGTATCTAATATATTGAGAATTTGAATTCAGGTGTTTCAAATCCACGTGAACCACTGGGTCATTTTCTCTGCCAAAAGCTGTCATTATGGTGATGAAATTAAACCTTTATAATTATCTGAGTATTAAACATTAAGCAGTAGAGTTGAAATGGGAGCACCCAATGCTGATTCAAACATAAATTAAAAAAAGACATATAAAGAAGACACAAAGAAGGACCTGAGCGGCATGGTGGATGACAAGTTGACCATGAGGCAGCAGCGTGCCCTCATGGCCAAGAAGGCCAATCGAATCCTGGCGTGCATTAAGAAGAGCATCTCCAGCAGGTCGTGGGAGGTGATCCTGCCCCTCTACTCAGTCTGGAGCACTGTGTCCAGTTCTGGGCCTCCCAGCACAAGAGGGATGTGGAGCTGCTGGAGAGAGTCCAGCACAGGGCCACAAGGATGATCAGGGGCCTGGAACATCTGCCCTGTGAGGAGAGGCTGAGGGAGCTGAGCCTGTTCAGCCTGGAGAAGAGAAGGCTGAGAGGGGATCTAATCAGTGTATTTAAGTACCTCAAGGGAGGTTGTGAGGAGGATGGTGCTGGCCTCTTTTCACTGGTGGCCACTGACAGAACTAGAGGAAATGGCCACAAACTGAAGCACCAAGAGGAACTTAAGGAAAAAATTCTTGGCATTGAGGGTGATAGAGCACTGGAACAGGTTGCCAAGAGAGGTTGTGGAATCTTCTTCTCTGGAGAGAAAAAAACGCACTTGGGCGCAGTCCTGTGCCACGTGCTCTAGGTGACCCTGTGTGTGCAGGGGGGGTTGGACTAGATGACCTCTAGAGGTCCCTTCCAACCTTAATAATTCTATGATTCTATGATTCTGTGATATTAAGCTGAGGTAAAAAGATAACATTCAAAATCAAGTTTTCCACTGAGCTTTCATCTAGTCTTAACAAAGCCATGAAATCCTTTACCTTTAGCTGTCTCATCTTTCAAATAAAGATGGATATCCTTCATATGTATAAAAAAGAAGAGCTATTGTCCTTTGTAAAACAGCTAGAGCTCAGAAGTATTTTTAAGACTTTTTTTTCTTTTTTATTACTTTTAGAAAATGAATGTATTGATTACATGCAATGATTATTGAAGTAAGTTGTAATATTTAGAGAGGCAAAAGCTCCTTAGGAAGGTATGATTTACTTTCTGAGCCCCAATATTATATGTTCAGTAGCATCCTTCTATAGCTGTTCCATACTATTCATAAAGATATCCCAGAAAATATCTCATGGGAATTTTACTTATAAGGTGAAAGAAAATTATTTAGCCTTTGCACATTCTCAGTAGTAACAAAAGTGAACCCATAAATTTTTGGATATTTTTCCTAAAACAGTGTTTAGAGAGATATTAAGGCTTTAATGGAGCAAGGGAAGGTAACTTTACAACCTTGCCTTGGAAAGGCAAGGGGATGATAATCAATCACCAAAACAAATAATCAATTAATTATTAACTTAGAATATGCTCTCATCTTGGAACTTCACTGAGATTATGCTATCAAACAAGTGTTAAAAACCATTTTTAGCCTTCTTTACTCACTTGTAATATCTTGTATGCTGGTTGAGATTGTGTGTTGACATATTTGAGAATCAGTTATCACGAATATAACACATTACTTGAGTACCAACTGTGCTTGCAACTCTGCCAGAATGTTTCTGCTCTTGAAGTGCTCAAATGTCAAGCTGGGGTAATGAAACACTCACTGCTCAAGGTAACTTTAGTCCAACAGAGAAAGCAGAGTTGTCTTTTATTTGTTTAACCTAGAAAGAAAGATTTTATTCACAAATCACAGAACCACAGAATGGTTGAGGTTGGAAGGGACCATCTAGCCCAAGCCCCCTGCTCAAGCAGGGACACCTAGAGCATATGGCACAGGGTGGCATCCAGGCAGGTTTGAAAGATCTCCAGAGAAGGAGACTCCACAACCTCTCTGGGCAGCCTGTTCCAGGACTCTGTCACCCCCACAGGAAAGAAGTTCTTCCTCACATGGAGATGGAATTTCCTGTGTTACAACCTGTACCCATTATCCCTTGTTCTGTCACTGGCCACTACAGAGAAGAGTTTGGCCCCATCCTCCCTAAATTCTCCCCTCAGGTACTTACATATATTAATCAAATCAAATCTTCTCGCAGTCTTCTCCAGGCCCGGCTCGCTTAGTCTTTCTTCATAAGATAGATGCTCCAGTCCCTTAATCATCTCTGTTGCTCTCTGTTGCACCCTCTTTAGAATCTCCACATCCCTCTTGTACTGGGGAGTCCAGAACTGTCCCCAGTACTCCAGGTGAGGCCTCATCAGAGTTAAGTAGAGGGGGAGGATCCCCTCCCTCGACCTGCTGGCAATGCTCCTCCTCATGCAGGCCAGGATCCCTCTGGTCTTCTTGGCCACAAAGGCACGTTGCTGATTCATGGTTAACTTGTCAATCAGTACTCGCAGGAGTCCTCTCCATGGAGCTGCTCTCCAGCAAGTCAACCCCTAATCTGTACTGGTATCTGGGGTCATTCCTCCCTAGGGGCAGAACCCTGCACTTGCCTTTGTTGAACCTCATGAGACTCCTCTCTGCCCAATTCTCCAACCTATCCCGGTCCTTCTGAATGGCAGCACAGGCCTCTGGATTGTTGGCCACTCCACCTAGTTTCGTTTCGTGTGCAAACTTGCTTAGGGTGCACACTGTCCCCTGTCCCCTTATCCAGGTCACTGATGAATAAGCTGAACTTATTCCCTGGGGGGGTAATAGAGGTGTCCCTGGAGGACACCTCTGGCCACAGACCTCCAGCTAGACTCGGCCTCATTTATCACCAGCCATTCAGACAGTCCTCAATCCACTTCACTGTCCGCTCGCGCAGTCCACACTTCCAGAGCTTTCCTATGAGGATGTTATGGGAGACTGTGTCGAAAGCCTTGCTGAAGTCAAGGTAGAAAACATCCACGACTCTCCCATTGTCTATCCAGCCAGTCACCTCATCATAGAAGGCTATCATCTTTGTCAAACACGACTTTCCCTTGGTGAATCCATGCTGACTACTCCTGATCATCTTCTTTTCTTTCACATACCTAGAGATGGTCTCTAAGATAAGATGCTTCATCACCTTTCCAGGGACGGAGGTGAGACTGACCAGCCTGTAGTTTCCGGCTCCTCCCTCTTGCCCTTTTCAAAGACTGCAGTGATGTTGGTTTCTTCTGGTCCTCCGGCACGTCCCCCACTCTCCATGACCTCTTGAAGATGATGTGAGCGGCTGAGCAAAAACCGCCCCCAGCTCCCTCAGCATCTTGAGTGCATCCCATCTGGGCCCATAGAATTATGGGTGTCCAGGTTGCCTAAATAATCCATAACCCAATCCTCCTCAACCAGCAGAAAGTCTTCCTCTCTCCTGGTTCTCTCTTGCATCCGGACTCTGTAGTTCATGGGGACTAGCCATAGCAGTAAAGGCATAAGCAAAGAAGGCATTTAGTAACTCTGCCTTCTCTGCATCCTCCATCACCAAGGCACTCTCCCCATTTAGCAGCAGACCTAGTGTACATGGAATAAAATATGGATTATATTTACATTATAATATATATTGCATAATAATATAATATAATGATATACTATATATTATATTTATTGTATATATTATATTGAAAAAATGACTTTCAAATTGAACATAGGGACTGAACAGATGACATGCATCCAGATTCCACTTCTTTCAAAGCTTCAAGGGCTTAAAAAATGTCAGATAACCATAAGTGTATGTCCATCTTTTCACATGAATCCTAAATATTAATATATTTTGACTGTTTGAAGCTTCTCATAAAGAAAACTGTACGTAAAAGTATTGCAATATCATCCAAAATAAGATCCCCAGCCATCTAGTTTTCTAGAGCATATAGAAATATAACATAACACATAAAATATATATATTCTTATTCACCTAAAAGATAAGATGACATATAGCTGTAAATACCACATTTAAAAAGCCACGCTCATGTAGATTTGCTTCTTCCTTCCTCCTTCCCTCTTTATTCACATAATTATCATTTGGTGCAACAAAAATCTATACAGACTCAGAATATTCACATCTACTTTGATGCTTAATCATTGGCATATGCCATGCTCTTTAATTTGTGCATGTGGAGACAGTGATATGAACAAAGCGTGGAGATTTATAAGTTCACAGCACTACTAGTTTGCAAATTTATTTTAAGGATATCTATACTGGATAATCATAGATTCATAGAATGCTTAAGGTTGGAAGGGACCTCCAGAGGCCATCCAGACCAAATCCCCTGCACATGCAGGATCACCTAGAGCATGTGGCACAGGACTGCATCCAGGCGGGTTTGGAAGATCTCCAGAGAAGGAGGCTCCACAAGCTCTCTTGGCAACCTGTTCCAGTGCTCTGTCACCCTCACTGTTAAGAATTTTATCCTTAAGTTCCTGTGGAACTTATGGTGTTTCAGTTTGTGGCCATTACCTCTAGTTCTGTCGGTGGCCACCAGTGAAAAGAGACCAGCACCATCCTCCTCACTGCCTCCCTTGAGGTACTTGTAGACACTGATTAGATCCCCTCTCAGCCTTCTCTTCTTCAGGCTGAACAGGCCCAGTTCCCTCAGCCTCTCCTCATAGGGCAGATGTTCCAGGCCCCTGATCATCCTAGTAGGCCTGCGCTGGACTCTCTCCAGCAGCTCCACATCCCTCCTGTATCGTGGGGCACAGAACTGGAGACAATACTCCAGATGCGGCCTCATCAGGGCTGAGTAGAGGGGCAAGATCACCTCCCTTGACCTGCTGGAGACACTCTTCTTCATGCACCCCAGGATCCCATTGGCCTTCTTGGCCACAAGGGCACACTGCTGCCTCTTGGTCAACTTGTCGTCCACCATGACACCCAGGTCCCTCTCTGCAGAGCTGCTCTCCAGAAGGTCAGTCCCCAGCCTGTACTGGTGTCTGGGGTTATTCCTCCCCAGGTGCAGGACCTTGCACTTGGCCTTGTTGAATTGCATGAGGTTTTTCACCGCCCAGTTGTCCAGTCTGTCCAGGTCCCTCGGGATGGCAGCACAGCCCTCTGGGGTATCGGCTACTCCTCCCAGTTTCGTGTCATCAGCAAACTTGCTGAGGGAGCACTCTGTGCCTTCATCCAGGTCATTGATGAATAAATTGAACAGGACTGGACCAAGGACTGACCCCTGGGGGACCCCGCTAGCTACAGGCCTCCAACTAGACTCTGCACCGCTGATCACCACTCTCTGGGCCCTGCCATCCAGCCAGTTCCTAATCCACCTCACTGTCCACTCATCTATCCCACACTTCCGGAGCTTGCCCAGGAGGATGTTGTGAGGGACGGTGTCAAAAGCATGATTGCCCCTTGATGAATCCATGATGACTACTCCTGAGCACTTCCTTGTCCTCCACATGTTTGGAGACAACAGCCAGGATGAGCTGCTCCATGACTTTTCCAGGGACAGAGATGAGGCTCACTGGCCTGTAGTTGCCTGGGTCCTCCTTCTTGCCTTTTTTGAAGACTGGCGTGACATTGGCTTTCTTCCGGTCTTCTGGCACCTCCCCCGTTCTCCAGGATCTTTCAAAGATGATGGAGAGCGGCTTAGCTATGGCATCTGCCAGCTCACGCAGAACTCTGGGGTGCATCCCATCAGGGCCCATGGATTTGTGGGTATCGAGGTTCCTTAGGTGCTCTCTGACCCAATCTTCCTCTACCCAGGGCAAGTCTTCCTCACCACCCGCTTCTTCTCTTGCCTCTAGGGCCTCTATGATTTCTCTAATCTATTCACAGAGATCTTTCTCTAAGTGGTGGTTGCGGTTCGCACTTTTCATTTACACTACGAGAGGAGGCACCCCTGAGTTGGTCATAACTAGATTATGATTTCAGTGTTTCCTTCAGAATCACAGGCCTGAAAATTTGATTCTTAATTCTTGAATACAAACCTGAGATTTTTATAAAAATGCATAGTTCCAGGATATGGGCCCCAGGAACCTGCATGTAGTAACTATGCTTGAATCCCAGGCTAGAAAAGGTAAGTTCTCAATGTCCAAGAAGAACTTAAGAAAACATTACTTAGATTGGGTAGATTTTCTAACGTGTTACTTAATAGGCTGAAAACAAGACATTATGATGGGCACTGGTACTTACTGGTAGTTGTTCCTTAATTTTTCCCAAATTTTGTATTTAGACACTGAAATAAGGAAATAATATTCCAATCTTAGATCTCCATTATAAACTTGTCTATCCTAAGATTATCCTCTTCTACTTGATAGGAACAGAGTACAAGACCACAGTTGCACATGACAATCAATCTCTTTCTAGCAGATCTACTAGCACTGGATCAGAAACATTGCAGCAAATGATGCAAAGTTCTGAGCTTGTACATACTTTTCAATGTAAAAAAAAAAAAAAAAAAAA
>NW_010585055.1:827324-862433 GCF_000705375.1 Tinamus guttatus | reverse complement strand
TTTCACATTCCCTGATGGCCCTCAGCCTTTCTACCTCCTCCTTTAGCTCCACCACCAGGCTGAGCAGGTCGTCCACCTGCTCACACCTAAGGCAGGCGATGTTTTTGCTGCTTCTTGGTAACATGGAGAGGCTCAGGCATTCCCCACAGCCAGAAACCTGGACTGCCCCATGTTTCTGTGGCCGTTCAGTCTGTGTCGCCACAGTCTTCCTGGTGGAAGCTCTCTGCCGGGCGGAGACCATGGCTTCACCTGATCTCCCGCTGCCGGAAGAGTCTGTGGAGAGGATTCTTTCCCACACCTGGGAGGAGATTCCCTG
This sequence comes from Tinamus guttatus, assembly GCF_000705375.1. The sequence continues at coordinate 862,117 of NW_010585055.1, read as the reverse complement.
CACAAGCTCAGGTCGCTCACGCTCCCTGGGGGCGGCTTTTGAATTTCCGCTGGCCCCGCCGGCTCCATCCCTGCTCAGTCAGAGCCGCCTCTGGCCGGAGCTCAGCGCTGCCCGCGCGGGGGTCAGCACTGGGGCTGCCTCTCGCTGTCGGCGCTTTCGCGTTTGGCGGCTTTGGCCGCAGTTGTTCGCCTCTAGACAAGGTGCTCCGACATGAGCGTCCGCCCCAGAGCCCTTCCCTTCAAGATCTGAGCCTTTCCCTTTGAGATCATAACCAAAATAACTGTATTTTGGAAAATAGTTACATTGCATGTAAAAGGAAGAAAAAAAAGCATCCTTGCTCTTGTCATTTCAAAGTAAACCAGCTGTGGTCCAGTCAGCTGAACTCCCCATGCTTAATATCTCACCAAGACAGTAACAGTAAAGGAGAAGGAACCAGCTGACAGCTCCTCTCATTTTTCTCACTTAGGCAGGTTATATTTCGATTCCAAATTCCTGGCTGGATGGAAGCCTGGAAGATCAGCTGAGTGAAAACCTCAGAGCAGGAGGTGGTGGCAGCATCCCAGCCCAGAGTTATTTACAGCCTCCCGCAGCATCGCTGCTTTTGAGGTGTGCAGCAGCTCTGAGGCATTCTAGCTGCTATAGCCTCAGCCTGACACCTTCACCACAGCATAACAGCCAAAGGCAAAACCACCACTCACTTCCTTTTGCTTGATCACTGGTACAAATCAATAAGGACAGAGGTAGACTGATAATAGCAGTTCAGGGAGCAGCAAAATAAGCCCCAGGATAGGGACCACACTCTGCCACTGCTTGGGGCATTGGCTGGCAGGAGTGGGATGAAGGCAGCCCCAAGTCATAGTTAGCCTCATGAGTTGGAGAGATTGACTGGCCTCTGACTTAAGAGGAAAATTAATCTCCCACACCTGCTTGATCGGCCTGAAAAACAGTAACGCTTGCCGCAGGTGTGTGGTTTGACCACCTCTGGAGCATACTTGTTAGAAGAAGCAGAGCAATTCAGAGCCCTGGAGCACATCATGAGCTGAGCTGCAGCCCACCAGGTTTGTCCTGCTTTTTGCAGGGTCCTTCCAGACCAGATAAACCATGAGATGTTTTTGGACAGTCTGCCTGCTTCCAGAGCTGTTGTGGGATCCATGTTCTCCATCTCTGTGCTCCATCTTTATTTCAAGCACTTTTATTTGCACTTTGGTGTCTAGAGGTAAAAGATTCATCCCTAAAGAAGTATATGGTATGTATTTCCAACACCTGCAGTATGTATTTATTTGTGAAATAATCAGTTGTTTTAGAAATGCCTTTTGGAAACATAAAGGGTTTCAGCAAGTCAGTACATTTTCATATCTAAACATTGATTTTAAAACCTTGCCAAGTAAACCAGGAAGTCAAGAGAGAAATTTTGCAGTGCACAGAAAAACAGCTCTTTTCTCCCCCTCAAGTCTTGGTAATTTAACCAATTGTTTCTTTAAAGCAACAACAGCAGCAACTGAGGCAAAGAGTAACTTCATTTCAATATACTATGGTGCCAAATTAGCTTTTGCCAAGCATTTTCATCAGAAGAAATGTGTGCACTAAATTGGTATTTTTCCATGTGAAGAGAATGAGAGGGCATATAAATTTAATCACACTATACATTTCAAGACCATTTTAGTATGTGAGAGGAGAAAATATTCTTAGCAGATGCTTTAAGATTCTTAAAGAAATCCCAAGGAAAACTTTGCAATCACTAGCCAAAAATCCTAACATTAAAAATATCACTGGAAAGCTTTGAACTTAGGTTCCCCGGATGAAAAATGGTTTAATCCAATGCCAGGGTGAGATACTTGAACATAAAATGAGCAATTTTAAAACAAAACAGAACTTTCTTTCTCTTTTTATTCAAGAAGTAAAGAATTTAATTCTCAATAATGATTAACAGCATGCTGAGCTGCTGTCTCTATTTTAGCTGAATACTGCACACTCTTGTTTGCAAATATCAATTTTGAAACTGAAATAGCTGGCTCTCAGATCAACCATATATGCTTTTTTAGTCATGTCTTTATCTTTTTTTCTGTTTCTGAAAATATTTACAGTCAGAACATCCATTTTTTTAGTATGAATAAGAACAGTTACATGCCGAGAAAGCACTGCCTCACATAAGGTTCCTAGCTAGTCTGCTATTTAAAAGTTTTGCTCGTAACGAAGCGGGAACAGCCACGTGCCTCAGCTCAGTGACTGCAAGCCACAAGAAGTGGAAAGTAAAGTGAAGCAGGGCCTCAAAATCTGTGGTGATTGTATGAGCTCAATAACATTTTCAGATTCCAGGTCTGACTTGCAGGTCGGTTACACCCACCTACACCGCTTTCATACAGTCTGATACCCAGGGAGCCTCATCTGAAGGTCCAGCAGCAGGTCAACCGGCTTTCCTACTCTAAAAGCACTTGTCTGGAGGCATGCTCTTGCTTGACTTTTCTATACAGCAGTACCTAGGGCATCTGTTTTACCTCCAGTCTGACAACTCTAGAACCACCACAGTGTTTCAAGACATATACTAAAGGCGAAGTGAATAGGATAGCAACAGCAAGAAGTTGTGTTCATGTGCACTGAAGTGCAGAGGAGGTCCTGTAGAAGCCTTTAAAAACTTTTAGAGTCCTCTCTGCTGACCAAGAGGGAGGCAGAGAAAACAAGCACAATGATGTACAAAATAACAGTCACACTGGTTTTCCTGCAATTCTGTTACTCCTGCCCAGACTACCGAGGCCCCAGCAAAAGAGGAAAGGGTATTTTCCTAATGGGATCCATCAACATTACTATATGTACACATACATGAAGAAAAAAAAGATTCCATATATTGGCTTATGGAAAGGTGTATCTGTGGGTACACTTGTGAAAGATTTACGGCTAGCTGTCTGACAGATTATGCAGCAGCTCAACTGTGGGAAAGACAGCATTACTTGAATCTCTGCCCACAAAGCAAACTCAGCCCACACAGACGACACTCACAGCAACCAGTGCACATCTTTATAGAAAGGAAGTGGGTTTCTTCCCCCCCACCCACCGCTTCTCTCCTGTGTGCTTAAGAGATAAGCAGTGGAGTAGTTAGCGGTACCATTTCAAGATTATCTCGGGGCTGCTGAGTGAACATGTCCTCGATGAAATGTGAGTCAACGCGCACTCCTGGTGAGAGCCGCGGTGTTGGGTGTGTGCAGAGCAAAGCACGCAGCCCTGCGCGCGCAGCCCGTTGGCGTGCCCAGCACCGACAGCTGACCTAGTTTAATGAGCCATGCGCATATTTATCTTTCAGTTTGTTTTCCTGTGTACTTCTGCGGCTGCCAATGAAAATACCTTTTGCAGAGGCCAAGCTGAATTAGGCATTGACTAAACTGCTGCTTCTGCGCTCCAAGAAAGCTGAACTCCAGCTCCGAGGGAGCGAGTGAGCTGGCAAGCTGCATCCTGCACATGTCTCCTCACACACCTCTGGCACTGAGCAAGCAACGGCCAGCATGGCCATGATGAGCATCGGCTCACAGACTGAAGCGTCGCTCCCCGAGCCCTGGTGTGCGTGGCATGAGGAGGTTGCAGACCACTTATAAGCTCTCCACAGAAAGCTGGCGAGCCTTGCAATGCTGGCTCTGTTTCACTGCTTCCAACTGCTGCCACAGATGTCCAAACTTTATTACGGAGATGAGCTTGGACGCCTGCAAAAACAGCTGGAAACAAGGAGCCAGAGCCAGCCTAATTGGCTCCAGTACAGGCTGCTGCTATGTCAAAAGAGGAAGCAAGAGGAAAGAGAGAGAGGCGTCTTCAGAGAATGCAGCCATCACTAAAACAGTTAAAATGATTAAGTGTTTTCCTAGTTGCACTTTTCCACTTCAACAACTACGCTAGGTGCGCCACAAGAATAGCACTAGACTGTGTCTGTGAGTTCTCTGAGCAATCAGAAGCAGAGAGGCTCAAAGGCACTTTGCAAATATGGTCTGTTCTTATGAAAAAATGAGACATTTCAGGTTAAAAGTTGCATCAGACGTTAACATGCCAAGTAGGAGAAATGCCCTACCAAGTTTCAGGCACAGCCAGAACATAATCAACAAGTTTATTTAGGAATATATTGTGTCATCCAGTATATTTTAAATGCATAACTTTATTTATAATTTTTCCAAGGAGATCCTAAAAAAAAATAAAACCAGAGACTATTTTGTTTACCATTATAGTAATAAGACAATATAAGTAAACAGGACAGTAATAATTATAAGTAATAAAATGCAAGTGTTTATAAAAAAGGGTGGGGTGTTCTATAGTTCTCTCACTTCTGTAATACATATCCTTCTCTGAAGTAAACAACTGTGTAAAATTATTTTACAATATCTTTAAGTTTTGGTCAATTTATCAATATTGGAGTTGTGCAAGTCTGCACACTGATTAAGAAAAAAAAATAATAAAAGGAAAAAAAAGTCTCATGTATCACTGCCATCATAATAGGACACTTAAAGCCCTGGAAACATACTAGAATGTATCTTCTGCAGTGACTAAAATACATGGCATAGTATTAGAAGCATATTGTATCAACTGTGCTAGAAGTATAACACAATTTCATAATATGAAAAATGTGCATAATTTAAAACGCACCACTTCCACATCACGGCTCATGATTTTACTAGTCTTCTGAGCAAGTATCTCCAAAATGATTTCTAATGACCCAAAGTAGAGGAATTACAGTCTCATTTTTGGTTAGTCTTGACATAATAATTTTTGTAGCTATGAAAGTTTAAATTCCATGTCTACTGTCTGTAAAACATTTCACAGCCTCTGTCAGGTAACTCCCAAAACTGCCACCAGCTGAAGATTATAATTTCCTAGTAACATAAAAAGTAGTGTCCAATATTTCTTTGTCTTTGCCACTAATAATAGTACCCACTTGTTACTCAGAATGCAAATTACCAGATGTTTGAGATCAAAATTGTCAGAAAACTGAAATCTTTTGAAAAGAAAACTAATGAAGCAACACAGACATCTAGAAGAACATGACTTGACTATACTGCTCTCATCAGTTCCTTCTTGTATAAGGCAATTCTTTATCAAAAATAAAAGGGGGAGACAAAAGCAAAAGCAGATATAGACTACCAATCTATAAATTAAGAAGAAATAATAATTAAATAACTAGTATTTTCCAAGATGGGTAATAAATCAAGTGCAGATCATTATGCAGCTGTACAACTTGTAACTTGCTTGACTGGATCATTCTCATTTTTCTCTAAAGAAGCAGGCGATGAGTCCATCTCATCTCTGAGAGTTACTCTTAGTACCATGGGAAGTAAAATATGGAGTAAGCAGGATAAGGTCAACACATTAACATTTACATGAATTCAGATCCCGTATAAGTTTAATCCTCTTCAGTGACGGGCAAACCATCAGAAGGGTGGAAATTAGACTTCAACATTAATTCAAAATGCCTGGTTTAACCTTTAGAAATAATTCAATTTTCTCCTTTTTTTTTCCCTATCCTTTTTCCCCTGTTCCTGTATACCAAGAAGACACTTTTCTATTTCTCTAAAATTATCTATGTCTTTTTCAAGCTTTCAATTAAAATTGAGAAACTATCCATGTACACTTTGTATGATTGAAGTGCAAATGTGGAATTAAACACCTTTCACACTATACCTGCCTCTTTCCTGTAGGTCTAACTGAGTTAAGGGGGAAGACTGAGTCAAGTTTAGTTAGCTTCTCCCTACACCAAAATACTTCTGCACAAATGTTAGCAACTGCTACCTGGAAGTTCCAGGGGAACTTTTTGGCAGTAAATCCCCTGACAACTGATAAATGGCACCTAAGATACAAAGAAGGGTGCTCACCCAACACTTCAGAAAGAGGAGTGAAGACTTCATGTTCCAGTGGAGGAGTGCACAGCAGGTGGAAAAGCAGGAGACTCCAAATCTTAAGTAAATTTGACTTGAAAATAATTAATAGCAGCAAGAAGATTAAAACTTTACCCAGTATTTTAATTTATGTAGCTCTAGTAAACTATCATAGAATCATAGAATGCTTAAGGTTGGAAGGGACCTCTAGAGGTCATCTAGTCCAACCACCCTGCACATGCAGCGTCACCTAGAGCACGTGGCACAGGACTGTGTCCAAGCGGGTTTGGAAGATCTCCAGAGAAGGAGACTCCACAGCCTCTATGGGCAGCCTGTTCCAGTGCTCTATCATCACCCTCACTGTTAAGAATCTGGTGCAATAACCAGCTCTTCTCAACGAAAACCTTCACATTACCCCTGGGCAGGAGAGTTGCAACTTGCAGTGCTTACAAAACCTCAGATCTGGACAGGACCTGTTTACGAGGTCTGCCTGTCCTAGATCAGTAGGACCAGGAGGGGATAAGCCATTGTCTTGGCCTCAGACAATGACGAAAAGCATAAGATATACAACCCTTAATGACTACGCACACTCAGGCCCAGACGCAAGCAGGTAGGAACCAGCTTGCACTGCCAAACAGGTCACAAATGTGGAATATTTGCCAGTAATATGATATTCCTATGATATCATACCAGGAGAGGTACATTTTGTTTTCTAGAAAGCCTTTGCACTTGCTTTCACAGAAGAGTTAAACCAGCATAGCTGGAGCCCTCCTACCCAACATGCAGTGCTGATCCACATATGAAACAAAATAAACTTAAATGTTGGATGGTAAGAGTCAGAAGTACCGAGTGTTAAAGATTATACTCAGGTCTTCCTCAGCCTCACTCCAATATAGCAGTCACTTATCTGTGCAGCCAGTCAAGCACTACTTTCAGTTAAACCAGGATGGAGACAGAGCATTACATTCCGTGGAGAGCTGCTATTTCAGTGCTTCATAGAGTTGCCATACAAACTATGTGGAGCAACTCTAACATCCGCAGAGACTGATATGAGGATCATAATGTGCCCAAACTTGGAAAGCAGGGAATTGGAAAGCTCACTTTGTACCATTTTGGGAAAAACAGAACAGTTTGACTAAAGGGAGACACCAACCATTGCAACCTTTTCATAAACATAAAATACCTTAATTATCTCCAAAACAGCATGACTTTTATTAAAGACAGTGTCTGCTGATTACTCTAGGCAATGCACTGCATTTGCATGCGGAGGCAAAAAATAAGGATAGCTTATAGGATAGGACAAGTTGTGGATGCATTACTGAATGCAGATTCATGCAGAATTGTGGGCATGCTCCCTGGATACACTAAACACTTTATGTGAGAACTTTGGAGAACAGTTTTTCCCTCTCGGGAAAGTGGAAATATCTGGACAGAGAGGCCCCAGTGGTCACAAATGACAGTGAACTCCAAATTAGCATCTGGAAGAACAACAGCCATCAGTTACTTTATATTTCCACCCACCTGACTTCCCCTTCATGAGGATGTGCTGTGAAGCAGGACAATACTAAAGAAGTCACCCTTCTACCTGAGAACAAGTTATAAAAAAAAAAAGATTGCACATTGCAGTTCTTGAAAAATAGAGAAGACTATCTGTTTATTCCACCTCTCGTTTCTGGGAAAAAAAAAAGAAAAAAGAAAAAAGAAAAAGAAAACCAGAAAAATCTGAATCAGAGCAATCTTTCTTATTTTTTTTTTACTTCTATCAGCACTATGGTCAAAGAAATTCCATTCTATTTCTTGTCTGTCATTGGCTTTCTTTATTTAAAATACAAACCATTAGAATACTCAGTTGCCAAATTGCTGCATTTTTAAACATTCTAAACAGAGCATTAGTTCATAGCACGAATGTTTTGAAATCTGATCAACAAGCCGTTTCTCAATACATTAAGCAAAGCAAGCAAAATTAGGCTGTTTTATGTCAGGTACTTAGCACAAATCCCTTAATAATGTGTTTGAGTGCAGAAACCATTAATAAATGCATAATTCCCTAAGACAGGCTTGATTAATTAAGTCATATGTGTATCCTTCTAATTAAAAAAAGAACATTAGGCAGATGAGAAGAATTTCTGAGTACAGAATTCAAAGGCAGTTTTGCTTTTATTTGAACAAGGAAAGAAAAGCTGCTCGTTACTGTAGCTGCCAAATAGCAGCTAGAGTGCTGACACAAAGCTCTCAAACTCTGACTTATTAAAAACAATTCAGTATTTATTTGCCAGTTTGCAGTCCAATTTTTAATCAGGTAGCTGCTTGATTAATCCAGGCAGTTCAGATTAGGAGGGCAGCTGGCGGTAATATATACATAAGCAGATGATAAGTTGCTTGCATTTCTTCTCAAGCAAGTGGTCTAAAACCAAAGCCTTGTTGGTTTTGAACTCTCAAGACAGAAATATTTTTTGAAAAAACAACATACATAGTTGGATAATCCACTCCAAACTCTTCCCAAACATTTCCCCTACAGTTGTGCAGACTGCAGCTTTTGATATTATACCATAATTTGCAGCAACACCAAAATAATAGCTGTTTTTACATGCATACACTCTTCTGTTTAAACAATTAACTTTTAGAGTTTCTTTCCTAAAGTAAATATACAAAAATGGACAGAAAAAAAAAGTTCTGAGACGTAACAGGAACATAACTAAGCATAAATCTACTTAACTAACAGACATTCTTAAGTGATAATAATATTGCCAAAGATATTTTAGTGGATAAATGGGGCAGCACAGTTTGGAATTACAGTGCTTGTCAACGGGCCCCATATGTCAGTCATGAGTCTCAGAAACAGAAACATGCTTAGGCCAAGTGGGTAACAAAAGTTAGTGGTCCGCAGGCAGGCAAGCCTGGTGCCCATCAACAACAGTGGTAACTAAGCTGTGGGGTAAGTCCTAGCTAAGAAAAAGACTCTGCTGGGCTTTGACGAGATGATCGTCAGAGATCCCTTACAACCTAAGCTATCCTGTGGTGTGTGCACCCTTAAGGCACTGACCTGTTTACAGGAACAGCATGTCCTATGGCTGTTCTTTAATTTGGATGAGAAACTACCAAAGCATGCGAAAGTAAGAATGAAAACAATAGACAATAATGAGTCAGCAGCAGCAACTGATAGACTTGATAGATGTGAGAAAACATACTGCGTCGATGCGGACAGGGAGAGGAGAAGCATAGCATTGATTTGACTAGAACAGACTTGACTAAGATTTATTAGTATCCCAAGAAACATCATTTGGTCTTAGAATGGCTGAAAAAGATAGCCTGAAATTGCTGATCTAAAAGTCAGGAACTGGATCAAGCCCCAGAATTTTTTGTCTGTTTGTTTGGTTTGCTTTTCCCCAAATCAGATGATATTTTGAAGGAATTTATATTTTAATTCTTCAGCAGCTATATCCTAGACCATCAAACCCTGCAACTCTGCTCTGTAACAGAAAATCCATCTCAACATAAAACCTGCTAGAAAAGTGCCAGGTATTATGATCAGATTTGCAGGCCTTATAAACCAGTCCAAGAAAATATGACAAGAGTGAAAGAAGGCACAGCACGACTGCTAGTCTTCACTGGGTCTTCAGCTAGAAGAGAGTTAGTCGCAAGTGAAGATCAAATTGGCTGTAAGTGCAGGTATGAAGAAGGCTATTCATTATTTTCATCTCAACTAGGACAAAATGTCTTGTTGCAGAGGATAAGAAGAGAAAAAGAGCAACTTTAGGGAAGTCAGGAACATGAAGACAAATTAAGCAGCAAACACCTGTACTAGACAAGCAAGAGCTGCATTCAGCTCATGATATGTTGTTAGTTATTTCAGTTCCAGCTTCTAAATTTGGCTTACAAGCCCTCCTGGAGACACACACAAGGAGACAAAAAAAATCTTATTTATTGTTCCTCTTGGTGTTTATTGGAGCACACAATACTTTCCAGGACAATTCACACACCCTCACATAGCAAATTCCCAGACAACACAACTGTCATCAGTGGTGTCCTTGATTCAGATGAAAGGCTGACAGATCCACATAAAGAGACACACTATGTATTTTTATCCATTCAGACCTGCAACACTTCAACCAATCTTTTTCTTTTTTTTTTTTCCTTTTGCAATAACGTATATAGTGGTATTTTCCAGACTTTCCTCTTTTTTAATTAGTACAAAGCTACCATTCCTCAAAAATTCAGCCTGAAGCCTGAAGCCAATGAAATGTTGAGCATGGGGAAAAAAATCTTATGCATTACAGGCTAGAGAAATATGGAAAATCTACTGTGGCAAGATGCCAGAAGGGACCAAAAATAAACCATGATTATGACTTAAAGTGATAAACAAAACGAATACTATAAGTTATGCAAATAAGGATTTAATAGCAAAACCTAAAAAGGCTCCAGTATGGCCCCAGTAGGAGATAAGAAAGAGAGACAAGGTCTCCATATACTTGAGGGCCCTGTGTCATCTATTTGGAGCATGGAAGAAAGACACATCCGTCTTATGAATTAGCCAGCTTTTCAGAAATTGCTTTCCACCAGAACTTTCAGAGGATTGATATCAATGCCATACCATGTTCTTGCTTTTAGGAAACCTGGCCTTTTTCTGCCAGGTTATGAGTGTAGGGGAAAACATCACATCTGTTCTGTCCAGCTACATCCTGTGCTGTCCTGCCACTCCTGCCCCAGCTCTGCTGCCCTCTATCCAGCCACCAGCAGACACACTAGGTTTAGTATCCTTTGAGGGAGAAGCATCCTTTGAGGGTTTAGTATATCCTTGAGGGAGAAAACACTCTCCCTCAATCCCCACTCACCAAAATCCTTTCTACTATCTATCCACAATCTTTCCAAAAGCTTACATGTTTTGTTTTGTTTTGATAGTCTTTTTTTTTTTTTGAGAATGAAAAAATCAGTTTTGCCATGTATCATATGGATGAAGATGAAGAACTATAATTCTCTGGAATGGGACTATTGAACCAGTGAGACTATTCTTGATTTTAATGTTTTCAGAATAAGTTACAGTGATATATAAGAGAAAATTAGAATCAGGCCTTGCTCTGCAAATAAGTATTGCAAAATCTCTAGTAGGTAGATTTTGTCAATTCAGGCAGTTACCTCTGAACAGTTGTTTTCTGTTAGTGTATGTCCTTGGCTCTTAGCCACCAGTACCCTGGAGTGCACATTTATTCCCTGAAGAGCAGCATTATATCACAGCTCATCTCTCTGGGATTCAATTCAGATCGACATCCAGATCTGTAGAGTTTAATCTTAAGGTTAAATGTCATATGACACTTGATAAAAATACATTACAATTCATTGATATATATCAAGAAGTTTTTCTCTCATTCAAAATCTTCTCTCCACTGTTTATCTCTCTCTGTTTTGCACCAAAAAGCGAAGAAATCGGGACAATTTGAGAATACACATTACAAGAAACCACCGCTGTTCCTTTTTTTATCTTCTCTCTCTGCCTGGCAGAAAGTCACTCACAGACCAAATGTAAACTCCAGGAGACTAAGACCTTTGCTGTTTCTCCCTTTTCCTAAGCCTATAGTAACAACAGCATTTAGACTATGCTGTTGTAGACTGTATTTGAAGTACCGACATACTTCATAACAAGGGAAGAGGAGTATATCTGGCAGTTTTAAACTTCAGTCTTAAAATAAAAACTTCTCCATTTCTGACAGGCCCTCCAGTAGAAAAAACATGACAATGATTACATTTTCTTCCCTCGTGTACAACCCCAGCATTATTAAATGCTTGTAAGATCACGCACCGCAGCGACTAAGGCAGAACGGACACAGTCAATTTAGACCAAAGCCTAGAACTGGGGAAAACACCAAAAATCTGGAACCCCCTCATGGCCAAGGCCTGGAGGCAGAGCCAGGATACAAGCTGAAGTCAAAGACGGGAATGGAGCAAGCTGCCAGCGGGTGGGAACCAGCGCCGGGATACAATCCAAGGGTCAGGAGCCAAGCCAGGAGGCAAGCCAGAGGTCAGCAGCAGCTGCCAGGGGCTTGGAGCCACAAGAGCCTTCAAACGTTGTGCAGCTGAGGAGCAAAGGCAGACGCTGCCTCAACGCCCAGCAGCTAATTACACACGACACGTGCGTGATCCATCACACTGCTGAAGGATAAATCAGCAGAGCTACCTCACCCAGGCATTTCTAACACTCACCGCTAGTGCTGGGTCCAGGTCCAAACCCATTTGCCCCAGCCCAATGAAACTGCAAACGAGTACTTCACAGCTAAGTGCTCATACGGTAACATGAGGAAAGTGCTACAAGTAGCATCACTTTTTTGTTTTTTTTTTCCTCCTATAGGTCTGAATCAGTTTGCTGACATGGTTCATTGCATTTAAAGTGTGCCTGTGGCTTTGCTTCCTTCTGTCTTTGGCAAGGAGAACTGTAGCATCCACTACTACAGCTATATATCAGGAAATGGGATGGCTAAATGACCAACACAGAGACCAAGCAGAAAAAAGTTATAAGCTCAAAACTACTTTGGGAGTTAGTTTCATCAACAAACTTGTGTCTGTGAAAGCAGATATTCCAGCACAGCTATTTGGAAAGCCGGGCCTTTTATCAATAATTTGACTGTCATACTTACTACAACAAAATTTAGCGGAAAAGCCAATGTGTAAATACATCTTTGTGGACAGTGACAGCCAAACAGCCATCATAACAGCATAATTAACTTGCTCTCTTCTAGAAAGTCTATGAACTAAGAACTACAAATGTCAGAAATCAGGGCCGAAGAACAGAACATGTTATCTTATCACAATCTCTGGTTAGCCAACAGAAAGAAAAACTATTAATTGCATCCAAGCTATAGACGTTACAAGAGTGCTTATCTAACAAGTAGGTTAATAAACTCAAGCAGTGGAGGAATGACCCAAAAGAGATAATTAGAGTCCATTGCACTAATGTGTCCAAAGCTCATTCAACTATAATTAAAAGCGCAGATAAAAGAGAGCTATCTAATTTGCTCTGCTACCTGGCGTTTTCCAGAATTTCACCGTCCCTGTATCAGCTTTGAAACAGATTTTAGTAAGATGCATTGTTTTTTAATAATGGTCTTGAGCTTTCATTTCCTGGCATTGTCAAACTGCAGGCTGCTCAGCAAGAAACAAGTTTTACACTATCAGTCGTCACAGTCATTGAAAGCCAGTGTCTACACACAGTTCCACATTTGCTGTTTGCAGCTACTGACCCAGGTCAGGTGCATGTTTGCATATGAAGAGATAGGTGATCTTTCCACTCCTTTGTCTTTGGAAAGAGCCTGTCAGTGTGCACAAGGCTGAATTAAGTCTGAGTTAGAGTTTATAGTAGCTTCTAATCTACAAACATATATGCATACAGGTGTGAAAAAGGTAGAGGACTCAGAGGAGAGGAAAGGACTCCTTGGGTAAGAAGGTGGAATGGTTCAGCTGTTTAACAGGACTCATAATCAAGACGAGTATAACAAATCAACACGAATCTTTGTGTGGCACTTTATGCGGTCCTGCTTTGTCTTGTACAATGTATGTTAGGCATGACATTTGATTTCATCAAAATGATACAGAAACTCATCTACAGATTTTCTTTTAGAGTGGGTTAGTTGTAAGTGTGCAGGGGTGCACATACTCGTGTTTGTGTTTGATATTTGGGAGAGAAAAGGGAAATGGATAAGAGGTGTCAAAAATAAAGAGGAAAGATATCTTACCTAATTTTGCTTTTAAAGATCCACACTATTAAAACCTAAATGAATTTCCTTTCCAGACAGAATAAATTTATAGCATTAACATCTTTCTTTGCCAGAATCTCTAGAGGTACATGTATTTCCAGCTAAATTCCAAAGACTGAACATTATTTTTTAAGTAAAAAGCATTTTGAGAAAGCATCAGCCATTCTGCCATTTTACAAAAGGATTTTGAGCCCAGCTATTTTCCTCTTGCACAGGAAAAGTGGAACATGAGTCAGTGATGCCAATGGACTGTGTACTGGAGTTACAGCCTAAGAGAAAGCATAACCAAAGCACAGGCTCACAGAACCACAAAATACATCTCTAGGTTGGACTAGGGATCTTCCACCACCATCACAGTGAGATCAAAGAAGAGCAGACTTTAATACCCTAGTGACTGCCCAGCATCATCTTGAGTTTTTAAGTTTACCACAATGTCAGAGATAGGATGAGAAAAAAAAAATAATACATATACATGGCTTCCAATTGTTTTAAAATACACTAGGAGTTGAAAGTGATAGCTTATCCAAACCTCTCAAGTAATGGCTATTTCTGTAGCCAGTAAAAGAAACCAATAGTCAGGCTTCAGGAAGGCTAAGGCCTTAGGCTTTTATGTGACAGTCCTTACTAAGGACAGCACAGGCTGTAAGATAAACTTTTCTCAGTGAAAGAGGCTGTGAAAAGACAGCAGAGAGACCTCCAGATAAAGGAAAAGAAAGGAAGGCAAGGGAAGGGAAAAGAAAAAATATAAAAAAGTAATATACTTTAAAATATCTAGAAATGGTTTACTTAGACCACCTCTGAAGTCTGGAAGAATAAAAATAGCTTTCAATCTGTTATTTAGCTTGAGGTCTAAAAATACTTTGTGACAAGTTTTTGACATATGTCCTACAAGTAGAAGGTAACTTCTCTACTGAAGAAGAATCTGACTGCCATTAAAGCTGGATTGGTTGTTAACAACGCAGGTGTCCCTCTAATTTCACAGCTGCCTGGAGGGTTCATCAGGTAACTCCTCACTTAAACATCAGCAAGTGCTTGGAGGCAAAACCATCTGGGATGAAAAGGACTCTCCCAGTCAAGTAATTCCTTGCTTGTAAATCCTACTAATTTATGACCCTATGTTAATGCCTAAAGCTCTTTGAAGAACTATTACATAAATCTTTTTTAACTGCATTATCATCTCTCGCACACAAACCATAATTTATTCTGAGGACTTCAAAGGTCATCAGTTATCCTGGCTGCAGCTCCAGACTGACACAGCAATCTATTAGAAACAGAGACACTTTTCCCAACAAAGTTTTTCACTTTAAATTACCAGATGACTGAAACTATTAAGTGCTCAATCTCAGACAAATACACATCACATTTTTAGCATCTTTTAACGCTTCTGTTTGGCTTCTGCACTGTATTAAGACATCAACAATACTCCTCATGGCCTGTGTTTTTCAAGGATTAAACAATAATGGCGTTATGATATGTTAATGTGTATTTTGACCTTGCAAAGTCATTCCAAACAAACACGGAGAACAGAACACACACCAGGACTGAGCTGCTTCTGCTTTGTAAATATATTTAGAAGAAAGGCAGACTTTTCCAAGTATTTTATGCAAGTTTTCTTTGGTGTTCAATAGAGATCTGCTGGCTTTACAGCCTGTTTACATCCTCAGTTTGAACAGCCTCTCTGTATCAAAAGCATAAAACTTTCCTAAAAATATTTTGAATGTTTCTCATGGAAAGTTCAAAAAAAATTCTCCAGAGGAACTAGAAAAGTACACAACTGAAAGAGAAAACAAATAAAAAAGGCTTGAAAGCAACTCAAGCAAAGAGGGATTTACCAAATGAAAAAGGTGGCTCTAATGGCTGAACTCTCGTTATCAGTAATCTAACAAATAACATCTCTTGTGCTTTAAATATTTAATGTAAAATCCATGGATTTATATAGCTTACAAAATGCCACAGGCTTATTATCTTTACAGATTGCATGACAGAAATATTCATATCATTTGATTCCAGTGTCTAAGACAACAGGAATTCCTCCAGGTACTAATGGCAGATAACTTGTGTGCTGCTTCAATAATCTGCTAATTATATAATCCCTCAGGTAAAACAATGCCATTAATCTGATTAAATCATTTATATTTTTGGAAAGCAAAATCTTATTAGGTCCTTAGCATTTGACATAGTATATTATGCAGCCAAGCTAGAAAAGGATAGGAATGTCTCCTATCCTAACTTGTTGTGCCATTTATACACCCCAGGTCATTCCTTTCCATGCATAGGATGTCCATGAAGAACACTGTAATACTCCATATATTGACAGTTAGTTGTAAAGCATTTATTCCATATCTCATCTTCATAGGAAGCAATTTATCCGCAAACTTGTGGATGGATTCAGTTTCACCCACAGTGGTCTAACCTATAGTTCACCTGTGAACTATATGTCCCAGTGTAAGATCACAATCAGAGTCACTGCTAAATTAAAGTGACGGTTGTCTTCGATTAAACACAGCAGGAAAAACACAAACGCACTGCACATTTGCAAAAAGCACAGTCAGATCCCAGTCAGCACCTATGGTTTCCAAATGGGAGAGAGCACATAAGAATGAGAACTGGTGTCCACTTCAACTTGTAACTTAGAAGTGGCACCAAAACCATGCGCTAACTTAAGATATCAAAATTAGATTTTTTGCTAAATATTTGTATCCCAGAAGATATTTTCTGAGACAAGCACCCACCTTCTTCTTACCATAGGTAAGATATTATGTGTTTATAAATTTTAGCTAAAGATTCCACTATCATCTCTGTACACTCTTGCAGAGAGTACCTCACATAAGTGCTGCTATACAGCTCCATTTGCTGCTTACCTTCCTGAATTTGAACTATAGCTACTGCGATTTTATAAACATAAAGATGTTCCTCTAGTAAAGAAACACAGTCAGCACTGCAGTTGTAGCTATTTAAATATTAAGGCATTTAAAGAACTCTTAAGAATATGATTTCATATTGCACCTGTTCTGCCTGATCATAGGTAGAATAATTTACCACACAATATTGAGCTGACTCAGTAAGCCATGGCTCTGTAACCCGTGCAAACATTTATTTATGGACAAATTTAATGCAATGGGAATTCCTGCCTGCTTAGGGTTAGGAGCAAGTTTAAGTATCAGTTACACCCTTTCAAGCAAAGGATTGAGTATCTTGCTTTTATAAATCAACTAGCATTATCACTTACATTTTCCCATTCATAAAAATTAAAACATTCAAGTAGAAAACGAACAGAATAGAAAATGCTAAGATTGCCAGTGTCCCATTGTATACAAAGAAAATATAGTATAACAATCCCTTCCTTCTCTAAAAACCTGTATCTTTTACATCATAGATCTTGCAATGAAATTCAGTTTTGATAGCAGAAGTAACTCATACAGTACCTATGATATCAAATCAGCCAATCCAAATATTACAAAAACATGCCCATACTTTACTGCTGATTTTATTTAAAAAAAGAAAAGCCACATAGCTTTATTCTTTCACTTCATTTATCAAAGCCTTTTCCCAGTGCTGTAATAGGTATCTATCAAACGCAAAGGATATCTGGAAAGAAATTAGAAGCAGCACTTTCAAATATTCAGCTGATTCTTATAACAAGCAATAATTTGGGTTTGTGAGCAATCTTACTTTCTGGGAACAACAAGAAAGAATGTAATAACAGACTTACTTCTGTCCTACACAAATTTGGTCATATAAAATGTACGATTTTCATTACAGTGAAAGCAAGAAAAAATGATCTTTTTCATGCTCCAGTAACAGCTTCTCTAGTGAGTCACAGCAAAAAGTAGCCTTGCACAGAACACAGTATATTTCTCTCACAGGCCAAACTCCCTGCTTGCTGATCTGGCACAGTATCACTGAAATTAATTAACCAACAATCATTTGTACCATAAGAAAGTTTGGCACTCTCTCCATCAACAGGCTTCTGATGCGCTTCTTGGGAACAGATTTTCCTAAGGAAGCTCAGTGTGGATGGCACAGATCTGAAGAGCAGCATATACCTGCTAATATCACGATGTCAGTAGACTTCCACAAAGCCTCTTAAGTGAGAAAAATCTCTGTTCTCTCAGAGACACTGACTTGAAGCATTGCCAGAGGAGATTTGTAGGCCATCTTGGAGTTGTGAAAGTGATGATGCTTCCATCTGCCTTAAATCAGAGAGGTACCAAGCAAGCTTCCACAATCAAAATTCATTGGTCAGTTGGACAATATGCTCTAGGTTAGACATCTGAGCCCAGAATTGTTACATTCAGCTGCCCAGTCTTCTAAAATTGTGCTAGAGAAACTAACAACCCAGCACTTTTTCTTATTAAAGTGTTTTTCTTTCTTTCTAATGGCATTGCTTTTCTGTACTTACAAAAATTGGCCTTGTGTTGGCCTCACAAGCCATGAGCACAAGCACGACAACGTGGGCTCACCTGCAGAGTGCAGAAAACAGAAGATCAGAGGGAAGAATGCTGATAGAGCTCAGACCAGACTGCCAAACTGAATAATTTAGTGTGATTTATAGTCCAAAAATTCCTGGCAATCCTAGCCCCACCAAAAAAAATATATATTCAGGAGTTTTGACATCTCATGCTTATGAAAATCCTGTGTGCAGAACAACAGATGCACAGAAGCCAGCAGACATTTCCTGGGATCACCCCCACTGTTGCTCAGGCAAGGGAGGCCTGATGTTTTTTTGCATGTACAGTAAGCATCTACTAATTACCCAAGTTTAGAGAAGAGGGAAAAAAACAAAACAAAACAAAAACTTACCTCAAGATTTAAAGAACTCTTATTTTCTGCCTAATCTCTATATATGTGTATAGATACACAACACAAGGCATTATCCAGCACAGACAATCTCTTTGCAAAGTCTACTATAAGTGAAAGAAAGTCAAACACTGTAAGTGAATAGAGAAAGGCCATTATTAGGTGCTAAATAAGTACTAAAGGATCGTGGCCCTTTTTTTGCTTCCTTTCTTTTTCTTTTTTAGCAGACTCTTGATTTCTTTTTCTATGTCCACTAACCAACAAATCTCAGAACCATGAATTTTACTCACCTGTAAAATGCTACATCACACATCAAAAAAACACAAAACTCACAAGCATAAAATGCACTACTGATTATTATACTTATCAGGTTCAATGAGAACAGAAACAAAAAGCAAAGAAACAGCTTTTAATGCTGCCGTCGTATTCATAATGCTCAGCAGCCAAATAGTTAATTCCTGCATATGCTCAGGGTACATTATGCTCTGCACAAGGATACAAGGGATAGGAAGTAACTTAAAACTATAGTGTCATCATGTCTTACATATCTTATGTGCTACAGCTCTCTTCCACTCTTTTACAGGTGAGATAATGAATTCTAGTTGTTGCAAAAGGATGGGAACGTGAAAATGTTACTCCTTTCAAAACGCTTTTACACCTTCAATTTCAAAATTATACAAAGAAAGGTTCCTATATATATCCACCCGAAACAAAAACCAGAAAACAAACAAAAAAATCAGAAATTTAGTCATAGAAATTGTTAAAAATATAATTCCTAAATATTTTTTTGAGTGCAAGCACACCCCTTCGATGCCTCAAGTCAAATTGCACAGGCAGACAAAATATTCCTTGAACTGCTCGCAAGTAGAAAGATTTGGAGAACAGAGAGAGCAGAGGGCAAGAAGGAACTAAGAGAACACAAGACAGAACAGTAAAGGGCAGATTAACAGTTGTAAATGGCCAGAATTTTCTTGGCACCAACAGGACTAAGACAGTTGACATACATGAGAGCTGCCCTAAAATGAGAGAGAGACTGAACAGAACAACATTATCATTTCATAAAGCTTAGTCTAAATCGAATTTTAGCTGAAATTAACTGAAATTTAGGTGTTTAGGTGTATTAAGAGATCTTACCTCTCCAAGATCTCCAAGATGGGAGTGAATTAGGGAGGGAATTTCTGTTCATAATCTGGTAAAAACATCTGTCAAGCCAGAAACACCCCTCTGCAATTTGCACTACCTTTACTGGCAACAGTCGCTACAGATACAGTCTGTCAAGGGGTTGGCTTGAGTTTTTTTCTACATGGCTGCTTACTTGAATCTTGTTTTGCATTTACTATTATTTTTGGCATATGAAATAATCCTCTGTGTGTGCAAATAGAGAATATATATAACTGTACATTCAAAAACATAACTGTGATTTTATGCATCAGCAACAGGCATGTAGTGCTTGTCTCGCTCATTCAAAATTAAATAACCCCAGGTAAAAAATAATTCACATATCAGTCACTGAAAAAAAAAATTAAAAATCCAGTTCTCAAAATTGGAATATGCTCAGGCAGCTCTGTTGCCTCTAGCAAGATGACACCTGATATTCTTTATAGGATTTAACAGCAAATATCTGCAAGCATGATTGAACTCATTAGATATCTGACTGTGTTCTTTTCTCCTATATCATTCTTTGGTCTGATTTTCCACCCAGAAAACATTGATATTAGTATCACTCATGCTCACTCTTGTTTTTTTAATCCATAAGGTATATTTTCCTTCAGTCTACTTGATTGTTTCTTCAGATTAAATTGGTATGAGATGTAGTAGGACAAACACTGGTAAGCCCTACTAAAGAAAGTTGTCATCTCAGATAGCCATGGCCCATTCTCTTAAAAGATTATAAATTCAAAGACCATTTATAATAAAACCATCATATCACACAGATACAGGAGCATAAACTAATATAAATTGGAAAAGATTCTACCCAAGTATAAACTGCTATTATACACACTTGTATATGGTAATAAAGGTAAGGACTCTCACCTCAGTTCAACATCCGTCTGTGCAACCTCAAAGCAGTTTCCTTGTGATAGCTTATAAATCATGACAGCATTGCTAGCAATCGACCTTGTACAGGAAAATTTTGAAACTTTTATAACCACTATAATAAAAAACATCGCCCTGCATTACACTTCCCTTCAGTTTACATACTTACCTATTTCACCTTCAGAATCAAAGTGCATTATTTAATAGAGAGCAGAAGAGCAGACTCTACTTCAGGTTCTTGCTGAACCTGAACCTAAACTTGCACACCAACACCGACACACCAACAAATAAACATACCATTCCAAAAACATACAGAGCTATAAAGGTGTGCGGGCAAATGTAGTCCTTATGTTTTTATTGCTTGGTTTAGTTATTGCACACAAGCTGAACAGAGCCTTTAGCAAGCTTGGGGAAAAGGGAGAAATGAGTCTGCCCATTCTCACAGAGAAGGAAAACAGTTCTGAAGCAACAGGAATGTGCTTGTCTCTTCTTTTTATATTTTCTGTCTCTAATTTTCATGGTGGGATGACCAACTATTTACAACTAGTTTCTTTCTCCTTAGCTGTCTATAAACATCCTTTCAGTGTCTTCTTGATACTTCAGATTATTCTGCAATACTCCTTTGTCCTCAGCTTCTACCAGATGATTTCAGTATATATGTGGCACACTGTAGAAATTCTGAACTCCCTATACCACTTCCAAGCCTAAACAACCCAGCCCACCGGACTATTTTCTAGTGTTCCAACTGAGCCAAAATCATAACTAAGGATGGTAAGTAAAGCTGAGACGAACGCTGAGGTCTAATTCGCTAATATTAAAGCTCCCCAAGGGTGCACTATCAGCATTTAAAATATGTGTAATTAATTCTAATTCTAATCCTGTTCAGAATTTGCATATCATGAACTGGCCTAATTTCCTTTGGAAAAATATAACTTGCCAAAATGCCTGTTGGTCACTATATGTATAACACTCCTCGTGTTTACTGAAAGGCCTTTTTTCACGAGTAGATAGGTTCTGAAGCTGTTTGGAATTGTTACTGAACTTGTTTACCAAATTGTAAAGCTCCACACAGAAGACAGAGTTGAAGAATTTTCTAATTAATTTTCTGATTAACCAGAAAATTTCATAATTGAAATAATATCTAAAAATTCTCTTGAAAGTTTGCTAAAACTGATATTCACCCAAAGCCTGCTTTCGAGCCCAAGCCTGAAGAACTCACTTCTCTAGCACAGTCACAGTATGAAGGAGGTCTTAGACTTGGGGCTTTAGGTCTTCAAGCCCTTTGGCCTTCTCACAACTACTGAGCAAGAAACAAAACCATCCATGTTGCAGATTTCCCACTTGATCTGCCAAGCCTACGGTGACCGTCGGCATCCTCATAGTTCGACAACGGACAAAAGCACTGAGTAAAACAGAGAGAATCCCCAAAACTCAAAGACTGTGGAGGAGCTGAAGGCTTGTAAGCATGGTGGCCAAGAGGACAACTTAGAGTTTGGGCTCAGCCACTCAATTTCATTCCGAAAATTTCTAAGAAAAATCTTTATTTATTTTCTAAGGTCTTTATATTTTTTTTTTCTTACATAGCAAATTTTGATATTTATACTTCTCATTTGGGAAAGTCAGGATTTCTGACTTGCTGATCAGCTGCATCTTGTCCCCCATTAAAGGAGTTAAATTGTTATCATGAGAAAAGAAGCACTTTTTCTGCAAATACCACCTGTGCAGACTGCTTTTGCCTTTTATTCTCTCATGGGTCCATTCAGTGTTTTTAAAATAAGAGGTAAACTGAGTGGGCTAGGGGTTACCCTGGAGATTTTTATGCCCTCAAAAGGCTACAGGACTGGTAAAGCAGCTCAATACCTGAACAGGCTTCAGATATGCATGTGGTTTGGGACATGTTTACCTCCCACTCAATCCAAGTGTGAGGGAACAGGCAGATTTTCTGCAACTGAGCCAGGTTTACCACTTGCACAATGAGACCAATGGGGACCTTCAAGCAGCTCAGGTCTAAGCAAAAGGAAACATTTAGCTGATCATGCTGATTCCCTGCAACAACTCTGGGAAAAGTTGGCATCCCTCGTTCATGCCTTCCACCACATTATAGGGAGCATTTTAGGTAGCAAGCACCTCACTCCTCAATATGTAGTGGCACGGGCTCAGAGACACTCAGTCTCATGCTTTTCTCACAGTTTATTTTCCCAAACAAGTTCCTTATTCTACTCTGCTGCCACCATCCATTGCACATCTTAGAGGAGATATGAGAGAGCTGCCAGCTGGCACTGAGCTGACCCATGACCAGTTGTGGCCACATGGGGAGATGAGGAGATCCAAGGCTAGCTGGATTTAGTCATAGGATAATTCTGGTGTTTATGACCACATGTCTGTGACAGGCATTACTCAGAGATGCAGGCCGTGCCAGGAGGAAAGAGATCAAGTTTATAACAAAGCCCAAAACAATAAAAATAAATCCAAGTTTGGGGAGGGAGATGTACACATTTCATTCTCACCTAGACATGACTCATCAGGACTTTCCTTGCTGTGCAGCCCAAGAAGTCACTCCAGCACTTCCCTATCTATCTTCTGCAGTCCTCTCCAAGCTTTTTCCTCTGTCTTATGAAGCCATGGCAAGCAAGGACTTCACAGCTATGTTACTCCTGATGCATCCAGCTGGAAATATCACAAATAAGAAAGTATTTTCAAGGACTGCCATTGTGCGGCTGCTAAATAACTTTTTGTCTGCTAATCAGATCAGTTTTCACTCCACACTGTACTTCCTGACTACTTACTTGCAAACATGGCTTCGTTTTGTCACAACCCTGACGCAATGAGGAAGTATTACCACCATTTACAGAGGTGCAGACAGATCAAGCCATTTGCTCAAGGTCAGAGTCAGCAGTGGAGTCCACAGCTGAAGTCATAAAACCTGAAATCCTACAACTTGAAAAAACACAGAGTCACATGCTGTCTCTCTGATAACTCTGATGGTACATGGGAGAGCTTCCAGGATGGTCATCTTACACCTCTTCTCTCTGACCTTAATGGAGGTTTCCCAGGCTTGTAAATATCAGAACAAGCAGAGGGAGTATTATAAAACAAGTCTATCCTTAAGGCTAAGAAAAACCTGCAGACTAACTACACACTAAGACCTCAGGGGATTATACAAACAAGTACTGCACTGTATACATTGAAGCTGAAGGAAAATAGTTTGTCTACAAAGGAAGAATACTTCAGAAGTATAGCAATGACCAAAGAACTACTGATGAATTTCTTTAAAATAAAAAGGAGGCAAAAGTCTAAGCTCAGGAAAAGGTCAAACCAAAAGGTCAAAAATTATAAAAAAGAAAAAATGCACAAGATTCCCAAACACAAAATATACAAAGATGGGCAAAAATGGAGATAATTAGATGCAAAACCTAAAATAACTAAGCCGAGACCTTTTTAATGGAAAATTTATTCTAACGGGAGATTGAAAGTATAATTTTCTTTTGTGAGTTTTTCTTTTTTAATTATTTAGTAGTCCAAAGGCTTGACTTTAATTTTTCACTCAAGCAAAATTTGAGTGTCTAGCAATTTACACCTACATTTTAAAATTCTCAACTGCAATTTCACTTTTGATTCTTGCATTTCCCTTCAGACTTTTTTAGTCCACAAAAGCTTCTTCCTGGCAGTAGAGGCTGGAAAAGCCAGGTGTCATCCCAAGAGAGCTGAGATGCTTAAACTAGACCCAGAATCTGGAAAGCAATCATAATCTGTGCAGTATAGTTAGGGCCTTGGTTTCTAAGGCATATGTACAGCAGTGTAGCCAGTGTTTTAAAATGCTTCAAGAATAAGTATGCAGAACACACTGCATCAAAAATAAGAACTGGAATATTCACTAGTGACACGTTGGTCCTTTGATATCTCTACATTTACTGCAAAGTAAACCTTTCCGTAACAGTATTCAGTTGCTATGGAAATACTTAATATGGAAATATGGAAATACTTAAATGCTACTGTGAAAAATATTTTACATTCATTAGCATAGGTTACAGCCTAATAGGACATTTAAACATTAATTATAACACATGCTGCCAAAAGTCTAAGCTCAGACCATTTCTTGCTGATTTGCCCGAAGTTTCTCTTACCTCCTGGACATTTTTATCTACAAAGTTATTGTGGAGTTTAAATGAACCTGAAATTTCAAAGAAACTTAGGGAAGCAAACATGTATGATGATTGGATCAGCAGCCACCGAGGACATACTTTGTTCATAAAGCCACATCCTCTTACACATGAGAATATTAAGTTCAGGAGACAAGACTGTACTTATCTGTATGGAAGAGGTAGATGATTTCTCTTGTTGCAACAAACAGCAATCAGGGCCTCTATTATTTTGGCATATCCAGTGATGAGTAGATTTTGTTTGGAATTTATCTTGAAGGTGCTCTCAACAAGTGCATGACTCAGTTTTTAAACAGTGTCTGTCACACCTACAGCTGCTTTGACCAGTGGCCTCCCTGCCCTCTTAACCTAATTCCAACCAAGGGGCTAAGAAAGGGCATTGCTGCCCCTTGCATCTCATGAAGACACAGTCTTTGCTGGACTCTGTGATCCCACACACCATCCCAACACAATGCAGCACATAAATAAAGCAGTGGTGTCATGCAGGTATGATAGTTCTCTGTTTTATAATGTAATGCCATTAATTACTGAGGTGCTCAAAACAGACTGGTTATTGCAGGACTTGACTTGTTTGGTTGCTGTTAGCAGTAATGCTAAACATGATAGACACTACTCGATGGCTTCTGAGGCTGTGGTTATACTTGTTATATATACATAGTTTAATATATATGTATATATATACATACTTGTTACATACATATACATACTTGTTAACTTATATTGGTTATACTGCTTAGTATACTGCAGAGTGAGCATGGGGACCAAGGACTGATCAGTGGCAACAACTAATGTAATTTTTCTTTGCAAGTCTGGCAAAGAACCATAGAAGAACTTACTTAGGTTGGAAAGGACCTGTGATGGTCTCCCGCTGATGAAAGGAGGGCTAACTTCAAAGCACCTGGGTGCACCATGGTCAGGGAGAAGAATTTTGACACCACATGAGAAGTGGCATTTTCCAAGCTGGACACATCATTGCCTGTTGTCCTTCAGGAGAAGTCTGGCTCAATCTTCTCTAATACCTCCAGGGATTGCACCATGGATACCTAGGTACCAACCTGTGAGCCAGAGTTGGTTCAGCCGTGACATAAAAGTTGCACCTCAGCAAAGAAGCAGAACATATTAGTCTGAGATCTGCAAAGCTTGGGTCCCAGTACACCAAAACCCAAGCCCAACATTGGTCTCATATTGAGGCTGTGGCCCTGTAGTGAGTGCAAGAGCGGAGCTACAGTCCCAAGGGGGCTCTAGGATTAGATTTTAGCTTGGAAAGGCCTTACCCCTTCAGTGGTGAGAAGTGTCTGCAACCCTGCATGCCCATCTGAGCAACCCCCCAGCCCAAGGGAACAAAGTCACCAAAGGAGCCCAGGAGCTTGGGCAACCGGTAACAGCTCCATTGCAGCAGGCATTGCCACTTACGCTGTACACAAAGTAGAAATGACATGACCACAGCTTAAATGAGATAAATGTATTATGATTTATTGATCATCATTAGCAAAACCAAACTGAAAAGAAACATTCCACTGCAAAGTAGAGACACCTCTTTAACAGAGAGCACGCAGAACACTGCCACATCTTGCAGCACGGCCAAGACGCTGCTCCCCCGTGGTGAGACGTTAGGTTTTTTCACTTCCCTTGGGGTGTTCTTTATTTCCTTCAAAAACCATGAGCTGTCTGCAGTTCTGCTAAACACTTGCACACACCTTCCTTCCCCCCTCTTTTAAAAACAACCATTTGTCTTTTAGTCTTGAATCTTTAATGTAACATTTTCATTCTTCAGGTAAAAGCAGCCTGAGATGCTGCAAGTGTAGACCTCAGCTGTCCTCAGGAAATTCAAAGTGCCTAAGCTAAGCTGTTCTCAGTTTCAATAACGTGGGTGTTTGGAATTAACACTTGTCACATTTATCTTATGTTAGAGTATTACAAACGTATCACTGAAACCATGACAATCTAACAAGCTGCCAACATAGATTAGTCCTACCTACCTTTCACACAGCATTTTAGCTGCATATCTCAAAGCACGTTACAGAGGGCCATAAGAAAACTCACATTTAGCAAGCAGGGACAACAGTGCCCGGTGTCACAGGCAGCAAGCCTGCTCGGGAGGGCAGCTCCCAGCCACCAAATGCGGACGGTCACATCCTTCCTCAGCAACAGAGGGTTCCCTGCAGGAACCCATTTCCACAGATTGGCCTTCTCCTTTTGATTTTTTCTGTTGATTTTTCTCTGGGTCTTCTTTCCAGCTTAAGCACACTATTACCATATTTTGAGTCCCAAATCAAACCCAATCTTGCTGTTGAAACTGGTGGAAATCTTCCCAGGTTATACCTGAAAAAGCCAGGTATGACTCTAATCCACGATGCGCTCCATATGAAAATGACAGTAACCATTTCAGATCACAGAATGATTCCTTAGAAGTCAATTGCCACCAGACTGGCTTTTAGCCAGTCATTCTAGTCTGATGTTCTGCAGTATATTTTCTTTCACTAGAGCATATCAAAGCTTTCTTCAGCAATCATCTACAACTGATGAAAGAAAGGTTAAGCAGATCAAAAAAAAATCTTTTTTAAAGCAGATTTAAAGATCCTTTGGACAGAAGACTATGAATGAGGTTTATGCCAGTGTAGAGATGAGATGGCAAAGTGAGCAGAACCATTCAGTTTTAAGGGTTTATTTCAGAACTTCCTGGTCAGAAAGCTAGTGGCTTGAACAAGCAAAATTCTGCATCAAGGTTTTCTTGTAAGGGTTTTTGTTAGCAGACCTAGAGATTCAAAACAGAAATTGTTTCCCACCTATACATATCCTAATTATAACAAGGGCTATATATATAGCATGTATATAGAACTATCATCAACAGCTTTGAAATCCTACATACCTGGTATGCTTGAAGAATAGCCTAAGAGCATCCCTGAGAGGATGACAGAACTATCTGGCATCTCCACACTCAGCACTGCTTCTTTGGTCCCAGCAACATTTAAATATTTGCTCAGGCTGAAGAAGGGATCTATGCAATAGCCTGTGTTGCCTGTTCCTCATGAAACTTTTCAATATTCACTTGGTTTAAAACTAGCCGGAGTGGGAATCAAAAATCTAACCTAGGTGCCTAGTCTAAAGCACTCAACAATAATATAAAACACATTACAATCTGCTTTTGAATGGACTTTTGTAGCTTCATGTCAATGACAGGGTTTAAAACAGAAATTGCACTTCCTTTTCAAAACTACTCAGTATCTTGGGGCAAAATGGCAAAATGAAAAGGGAGGAGAGAGACTTTTAAGGGAGAAATGAAAATATAAATATTTCACCAGGGCATTACAGGGGCTCTAGTTTGAAGAGCTCAAACTCATGTTCTCCTTTGCAGATCAGATATCCTAGTTAGACCACATTCTCCTGTGCTGCATCACTTGCCGCTCACAGCAAGTGAAGCCCAGGCCAGACCTGTGAGCTGTTCGAAGCACAGGGGCCTGAGAGCCCAAAAGGCTGCAGCGTTTGAGACCAAAAAGAAATATATTTTGCATTACAGAATTAAATTTCACATGGAGAAAAAAACACTCACCGTTTTTCAAAGATGAAGATTTTTTAGCTAACCCTAGTTACAACCGGACTCCTTTTTATTGGTAGAGAACTAGTAGCTACTCAAAATGAATTTCTTCATTTAATCATTGCAACAATTAACAAATTATCTAGTTTGATATTGATGTGGAGGTAAAATACACTTCTGGAGGAATTAATTTGCAAATTAGCAGGTTGATAACTGTCTTGTACTACAATTTTAAGTTTGCCAACCTGACATATAATGCACATAAAGACAGAGAAAGAATTACGAATTTTGGCTTCCACCTCATAATTTTTTCCCCTTGAGATTTGTATGTAACACAACAAATGCATGGAAGAATTGGGAGTATTCAGTAAATTACACTTTAACTTCACAGCCAGGGTACCTAGAATTTCATGTTAAGTACTAGCTATCAAAGAAGAAGTGAAGATGACTATCCATATGTGTATATGTATTTGCCACTAGGTAGATTTACAGTATGCAATTCATATTTTTCAAACAATTGAGAAATTGACAGTAATACTACAGTTTCTGGCTAAGAAAGGAATTCATTATTGTCCATGGGAAAAGTAAAAAGGAAGAATGTGATATACAAAGAATTTAAAGGCATATGAGATAGTACCTTAAAAACATGCCAGACTGAACTTTGTCAAAAGAAAAGAGAATGGGAAAAACTCAATAAAAATAACCCCAAAGACTGTGTATGGTTATTTATATCAGCAAACAGAAGCACAGTCCTCTTATTCCCTGAGCTAATATTTGGAAAACACTGCATTCTAGAAGCAATTTCTGAAGTCCTCCATGTCTTCTTAGGAGAGAGAGAGAGAGGGAAAGTAAAATCCAGCCAGCATCATAAACTGTATAAAAATATAGGAACTAAAATTACCAAAAAGGATATTAATCACTATAGTGAATAGATGTTTATATAACATACACAGATTTTTTTTTTCTTTAGTGGTAAAAAAAAAAACTCAAAATTCACAGGGTCAAATTGCTCTCCAAGTTACAAGCTCCATTCTCCTTTCCATGCAACAAAATCTTCTCTGTGGAGATCATGCTGCTCAAACTTTTGTCCCTAGTGTTTCTTCTTCCTATTCTCAGGATAGCTATCCTTCTTTTCACACACCTTTTTACTTTTCAGTTTCTCCAAATCCTACTAGAGAAGGCCAAGAAGCAGTCGTTTTCACTCAGCTAAGTTACACAAACTCACACAAATGGAAGCATTTTTTTCATGGAAAAACAGCAAAATTTTCTTCTTTTCAGAAGAAAACAAACAAAAGCAATTCTCAGATGCAATTAGGTGCTCTTTGGCTACCAAAAATAGCTTTTTTTTTCCCTTTCTGTGCTTTCTTTAATAAAATAAAGCACATACTTTTCACAAAAGTATAAGCTTTCAGATGAAAAATTTAATCCTACCAATCTCAAAAACTCTCAGTGAATAAGAGACAGTCCATACTTCAGTCCTGCAAGATCTCCAAAATCTTCTAGATGTTGGGAGTGCCACCTTCCGGGCTTGCATTCAGATCTCAAGACATATAACCCTTCAGACCTTATTTGCAATAGACTGTATTGTTCATCCACCTCAGTACGTGAAGGTGTACTTGAAAGTGTACTTTGATTTTGATGACCAAATGAGAAATAGGCTTTTCTATTTAATGAACTGCTATGCAAGGTAAAGATAAGTTCTTTGAGCTGACTCCAACTCAACTGCAGATGTAACTCCCCCCAAAAAACAAAAAACACCCAAAACAAACAAACAAAACAAACAAACAAAAAAAAAAAAAAAGAAAACCCACATATCAGAACTAGTTATTTAACATTTTTAAATGCTGCAGCTAGTAATGCTTTCCACTAGGAACAAGCAGATTTTAATATATTCTAGCATATGTTTTTCAAATACAGCTAAAATAGCATCCACAATCACTCTTAGCATCCGTATTCCCAAATTATTATATATTTATTTGACAGTAACAATCTTTGCCTTTTGCATTCTGTTATCTTCCATGAGGCACACGATTGCAATTAGCAACAGGCTTGTGAAAGCATAGTCATACCCATACCCTCTGAAAAACAAAACTAAAACTAGCACTGATGAGATTCAGCTTGCCTTCCAGAGGCTGGAAGCTGTGCAGATGCCTTTCACTGCAGCTAGGAAAAGTATTTCCCCTCCTTGCTTGCACTGAGTAACCTGGAGATATAATTTATGATGGATTCACAAACAAAATGGTCAATGGTTCAGTACAAACCAAACATAAGCAGACACATTTCTAAACCCGTCCGTCATGCTGCTTACACAATCTGTTGATCCATTGAACAAATATATGTTGAAAGATTAGACGGGAGTTGACTGCCATTCAGGAAGATAAATGTAGACTAGACTCATTTTCTGCCTGACTTAACACTTAAGGATTTGTATCAAAGGGGAGGGGGAGGGAATTCCAACCACCTAGATCTTTGGAATGAGATTATCCTGCCAAGGACCGCACACAAAGGTTCCTACCAGCCCTCTTTCACATATTGAACCATCTGTTTTCTGAATAAAATCACTAGGAAAGTGAACTGGTACTCAAGGAGCACTAATTCTGGCTATTCAGATTTTTTTTTGTCTTGGCAGAAGAGGAAAAAGGCAGCAGGATGAAGTTGTATGTGGTCCAGATCTAAGTGAAAAGCGCTAGCTGTGCTGTCACAGTCTTTGTTATGCTGCCATTTCAAAAAAGAGTTGCAAGCTAACAAGCTAGCCAGAAGGAAAACCGAAGACCATTAAGTGGAGGGAAAGCATTTACGCTGCCCAGGGCCATCCCTTGGTGTATAATGGCCCTGGCCTTTACTCAGCTGCTCTTTGCCAACACTCCTCTGGTTAGAGGAGGTGACAGGTTTCCTAGAAAAGTCCCTATATTACCAGAAAACATCTTTCACCAAAAACGATACTGCCTTTCAGAACTCGTGTCCAGTAAGACTTTGAATAAAATGTGGTTTGCTGGGATTAGAAGAAGCAACCAGTGGGAAAACAGCTCTTTTTTTTTTTTTTTTTAATGCCTCTGTCATGAGATCTGGCAAGGCCTGCCATCCCCAGCAAAGAGTCACTAAAAATTTAGGATGCAAGCTGACAAGCGATCAGACAGATTTAAACCATCTCAGGTCTTCATCATCATGGAGACTTTACATTTCCAAAAAACAAAAACACTTCTAATAAATTTAGAACGTTTCTCATCAGGTCTATTTATAGGCTCCTGAGGTCCAGTCCTGAATATCTGAGGCATGCAGGAAATACAGTCCTGGGGAGGCTCTGAATAGACAGGAGGCACAGACATACTGTCAGATTTCTAGAAACATGGCAGTTTGGGGTAAAATGTAAGTAAAATCCAGGGCTTACTGTAGTCAGTGGCTACATTTCCACAGGTTGTTTACAGGCAGAAATATCTCCTTCAGGTGTCCAGTGTCTGAATCTCACATGCTTCTGGGAGTACATTTCTTATAATGACTCCAGCAACAGAAGCATCTCTCTCTTGCTCCTAGCTTATTTTTTAAGCTAGCTGCCAAGAAATAAAATCATTGTTTACTGGCAGAGAGAACTTACTTAGCATCTCAAATCCTTCCATTCCTTGA
This sequence comes from Tinamus guttatus, assembly GCF_000705375.1. Next base: position 830,379 of record NW_010585055.1, on the reverse strand, counting down.
GCATATGAAACACACTTGAAAAGGTACTGGGACAAACGACAGTTTTGTAAACATCTTGATTATATCCTCTAACTCTCATGCATTTCTCACATAGGAAAAGCTTTTCAGAAGCAGGCTAAATAGGGATATTGTTACTTGTGCTGACTACTTGTGCAACCTTCCAGTCTCTTCCTTGTTTTGCACCAGCAACACTCTCTTTGAGCAGCTCTTGCACGCATGTTCCTAGCTGGGCATTTCGATGCAACACAAACATGTATGCATCACTTGCAAGCACCAGTGTCCTTTTCCTTGTGCTTCCCTACTACTGCTACTCCTGTAGAGTTTGTTTTCTTATAAATAAGCTCTCAAAATACTAAAGCATGCCTAACCTGTCCCACCTCTCCCTATGTTGTTTAGTTTATCCTTTCTAAAGCAGACCAAACAGTCTCTGAAGTAGGATGTCTTTTTATTTGCTTATTTCCACAAGTTCCACTCCACTAATGGAGTGCTGATCCCTCTTCCAGGACTGCCCTAATGGTAGATGGTAACACCTTAGAAAAACAAACAGACCCCATTGTACCAGTTACAGCAACACAGCATTAATGCTGCTACAGCTAATTACATCTCACTGTCTGATATGCAAACCTAGTCTCTGCGTATCTGAACCTACATTCACTGCAGAACTACAAGTGTTTCCTGAAACAGAGAGGTTTTGGCTTAAAATCACCGCACGCATACGGTAACAAACACAACTGTACTCCTCTTCTAATACATTCGATATTACTGCAGTTCTGCTATCCCACTCGTAATCTGTTCCTCCTTTGATCTTTGGCTCTCTATTGTGGTCCCATGTACATGACAGATGGTTTATGTGGTCCTGGATACTAACGTGCTTTATTTTCCAGCTGTATTCCAACCACCACACAATGTGGCTCCAACAACAGAAATACACCCAGCTTTGGCCTATTACTGGGCTGTGAACAATCTTGAGATGATGCTCTGCTGCATGACTATTGTGATGCATATGGGGCACCGCAACTTTGCACCTGGCATATTGAGGGGCATTCAGTGTGAAAAAATAGCAGACAGTGGCCCATGAAAAGGAGTCTGAACTAGATTGACAGATACCTTCAACAAGGACGTGTTATACAGCTGCTGCATTTGCTGTGTTTTACGGAGGGAAGTGGTTTGGCAGCTTTTGTCAGAATTCAATCCATGCAAAGCAAGTGAATAGCAACTTTATCCAAGGATTTCTGCTTTATATATATATAGACACTGTTTTGTCAAAGACCTAGGACTCCAATCAGACAGTTTATAGGACATACTCAATTCAAATGCCATGCCCCTCTCTAGAATTACTTGCTCATAACTAAACAAAGATCAAGATAAACAATTAAACAATCTATTTCTTTCAGTTCCTTGTCATGCTGCATTTGACAACCTCAGCTGGCTTATTCATTCCACTACCTCTCCTGTGACACTATTTACTGTAAGCAACTGCCTAGAACTGCTCCTAAAAGAAATGCAGGAAAGGTGGTAGGTTGATGATGAAAACTGCACATTGGAGCACTGCAAATGGAGAGAGCTCAACATCATCTTTCACCTGACAGAAAACTGAAACCAGTTTTATTTAAAAACTGGCAAAAGATAATACCCACCAGTATGTTTCCTGCTGTGTTCTTTCCCCAGGTTTAAATTCGACACTGTCACTTTACAGATTAGTCAGCGGGCATCCTATAGTTGTCTCAGCATATGCTTTTTCTGTTTGGTTTCTCAGTAACTTCTCTATCAGAAAGGATCAGTAAATTACACTTAGTACTCCTGCACGAAGTAAAGTACTGATGGTTTTCTGTTCGGTTGGTTTTCACTTAAAGGGAATCTTCAACATTGCTAGTGGTTGGTATTAGAGTTTAGGGACCTAATTTTATTAAAATCATTTTTTTACAAAAGCATATTATTAAAATTCCCAAAGTTGCTTCAGCTTTAGCCTGTTTTAGTTAAATAACTACATAAGACCACCTATCCTAAGTTTTAGGTCCTCATGTCAAATCCTTAAAATGAATTAATGAAAAAAAAAAATCCCACAAAATTCAGAATAATGAAAGGGAGACTGGACAAAGCAGTCTTGAACCACACTCATACAACATGAGGATGTACTTGAGACAGTACATTCTCAGACCAGTGTTTCTAATTCAGTAGGAGACACATCCACAATATGGAGGAGGCAGGTGCCCTAGCTGAACACATTACAACTTCAATTTCATGTTGTTCAAATGTTCAGATCACTCCCAGACAAAAGCAGCACATTGCCTCTCTCTAGACAGTATAAGCCAAAAATTCACAGAGCTGTACACAGTTTGAAATAAAAAAAAAAAGGCAAAAGAAGAGGAAAAAGAAGTAGAAGAAGAAAAAGAATTGTTAAATAATTTAAACCCCTCAGAGAAAATGAGCAGGCATTCAAGACTAGTTTGGCAGTCTCAGGCTTTTTAACCTAGCTTCTAAAATTATACTAAAAAAGAAAGCTTCAATATGGTTCTAATGAATTCACTGGAGACAGTTTGCATTTTAAAGGAAACATAAACTTGACCATCTGGATTAAGTTAGAGCAGATTGCTGGGTATTTTTCTTCCGTCAGTCCCACGTATGTGTCTAGCAACATCATATTTGGCACAGCAGTAACCTGTGATAGGCTCCACGGCTCTTTTGAAAGCCTGTGGGTACCTGCTCCAGACCTGGGAAGTCAAATGGTAATCATAATGATAAATGACACTCAAAGAAAGCCTCACTTTGTATTTTCTTCTGCTTAAGATAGTCACTACTATTAATCTTTCTCTTCGTGATGCCACAACATATGTTCAGAAAGTAGCCTCTTCAGAGAGCCAGGTCAGTATATCAGACCTGCTAGTGTCTGGAAAAGAATAATAAAAAAAGCAAGACTCAAGTACCTGCCTATAGAAGCAATGTTATTCATGAGCTCCTAGGAAAGCAGAATAAGTGTAGCACCTCAGGTAAAGACCGTAGCAACTTATTTGAATTCCTCACAGCTTATCCCTTTTCCTCAAGACATAAACACACT